>MU225105.1:3464960-3499147 GCA_018584345.1 Thuja plicata | reverse complement strand
ATGATCTCCTTACACACAATTCAAGATGCCGACACATCAACATTATTTGCAAGAAATACATTTTACAAAACAAATAATAAGAATAGGAATTATCCAAGGTTGAGACACCTTATTCCTAACAGTGACACCCTATCTAATGGATCTGGTGACATCACCACCCCCACCTAAGAAGAACAAGTATGGAACTGCATTACCCCAATCTATTACTTTACATCAGTTCCATAATATATATGTTGATATAATGCCAAATTAGCATAAGAAAGATTCATCATGGTATTACTTGTTGGAATCTATGATAACTATGCTTTCGGGCATATATACCAAAATTTGTCGGTGTACACTTAATCCAAAGAATGCCTACACTTAATGAGAAGCATTGGTTAAAAGCAAAGTTGCTAGTATAAATCGAGCTACATCGGTAAACAAATAAGTGAAAAATTTGTCCACGACATTGAAACCCATCAGTAAAAGCAAGTGAACAAAAAATGCTCTGAAACATCTTAAGTGTCACTGAAGGAAGTTAAGTCTTCATCGAAAAACTCAATCTTCAAACATCGAGGAGTTGGTAAGAATTTATGGAATGCATTTTAGGGAAATTACTATAAATAGGGCATCAGAACAACTCATTTGTTCATGACACCCAGAGCAAAGCGACGAAGGCAATTTTTGAGCACAGAGCAAAGGGATCATAGAGTGATCATGACTCGACCAAAAAAAACTCCCAAGAAGATCACGAATCTTTGCTACAGTAAATAGTAAGTTCCAAAGAACCAAAAACTCTATTTTTACGCATTTTGCAGGAAGCCCTAATTTTCTAACAATGGCTTCGACTTCACGAACAATGAAATCCAAAAATGAAAATAAAGATGAGTTCAAACTCATTAAGAATTTGGCATGTGACAAACCTAATTACAAGATCCATCCTGAGGTTGCCTCACAACCTAACAATGTTGGTGCATTTTCACACATTCCAACTAGGGTTTTACTAGTGAAGATACTCAATCGTTCATACACTATAAGATTGCAGAGATAGGAACATCAGAGGTTAAAGAAGCTTACAAGAAGCTGTGCAATGATGATGGAACACTAATAGATGAGCACCAACACATTGAAGTGAAAGGGCTCACTAATGCCCTACTTCCTCCAAAGGTTTTTAAAACTAAATGGATTAGGTTAGTGCTAAGCCGAATGCATAACAAAAAGCTATGGCTTGATGAACTGAAGGTAATAACCCGAGACATCATTCATATGGTCACCAATTATCCCATAATCAATAAAGTTAAGGAACTAAAGAATCCACCAAAGGCCGAGACCGAGAAAATGACAGAAGCCAAATAGGATGGCATAGGACTAAAAGTTACTACAATAAGCGATGTTGAGATCAAGTTCGGTGCATGTGTTCTAGGATACAAATTTTGCTAGGCAAGAAGATTGAACAACATAGCATTAGGTGCAGTGGAACATAATTAGATTTATTTGAACTACTCCTGAATTAGTTGAAGTACAATGTAAAGACTATCAGGGATGCAAAGTCAAACACATCTAAGTTTGGCTCACTAATAATGTGTATCTTCTCTTATTTTCAATAAACATTCCTATTGGTTGGAGATGTTAAATGGGACAGCACCAAATCGGTCACCATGCAAACCAGTGAGCACATAGATACACTGGGAGATAAATTTGAGATAGTCATGGATGAATACTTCAAAGTATTCAAAGATTGAATGAAAAAGAGGGTAAGAATCCCCAAGAAACTCATTGAAAAATATAAGGATGAGATATGCTTTATGGTTGATGCTGACAATACATACATTAAGCCTGATGTACCAAGGACAACATGGTTACAACCATTGGAGTATGAAATCAACATTGATCTTGCAACTAAGGAAATTGATGCCTTGATCAATGAACCATTGGATAAGAAAAAACCAAAATTTGGAACATATGAAGAGGCCAAGACAGGAGTAAAATTTGGCCTAGTTGTAAAGAAAATTGTCAGGAAGAAAGACAAAATGGTGAAGAATCTGAAGAAGATACTGTCAACAACTGAGGAAGAAGTTGAATAGGATGAAGAAGTTGTAAAGGAGGAAGAAACTGAAGAACATTTATCTGTTGTAAAGATGAAGGAAAGGATTACTCCTAGGAAACAGAGTTAGATTCACCACCTCCTCCACCAACTAAAAATCCAAGGACAACATCTGCTTCTGCGACAAGAGGCCAAACATCAAAGGATTCTACTCCTTCACCTCTAAAGAAAGGAAATCTCAAGACTTACAAGAGGAAAGCTCCCACATTGAAGAGAGGAAAAAAAAAGAGGGGAAGGAAATTCATTAGAACCCAAGAGGACATAGAAGACACCAAACATGATGAAGCTATAGAAGCAGAAAGTGTTAAGGTAACACACCCTGAATCTATTGATGACATATGCAAATCTATAGAAAACTCTAGATCTATTATAGATTCAAAGATAAGAAAATGGTTGAAGTTAGACCTAGAAGATCAGAATAAAGTAGAAGATGGCATCATATCCAAAATATACAAATTTAAATATGTACTGATTCAGTTTGTAGGTAGTCACGTACCAAGGGAACTATTGGATAGACTATACTCCCATTGGACATTTGCATTGAAGAATGAGTAGGAAATAAGAGAAAGAGTACTTGTTACTCTCATGCCACCTGAATCAAAGAAGATAGAAATAGATGAAATGATGGAGAAGTACAAAAATGAGTTCTCAGCAAAGCTGAGAGCATAAAAATTTCTTGAAGGAAAGCTTATATATTTTGAATAGGATAGCATCAAGAAATGGTGCAAGATTATGAATAGACCTATTAAAGAAGAAAAACCCGAGAAAGATGTTGAACATGTCTTAATAAAAGATATTACAGATGACACATCTATTGAGTTGGACAAGGAAGAAGATAAAAAATTTGGCAACAAGAATGTAGATGTTGCAGATGAATCATGGATAGTCAACACAAATGACAACATTGTTGACACTAATGTCATAGACATTACCGATGACCGAGTAGAGGAAGTGAATAAGGATGAAGTTCTTACTACTGAAAATGACAAAATTGATGAGTAGGACACAACAATTGATACTGTACAGGTAAATATTCCAGACAACATGCCTATATTGATACATGCTATCAATATCCTGCAAGAAATAAGCAAGTCACCATAGAAGGATACTCCCAAGGATGTAGGGGAATAAGAAAACAAGGATAACACCAATGGTCACCAAGACATCGGAGATACTCAAGATGTAACTGACACTAATAAGGTTACTGGAGGAGATAAGAAAAAGGATTCAAAAACTCAAGACAAGAATGCAGAAACCAGACTGATGAAGCAAATGACACCAATGAAGGAGACAAACCGAAAGATGGTACTCCTAAGGAAACCTACAAGAGTGCTATTGACAATGTTAAGGTGAATGTGGATACATCTACAGACACCTGACAAGCTGTAACCGATGCCAAGAAGTAGAAAGAAGCACAACAGGTCACTTCATTGAGAACAATAAAAAAAGGTTGAGAAATTGGAAATGGTTTACATTCTAGTGAGTCACAGAAGAAGAAGAAGAAATCAAAGAAGAAATAGTTAGAGGTCACCCTAGATGAACTCATAGAAATACCAAAGTGTGACCCCTCTACACTTGACTTTGAAGCTTTACATGAATATGGAGAGATATGCCAACGGAAGGCATTGCAAGAAAAGCTGAAGAAACAACACAGGGACTCCATGGTACTGGAGACAACACGCGACATACTACATCAAATTGTGCCCGATGTTGATATTGATCAAAGAAAGCCAATAATTGATCAATTAGCTACCTTCACTAATGCAATCATAGCTTAGAACATTGATGATGAGAAGGAAATAGAGGAGAGAGCTAAGACGAAGTACCAACAAATGCTCATTGAGAACACCAACCAAGAAGTGGCGGTAAATAAGGTAAAGCTATCAGAATTTGTATCTGACTTAGATCCTATAATATCTGAAGCTATAGCCTTAATTCAAAAGTTGAGCACAATAGAAAAGTTCACTAAGGAAAACAGTGACAACATTGTGATATTGCTATCAGGATTCAACTATGTAGTTTTTGAGTCAAACTCATTGACCCATAATTCATGAGTAGTGGTTCACATGAACCCATCTCTCATGAGAATGAATGGAACACTTAGCACTCATTGGATCTAGGTGATGCTCATAGAGGTGAAGCACCGGGACTTCCCGGGAGGTCACCCATCCCAGTACTACTCCAGATCGAGCGCGCTTAACTACAGAGTTTCCTCCATGGTTAAACCCACTCTACTTGCATCCTCATTAGAGTGGGTTTAACCATGGAGGAAACTCTGTAGTTAAGCGTGCTCGAACTAGAGTAGTACTAGGATGGGTGACCTCCCGGGAAGTTCTGGTGCTTCACCTCTATGAGCATCACCTAGATCCAATGAGTGCTAAGTGTTCCATTCATTCTCATGAGAGATGGGTTCATGTGAACCACTACTCATGAATTATGGGTCAATGAGTTTGACTCAAAAACTACACAGTTGAATCCTGATAGCAATATCACAATTTGACTTTCCGTGGAAAAATATCTCCTACTTATCAAGTGACAACATTGCAAAGTTTGATACCGATCTAGAAAATAGTGCACAAAGCTTAACCACTGATGGAGATAATGCAGTTAAACTACATTATGAGAAGATAATTGAGATTAAAAAGTTAAGGAAAGAACTATGGGAGGAAGAAACACACTTTAGGGAAGAGGTAACCGAGCTCCAAGCTCAACTTTTTCCAAACCTTACACTTCTCCAACAACACATCAGTTCAACAAGGCAACTGATTGCAACTCCCAAGATGTCTGTAGCAGACAACATCTATGGCATGCACTCCAAGATCACACTCAAGCACATGGATCTGGATAACCTAAGAGAATAATGGGAGAAAATGATGGAAGACATGAAGTCTTCACACTCCCACATTTTTGATAAGCTCTAAAGGTAAAAACCTTTGCCCTTAATATCAAAAAGGGGGAAAATGATGATATGTACATTCATTCATTTAGATGGGAAAATGGTAAATATGATATCTAGATGGTATAGTTAAAATAGGAAAATGATAGTATGAGTACAAAGGAGAAAATGATGAAAATTATATAAGGAAAGATATCATATGTACAAATATACCAACAAATACGTAGGGGGAGTCATTAAATGACTAAGGATTATATATGTTGTATATACTTAACATTTTGTTCATATTTTGCACATATCAGTTTTTGATACTAATGTCAAAGGGGGAGATTGATTACATTAATTTTCCATTAGTATGAAAATAATACTTTCAGTAAGCATACACCGAAAGACAGGACTAAGTAAACCAAAGATCAGATACTAAGAGATCACCGAAGATGACTAAGTGCAAAGAGAAACAACAACACAACTTAGTGTGTAAACAGAAATCACAAAGTAGAAAGATAAAGTGGAACCCAAAAGAGGAACTTGATATGAAAGATATAGTGTAGACCAAAAATGTAGATAAAGTGCAAGTGATAGAACAAAACTGAAGGATAGTCAAGCGTGACCGACAGATAGAACTGAAAGTTAGTTGCAACCCGCAAAAAGTGGATCTGACTTTCCACATCAGATAAATCAAGTGTATTCTATTTATAGGATATTTATTTATTTTAAATCCTTTTCTTTAGGGACAAGATAATTGATTGTAAGTTCTTTAATCAGTCTAACTGATTAAAAACACATAGACTAGGAGATCAAGGTACAAATTGTAAACCTTAGCTTAGAGTTAACATTGTTTTTATTAAAAATCGATGAAGTCAATCCATCTATAAATAGATGATGCAATAATTCATTATCATGGATGTGAAGAGAAAGGAGAACATGAATGAACCATACAAGCACATCTATGGATCAGATTTAGAGTTTCAAGAACAGGGACAACAAAAGATGAATTTGGTTATCAGAACCAAGAACATAGCATACTGAGAATCAGAGGTATTATTCAATCATTATTAGGTGATAATATTTTTCATGTAAACTAAATTGGATCTATATAAGAAATAGGAAATTTCATTTACCAGGTCAATTTTTAATTTTATATCATTATAACAAGTGGAGCAAAGTGTAAAAATCCTTTCAAGGAAGGTGGATTTAACAGTGCAACAATAAATCTCTTAACTGAGTGCACACTCAACAGTGTTGCTAAAGCTCCTAACAGAGTAGACTTTAACAGGTCTCCATCGATACTCCTAACAGGGTAGATCATCAAAAGTGATCAAATTGTAAGCCTTAACCGGCCCCTTGCAATATACAGATAGTGAATATTTTGTGGGTGCCCTCCCCACCGCAGTTTTTACTTCCTCACAGGAGTTTTCTACAATATCATATCTTGTGTTATGTGTAAAATTAATTTCATGAATGTTTTTATGAATGTTCAAATGTATGTTAAGTTAATGAATTGATATAACTCACATCAAGATAGTATAAATCAGATTGAATGGGTATACAATCGATTACAAAGGTTAATTGATAAAAGGGATACAAAAGTTTTAGAGGTATTGATTCACCCCTCCCCTCTCAGTACATACTTCCCATTAATAAAAACACATTTTTGGTAATATTTGATCATTTCATGATGATAGGATTCCATTGTGACGTCTTTTGGGTTCAAAAAGTGCAAAATACAAAATTTTTGCAATGTTGTCAATGTTGCTTGAGCAAATTTTTGAAAAAAGTTGCTCAAGAAGTACAAATTTGGTTTCCAATGGTCACAACCATCCATAGATTGGTTGGAACCATAATTTGAAGGTATTTAGACATGTTGGATCCCTTCCAAAAGGGTTAGACAATGTATTTTGAATATTTGATGCATTTTAAATAAGAATCACCAGATTTCCCAAGAATGTATTAATGGTATGGAATTGTACGGATTGATAGGAATGAAAAATTTCCATGATCAGATAGTTTTGTGAATCTATTTTTTATAACATTTTGTGTTTCCTCATTTGGTGTTAATTTTCCAAAGTTATAAATAATTTAGTGGTGATTGTCCAGAAAGACACCAAATCTAGGTCTATTGTGCAAATGGAGCCCTAACTTGACATTTCACTAGTGGAATTTCATGACCACTTGGTAAATTCAAGTTAGGGATGTACTTTTAATTATTTTGGAGGATCAGGTTGGGATTTGGAGGTTTGGTCTTGTTGGCATCAAGCCCTAGGCTAAATATCTCAATGTATTTAGTTAGTCAAGTATGTGCAGAAGTCTGAAGATGAGTAATTTGATTGGAGGAACCAATTGAAAGGTTATTTGGGACCATTTGGAGATAGGATAAGACTTCCCAATCCCTCCATCCATTCAGTGAACCCATCTTTGACCATTTTCTTTTTAATCCAAGCCTAATCTAGCCAATTAGGTTTCTGAACTTTGTAAGGGTTTAGAGGTGTCGGAATAGAGTTGGACTTTGGGACTTTGGGGATTGTAGTAAATCCATAAAGGGTACTTGGAAAAATTCTCCTTTCATTTTTTTCCCTCCATGAGAAAAATTTATCTTGAGAAAACCTTTTGGAAAAGACTACCAGGATTTGCAGGACAATGAAATATTTTAGGGTTGTGAGTGTTGAGGAATCAAATAGTTTTGTGATTCCATATCCCTAGGGCCTAAGTAAGGTGTTTCAACCCTTGTGAAATTTTTTTTAAGCCACTGGTGAAGGTTTCTACCATTTGGTTGAAATGAGGGAAAGTCTCCCTAAAGCATAAATTGAGGAGATCTTGTGCAAGGCTTAGAAGTGTCCATTTGGGTAAGTGGACTATCAAAAACCCCTAGGAAGTGAGAAATCCATATTTTTAATAGGTTGGTGGAGTTATATTTGTGTAAGCCCTTGATTGAAAATTTGTGGAAGTGATAGTCCATCTTTGCGCTTTCCCACTATGCTCTCTACATCAGGTGGTATCATAGCACTGGGATTGTTCTTGGGGAAAGGAATTGCACTATGGGAGATAGGGCATAAAACATAGGAGAAGAAGAAGTCCCCTCAAGAGTAACCAATATGGAATTGGCAAAGATATTGAGAGAACAAGCCGCTAGGCGAAGAAGACTTGAAGCAGAGTTGGAGAACTTTAAAAGCAACTAGGGAAGAACTGTTGCAGAGGAATCAAAAGAAGAAGAAGAAGAGGCTCCCACATCTGAAAGAGGAGAGGTATATTCTGATAAAAATACCCTTCCTAGAAGCCCTTGAAAGGGTTGGGAGGAAAGATAAAGTTGATCTACCAATGTTCTATGGTAAGATGAATCCATAAGAATGCATGGACTAGATGGAAGCATTAGAAAATTATTTTGACTATGAAGAGCTATCTGAGTTCCAGAAGGTGAAGTTGGCTAATTCTAAGCTGAAGGGTCCAGCTCTTAGTTGGTGGAACTTTCTACAAAGTGAGAGGATAGAAGAAGAAAGAAACTCTATCACCCCTTGGAAGAATATTGTGTGTGAGATTAAGAAACAATTTGTCCCTAAGGAATATGAGGTGTTTCTACATAAGAAACATCAAAACCTAAGAAAAAAGGAACTTGATGTTAGTTCTTACAATGAGGAGCTCCATAGAATGAATCTCAATGAAAAGGTACCATAGAATGAGAAACAAAAAATGGAAAGGTACTTAAATGGTCTTAAGTTTAGTATCTAAGATGAACTTAGTTTGTTCAACCTTGAGACTGTACACAATTGCTATCAAATGGAACTAAGGGTTGAAGAGAATCAAAGGAGTAAATGTGACAAAAATAGGGGTAGAGTGAACTACTTCAGAGGCAGTGGAAGATTCAATGGCAGAGGATCATTTCCAAGAAACCAAGATGAATCTATTAACCAATAATCAAAGGGAGAGTCAAGTAGTAGAGGTACCTTCAGAGGTAGAAGATCAAGTAGTAGGGGAAGGTTTAGTGGAAGAGGACCTAGTGTATTCACTGGTAAGTGCTTCACTTGTAACTAGATTGGGAATCAATCCTGTAGGTTTCCTGAGAAGCTTGGTACAAGGAGGAGATAGAAGGGTTGAATTGACACAAGAGGATGAAAGTCATAGTGTGTCCTCTTATCACACCACAACTTCAAGGCATACAAATTCAAAAAAAGGAGAATGTCTCATGATGAAAAGAACTCTCTTAAGAGTACCTACCACCTCGGAGCCACCTCAAAGAAATTCATTATTCAAGACAAGTTGCAAGGTGAACAATAAAGTATGCAAAGTTATTGTAGATTCTGGATCGACAGATAATATTTCATCTAAAGAATTGGTTGATAAACTAAAGATTCAAAGAATTCTTGATCCATTCTCTTATAGAGCCTCATGGTTGACAAAAGAAAAGAAAACCCTCATTTGTGAACAAGTTTGGGTAGAATTAAACATAGGAGAGTATGTAGATAGAGTGTTATGTGATATCACTGAGATGGATTCATGTCACCTATTATTAGGAAGACCTTGAAAATTTTATGTGAATGCCAAACATCTTATAACATAACCAAGCGGGGTGTTGAGTATGTCATTAATCCACTTCCTAATGATGGGAAGGAAAAACATGTTGTAAGTAGTGTCTTGTTTGTAGGAGAGAAGGAGTTGATGAAATTTTTGAAGGAGAAGGATACACCTTGTTTTGCATTAGTTGTGAGACCTTAAAAGACACCCTTAGAGAGGCCAAAGATCAAAGACACATATAGACATGTAGGTCCTAAAGAAGTTAACTCAATGTTGGATCAATACAGTGGTCTAATTATAGAAAGTAGTTCAGAGACTTTAACACCTCTGAGGGAAGTGAGTCATTGCATAGACCTTATACCAGGGGCCGCCCTTCCAAACAAGGAAGCCTACAAAATGACCCCTGAAAAGAACAAAGAAATAACAAGACAGGTTGAAGGATTGTTGTCCAAAGGGTGCATTAGGAAGAGTATGATTCCATGTGCAGTCCCTATAGTACTAGAACCTAAGAAGGAGGGTACATGGATATTATGTACTGATTCTAGGGCAATCAATAGGATAACCATCGGATATAGGTTTTGTATGCCTAGAATAGAGGATCTAGTGGATTTCTTAGGATGTGCAACCTACTATTCCAAGATGGATCTCAAAAGTGGTTACCATCAGATAAGGATAAGGGGTGGAGATGAATGGAAGACAACATTCAAGACAACTGAGGGTATTTATGAATGAATTGTAATGTCTTTTGGTCTGTCCAATTCTTAGAGTAAATTTATGATACTTATGAATGAAATATTAAAGAATTTCCTTAAAACACTTGTTGATGTATATTTTGATGATATTGTGATCTTTAGAAGGAGTAGGGATGAAAATATAAACCATTTGGATATGTTCTTAAAGAAACTTCATGAGGAGCAGTTGAAAGTTAACTTGGAAAAGTGTGTGTTTCTTCAAGAAGAACTTGTGTTCTTGGGATTTGTGATATCCAAGAATAGTCTCAAGATGGATCTTTCTAAGGTTGAAGCCATCTTCAATTGACCACCACCTACTACTGCACCAGAGGTAAAAGGTTTTCATGGTTTTTTTAGTTTCTATAGGAAATTTATTAGAAACTTTAGTGACATAAGTACTCCTATCATTAATACTATTAAAGGAGGAAGGAAATGTAATTTTGTGTGGATTGATGAAGCTAATGATTCCTTTAAGTTTCTAAAAAAATAATATTGCATAGAAACACATCCTAGTTCTACCATATTTTCACAAAGTCTTCACAGTGGAATGTGATGCAAGCAATAAGGCTATTGGTGGGGTTTTGAGCCAAGACGGGAAACTAGTTGCCTTCTTCAGTCAGAAGTTGAATGAATCAAAAAAAAAATATTCAATCTATGATCTTGTACTTTATGCCATGGTTCCGTAACTTAGGAAATGGAGGAATTATTTTTTTCCCAAGGAATTCATTGTATTTACTGGAAATCATGCTCTTAATATTTTGAATAGACAAGAAAAGCTTCACCATAGGCATGTCAAATGGATGGAATTATTACAATCTTACACCTTCACAATTAAGCATAAGAAAGGGGTTGTAAATAAGCTTGCTGATGTTCTTAGTAGGATACACTTAACTATTTAGACTATCTAGTTAGAAAGTGTTTGAGTTCATGATATGAAAGATATGTATGCCATAGATGATGACTTCAAGGATGCCTATCAAGTTTGTACAAACATGACAAAGATGCACCACACTAATTTCTCATAGTTCCTTGTGTAGGATGGAATACTTTTCAAAGGTAGTTTATTGTGTGTACCAAAAGGATCCATAAGGGAAAACATCATTAAACAGAAGCATTACGGGAGTTTAGCAGGGCACTTTGGTGTGGATAAAACAATAGAACTTGTAAGTAGATTCTACCACTAGCCCAAGTGGCAGAAAGGTGTCAGGATGTTTGTGGAGAATTGTTTGGTTTTCCAACAAGAAAAGGGTCATACATCAAATGCAGGGTTGTATACTCCTTTTCCTATCCCTTTGAAACCATGGGATTCTGTAAGTTTGGACTTTGTCCTAGGTCTACCTAAGACCAAAAATAGATTTGATAGTGTCTATGTAGTAGTGGATAGATTTTCTAAAATGACACACTTTATTCCATGTAGAACCACTCATGATGCTTCTTACATAGAAGGGTTATTCCTTAAGGAGGTTATTAGACTCCATGGATTACCCTTGTCAATTATATCTGATAGAGATACTAAATTTTTGGGACATTTTTGGAGAACATTATGGAGGAATATTGGAACTAATGTATCTCTGTCATCTGCATATCATCCATATTCTAATGGTCAGACATAGCTCATCAATAGGTCTCTTGGAAATATTTTGAGATTTCCAACTCAAGAACATAGAGCTACTTGGGATTCTATTCTAGCCGAAGAAAAATTTTCTTTTAATGATTTTGTTAATAGGAGTACTAGTTTGAACCCCTTTCAAATTGTGTATGGTCTTCACGCTAAGGGTGTATTGGAGCTCAAAGATGTCAAGGATATGGAGAAGAGAAGTGCCTTAGTAGAATATTTTGTTGAAGTGATGAAGGATATCCATGAACAAGTACAAACAAAGTTGAAACATACACTGAAAAGTATAAAGAGAATGCAGACAATAAGAGAAGAGATTTACAATTTAAAGTGGTAGATATGGTGATGATTTATCTTAAGAAAGAAACACTGCCTAAGGAGAAGTATACTAAACTCATGATGAAGAAACTTGGTCCTTTCAAGATCCTAAAGAAGTTTGGAAACAATGCTTACAAGATTGACTTACCTTCTCATATTGGTTTATCTCCTATTTTTAATATTGCTAACATCTATGCATATAAAGGTCCTGATAGTGATGACTATGTTTCAGGTGATCCAGATCCTCAATAAGATAAAGTAATGAAATATTTACCCACATAAACCATTCCTGAGATTGAATGCATTCTAGAATAAAAGGTGAGTAAGCAAATTAGGAGAACCACTTACTATGAGTATTTGGTCAAGTGGAAGAGTCATCCTCTGGAAGATGCCACTTGGATGACCCCTGAAGAAAATCCGAAAGAAGCTGGCTTTTAGCTTGAAGATTTTCCAACTCAAGAGACTTGAGTTCATTTTTTTCTTAAGGAGTATGGTGCGGGGGCATCCAGTGCTTGAAATTTTGGTTTTCATTTCATTGTAATAAGGACAGATCCCTAAGATCATCCAACTTGTGTTTTGATCCAGTTTGTGTGGTCAAGGGTCCCTAAGGTACATCTATAAGCCTTGGAACACCTTAGTCCAATTGGATCATAACTTTCATTTGATAGGTGTGAGTAGTTTTTTTAGGTGTTTGAAGTATCTAGTTGTTGTTTCAATGATGTTAGATCATTTCTGGTCATATTTTATCATTTCATGGTGATAGGAATCTGGATTGTGAGGTATTTTGGGTTCAAAAAATGCAAACTACAAAAATGTTGCAATGTTGTCAATGTTGCTTGAGAATTTTTTGCAAAAAGTTGCTTGAGAAGTACAAATTTGGTTTCCAAAAGTCACAACCATCGATGGATCAGTTGGAACCATAATTTTAAGGTATTTAGACATGTTGGATCCCTTCCAAAAGGGTTATACAACGTATGTTGAAGATATAATGACAGTTTTATAGACCTGTACTCTATCATAGATAAATTTTTCACATGATACTATTTTGGAAATCTCTTTGGTCAGAAGGTTCCCAATTAGGTTTCTTAAAACATATCACAAATTTGGAAAAATCCAATGTCGAAATGGTAAGTTATGGACTTCTAACAGAGACCATTTTTTCTTGATTATCACAGAATGAATAAAGAAAAAATACAATTAACTAGGGCCACAGTTTCCTCCCTCATGCAAGAATATTTTCCCATGAAACAAAAAATATGAATGGGATCCTACCACTTATAGACCAGAACCAAAATAAAAGCAATCCTTATATGATTTCATCAAATTAAACAATATCAACAACCATGAATCACAAAAGAATAAATTGTCAACACATATTGCTTAGATGCTTTCATAAACTCTTCCATTTCATGAACCACAAATACATTATATATTCAGATCATGATATTAGATCTTTAGATTTCATACTAATCCATGAAGATCTCCATGACATGACTCCCAAACCTATTGAACTTCACCAAAAATGATGACAGTTAGTTACAAACCTGACTGCTATGCAATATTAACCTCCAAAATTTTTAACTCCCCTTGTATGTTGACAAAGGAAGGATTATATAGAATTTATAACTTCCTCTCGGTGGTTACCAACTAGTCTAACTTCCCCCATATCCTTAATCTTCAACTTCCAAGCAAATTTTAAATGTTTCATTACAACTTTTTATGCAATATTTTCATTTTTCCATAAACAACCTCATAACTTTGTGATAACCATCTAAATATGTTATCATGGATTTTAAGGACTTATTACATCATATTGACCCTTGCATGGGTCATTCTCAAATTTTGACCTCCTAGACCTATCTAGGACCTTGTTGACAACTTTCAACAACTTCATTTCAATTCTTGCTCTTGTATTTACAAATGGATTCAACATGAATCAATACATCATATAAATGATCACAGTGACTTAAAACATCATGAAAAAATATTTATTCCGCATGAGTGTTTTGATCCACTTTGTGTGGTTTTCATTTCATTGTAATAAAGACAGATCCTTGAGATCATCCAAGTTGTATTTTGATCTATCTTTGTAATTTCCCACTGTGCTCTATGCATCAAACCTTCTCTAAGAAGATGAAGGATATGGATCCCAATCTTTCTGCTAGTTAACCCGACCCAAAAATGGATCTGAACAATGCCATGGTCTCTTTCAAACCAATAAACCAAGTAAAAGATGAACATGTATGGATCGATCCCACTGAGGTCCCTACCCTCAACTCTATGAAAGCATTTATGAATAATCCTGGACACACTCACATGGTCAGTACCATTACATACATAATAGTGTGGCTATACTTACTAATTATCAACATGAAGGTATTCCCATTCCATCATGATTTCGACCACCTCATATAGCATGCCACATCCATATCCTTGCCAACATGTTCCCACCAGTAGTGGAGGAAATTGCCAACCCAGGAAAAAGAATATCCAATTTCACTTCACTCATTACTCACTTACTCAAACCAACCACTACCCAACCCATTGTACATACTACATTGTAATCAAATCCTTTCTCCATTTTAGGAGCTTCCTCTTCCAATCATCCTCAACCTCTAGTGTCACAACCAATCCAGCCCATCGTTACCAAAACCTCATGAACCACTTCTAACCCTTTAGCTGCTACATAGTATATCACCTCTCAACCTGTTTACACTCAACCAAACATCTTCCAACCACTTATCACACAAGTCACCACCTCTTCCATATAGACATGATTTCCTCCTATTCCACCACCACAACAACAATAACAACAACCGCATGCATGCCACCTAAAAGAGCCTTCAATCAATCCTTGTTCCAATGAGGTTTAACATTCCACGCTCAACCTACAAGGCCACCTTAAAATGCACCCCAATCCAACATTCAAGTGCAATCACATGCATCCACTTTATAAAAGCCCCTCAAGATCCACAAGTCTTGCAAGACTCTACATCTTCTACTTGGCACTATTACCAAGATTCTTTATAAGCCCTTAGGGTTCCCACATACTCACATGCACCAAATCATACCATATTCCAAGTGCAACATTAGTCCTTCAACCCCTTCACCCAAAACACACAAGTCCAACTACCTACATTCACTAACTATCTAGCCATGCCACCATCAATAGTCACATTGACCATTCTACCCTCCCTGCATCCAAGTTCTTCCACAAGTGTCAACCCTAGCATCAACCCAAAAAGTACTTATCTATCATATGGTGTCTCTAACACCCAACCAACCTAGATAGTCTAGTCATACACTCGTCCCACTTATCAAGCATCACAACCAGCACAACCCTCTTACTAACAACTAACACAACCTTCCTACCAACAACCATCTCAATCCACTTATCAATAACTAGTGTAGCCTACCTATCAATAGTCATTGAAGCCATCACTAAATTTACCCTCCTTTCCATAGAAATCCTTCAACACCTAGCCACAAAAACCCACAATCCCTTCATAGCTCACTTATGCATTTAGACCATCTCCCTACCATACACCACAATATCCCCCACAAAATCCTCCATACTCCCCAAATACATTTAACCCATATCATGCACCTAGCTCCAACATACCGAGGGAACCCACTCCACCACCTGTCAACACAGAATTAGAAGAAATTAAGAATTCTCTTAAGGAGCTTCGAGCAGGGACCAAAAGTAAGACATTCAAATTTGAGGCAGTATGACCCTATCCGTTTGACCACTTCATCACAATAATCTCCTTCCCTAAGTACTTTGAGACTCCAAAATTTGACAAATATCCGGGGAGGGGGGATCCTATTAGCTACATCAAAGAGTTTTACATGGCTTTCCAAGAGGTTGCATGCAATGATAACTACCTAATGCATCTCTTCCTTAAAAGCCTCGGAGGCAGCCCCTTTGAATGGTTCTACAAGATCCCTTATGCATTGTGTCCTCATTCGCAGAACTATCAGAGAAGTTCATAACATTGAGATGGAATTTTCTCTCCTAGACTTATGTAACTCAAAGAAAAAATTTGGGGAAAGTTTGGCAGATTACCTTTAGAGATGGCAAGGGCTCACCGCAAGACTATCTTATCAACCCCTTGAAAATCAGCTAACAAAAATATCCATTGACAATCTGTATCCTAAACTAGCTCACAACATGTGAATTAATGGCCTATGGACCTATCAACAAATCTGTGAGAATGGAATGGATCTTGAGAGAGGCTTTCTAGAGGATTGTACCATCAAGCATTACAAAGAACCCCATCCTGAAAGAAACAAAATTGATGGATCCCGCTACTAGAATAAAAATAAGAGTGTTTTAACTGATGGTGCCGCAGACACTAAACATGTCTAGATTATTGTAGCTGGTCCTAATATACCTACTCAAGTGTATCAACAACCACCACTAGTATATCAGAAACCACCACCCACATATCAACAACCCACACTAGCATATCAACAACCTACGTACCAACAAAACACATTCCCACAAGTTGTAACTACCTATCCCCCTCTAGGGAAAATATATCAACCAAACTACTAACCTCCAAAAAACTAAAAAAATGCCATATTAGTCCCACACAGACAACCCAAGCCTCAAGCCTAGAATGTGATAAAAAAATCCTTTACCCCTTTGGGTGAACCCACTAACACCGTATTTGACTGAATGGCCAAAGCTAACATGATTGTGTACTTGCAGACCCAACCCTTTGACGAGTCTACCCCTAAGAGAACATGGTACAAAGACAATGAATACTATGACTATCACCATGTCAAAGGACACACTATCATGAAATGCATGAAACTGAAGTACTATATCCAAGACCTCATTAACCATGAAGAAATCGTAGTGGAACCTCCAACATAGACCTCAGCCAATGTCAACTTACAAATATACCAAAATATGCTCCCTCAACACAATTCTGACAAAGGACCTGCCAATCCCGCTCCACCCCCAAACCAAGGGAAGGGAAAGCAATGAGATAACACTGATATAAAATATTATACGAATTCCTATATTAACTACAAAAAGTTCATCGGTTGTATTTCCCAGGTCAAACTTGTTGTTAATGTGATCCATGTCAAAGGCGCTAATAGTCAGTGCATAGTAAATAATCATAGGGGAAGAATTTAAATATCGTAGGTTCCACTACTACTCCCCCCTTTGGTGCATAATACAACCTTCTAGAACACCTTGGGAACACACCTGCTCAAATCTCCCTCTTCGATCTCGTGTGCACTTTTCCAATCCATCAAGAGATCCTTAACAAAGCCCTCCAAGAATCATGAGTTTTGAATAACATCAACCCAAATCAGTTCCAATCTGTCATGGGTCATAATTTCACATCCAAAAATATCTCATTCAAACCTTTTGACATGCCTTCCGTCAAGCCTAATCACAACCTTCCACTCCATATAGCTGTCATGGTTAGGCCCTGTTTGTTTGCTGGAAGATGGCTGGAAGATGAAAACGGGAAGATGTATTTTTGTACGGCCAAATTCTCATTTTGGTCCAAAATGAGAATTTGGCAAATTCCACAAAAAAATGTGGAATTTTCCAAATTCTCATTTTGGACCAAAATGAGAATTTGGCTGTACAAAAATACATCTTCCCATTTTCATCTTCCAGCCATCTTCCAGCAAACAAACGGGGCTTTAAGGATTTTGTCATTAAATGGGTCATGATAGATAATAGTTTGACCCTAAATCTATGCACTCTAAAATTTATAAATCAGATGGGGTACATAAAAGATGACATAGACAACAATGTCATAACCATTAAGGCATATGATAGCTTGGAATGCACATGTGAAGGCACCATAACATTTCCCATCAAGTTGGGTCCTGCAGTACAAAATACAATCTGCCATATTGTTGATCTTTTCCTCCCCTTCAACATTCTCCTTGGTCACCCATGGATTCACTCCATGAAGGTTGTTCCCTCCACCTTCCATCAATGCATCAAGTTCCCATACCATGGAGCTTAAGTCACCATCCATGGAGATCCCCAACCCTTCGCATATGGTCGTGCGTTGGAAGCCTCTTTCCCACATTCAAGCCATTGTCCCCAAATTGGCATCGATACTTCTATTGATAGTTCCTCCAGATCCTACATGGACCCAGAAACTATCCTCTCATCCACTCTCTCCACCATCAAGATCAACAACCAGGGCTATGGAGAATAACCTATTAAAGGACTTTGCAGTTGGAGGCGTACAATTAGACCCACACACCCAAGGGCGACTACCAAACCAAAGTATAATAGATCAAAGTGGGAACTAGACCAAAAAATGGGATCCAACTCCTTCTTCTCTAATGGAATCCTAAATGGTTGAGAGATGGAACCATACATTAATACATGGCTTTAGAGAGATGTGCCACCTCCTGATAGTGGCCTCCTTAACTATTTCAAAGATAAATATCTAGCATCTCAAAAATTAGCCATGGAATGATGGAACTATTAGGGAGGTGGCCTAGGTTATGAATAACATGGTATAAGGGCTTCCGTTGAGCCTCCTTGACTAGAAATAAATTAGGGCCTTGTTTTTGGCCTTGACACAAGTGGGGGCACCAATGAAAATAACTATACCTATCGTAATACCCTTGGTTAAATAATTGAGATTGAAGATATTCTAGAAGAGAAAATTATGAGAGCCTATGACAATGTCATTGATGAAAAAAACTTCCTAGGAAACTCTATTCTCCTCCAACATGCCATCAAATTCATTAACATTCCCTTCCTCCATCCCAAACTCATAGACTGGGACCAACCAAGCATTGTACACATCGATGAATTCCAAAGAGAGGATGCACTCCTAAGATTCATGGGGGTAGGTGAATAGAAAAATGACTAGGGGCATGATTCAACACATGTATACAAAGTAGATCCCACATCATACTTTGGGGAAGACAAGGTCTTCAGCTGTAAAATAGAAAATAAAAATAAAAAGAATAAATGGTTCTCTTCGCGAAAACCCCTCTAGGGAGCTATCTGATCATAAAAAAGTAAAAACAAAGGGCGTATCTAATGGTGAAAACCTTTATAAGGTTCCAAAGGGTGAATAATATTCTCTTCCTCTCATCCATGATTACATGCCCAAGGAGTCATCCATTCTCATAGAAGAAACAAAGACTATCAACCTGGGTACATTGGAGAGTCCTAGAATTACTTACATCACAACATCATTGTTAGAAGGTGAAGAAATATCCCGCACTTCTCTCCTTCAAGATTCTATAGAAAAATTTGCATGGTATTGTTCTCACATGCCTAAATTAGACCCTAGCTTAGTGGTTCACCATCTGACAGTGGATCTGAATGTCAAACCAGTGAAACAGAAGCTCAAAAAGATGCATCCCAAAGTAGCATTATTAGTCAAGGCAGAATTAGAGAATCTCCTTCGAGATAAGATAATCATTGCCATCGACTATTCTGAGTGAATATCCAACATGGTGCCTGTATCCAAACCATACAAATCAATAAAGATATGCACATATATTTGGGATCTTAATAAGGAATTCTCAAAAGATGACTTCCCCTGCCAAATATCTACATGATAGTGGACCTCACCACTGGACATGAGATTTTGTCTCTCATGGAAATTTTCTTCGGATACAATCAGATCCTTATAGGAGAAGAAGATAAATATAAGACAACATTTACAACCCCTGGGGTACCTTCTACTACAATATTATGCCATTTGGATTAAAGAGCATAGGGGAAACTTGTCAGAGAGCCATGACCGTTATCTTTCACGATATGATCCAAAAAAATATTATACACTATGTAGATGACATCTTGGCCAAATCAATAAGAAAAGAAGATCACCTAAATGTACTAGAGTGTGTATTTGTTCGGTTCGGTCACAATGGGTTAATTCTCAACCCAAAGAAGTGTGTTTTTGGGGTCACATCAGCAAAGCTTTTAGGATTCATTATATCAAGAAGAGGCATAGAAATCAATCCAAATAAAGTTAAGGATATCATGGAAATTCCTCCACCTAATACACTTCAACAATTATGTAGTCTAAAAGGAAAGTTTCAATCTGTAAGTTGCTTCATGTCTCAAATAGCAGATAAGTGCCAACCATTCAGTCACCTGTTGTGAAAAGACACCAATTTCAAATGGGATCCACTCTGCCAGAGAAGCTTCAAGAAAATCAAAGAATACCTCGCAAGCCCACCTATTTTGGTACCACCAACACCAGGAATACCTCTTATCTTCTATATATCCACAACTACTATGGAAATAGGGGCACTCCTGGTTCAACTGGATGACAATGGAAAAGAAAGAGCCTTATATTACATCAGCCGCACATTGTTAGGTTATGAGCTCAACTATTCACCTATGGAAAAAACATGCCTGGAAGTGGTTTTCACCACTCAAAATTTTTTCCATTATATTCTAATCCATAGAGTAAAGGTCATCTCAAAGGTGGACCCTCTCAAGTACCTACTGTCCAAGACTACTCTCACCAGCTACATGGAAAAATGGGTAATTCTTCTAAGTGAATTTGACATCCATTATGTAGATAGAAATGCAATCAAGGGGCAAGTTATGGTAGATCAGCTAGTAGAAGCACCATGAATGGATGCCTATATTTTGGTCTTGGAATTTCAAAATGAACATCTATGCATGGTCAAAGAACAACCAATGTGGAAGCTTTATTTTGATGGGTCCTACACAACTCATGATTTAGGGACATGAATACTATGTCACTAATCAAGGTGACTACATCCCCAAATCATTCAAATTGGGATTCCACTACATAAATAACATCACAAAGTATGAAGTACTCATTCGTAAGCTCAAAATGGAAATCCAATGGAATATCACAAAAATACATGTCTTTGGGGTCTTACAACTCATCACCAAGCAAGTCCTAGATGGGTTTCACAAAAATGGATAACAAGCTATTACCTTACAAAGAGATGGTTGACAAAATGAAAGAACACTTCTTGACCCTATAGATCACCCAAGTACCTAGATTATAGAATAAAGCTACAAATGCAATGGCCACTATCGACTCCCTTGTAGATATTCCTCGGGACGCAACACAATATGAATTCTTTGCTGAGAAACTTCACACCCCTGCTTATGAAGACATCAATTTTGAAAGGGTATGTGTCTTTGTTGGTCCCAAATCCCCATGGTACCATGACATCCATGCATATCTAAAGAATGATATCATATCCCCCACCTCACAACACCCAACGCCAGAACCTCATTTACAAAGCTTCCAGCTACACTCTCGTAACATTAGATTGAGCTTCTGAAGTCCTTTCTTCTATATTCTTATTTTTTTCATGATTTAACCACCCTCCAAATATTAATTAAATAATTAATGTTATGTAATTATTCAACCTAAATTTATTAGTCGTTACTAGTTAAATAAGTTCAATTTCTATAATTCTATAGTTTAAATAATTATCTTTAATTATTTAAATTATCTAATTATATTTCTAAAATGAAATTAATTTCTCAAATAAATTTACTTTCATTCTAATTTCAAATTAATTTCAATTTCATTTAATTCTAATTAATTGCATGCTAATTTCAATGTAATTTCACATTCCTCCAAAAATTTAATTTTAATTTAAATTTTATTCCTAAATCTTCAAAAAATCAGAAAATCAAAGTTGTGAGGCAATTAAATTTCTTAAAATTCAAAAATCCCTCATAAATTAAAAAAATCAAAATTCTTAAAATCTAATATCTTCTCAAATCAAAAAAATCAAAAAATCATTCCCTTTTCCAAATTTGCATTTTGGAAATTAAAATTTTTATGAAAATAAAAAGTCCTCTCAATCTTATCTTATCCTTTGTTTTCTAAATGAACTCTTTTCTTTTGAGTTTGAATTGGAAATAAATATAAATATTTGGAAGGCTGCATAAAATCCTTCCATCTCTAAGTAATTCAACTATTTGTCCTGATTTTCTGAATTTGATCTCAATCGTTCATCAAATTCTTAAAATATGTATAAACCTCCTTGAAACACATATGACAGATCCTTTCTTTTGCTTCCTAATTCATTTATACAAGATTAATTTTAAAGAAATCAAGTCATTTATCATAGTTTTCATTTTCTTGAATCTTTTGAGTTAGAGTGCTACCCAAATCAACATTGAGCGTCACTTCAAACCAAAGTGCAGAGAAGAAACAAAAGTATATATTTGAAACCGTTTGAATTCATTTCTTTTTTAGTTTATGATTCTGATGCTTATATTTTGTTGTTTTGTAGGTTTTTATTATTATTAGTAGTTATTTGGATTGATTTCATTACTACTAATCCTTCTCTTTATCCTGTGCAAAATCCCTATGTACATTTGGTGAATCTGACATGAAACTATAGTCCGAGGAGTGCTTGAAGATGATCTAAAAATCATTTCCAGTCTTCGTCTTACGACCAATATTTTATTATTATTTTTTATCTTTTTAGTACTTCGCAACTATCATATTTATTATTGTAATTATTTTATTTATTACTGCAATTGACTACATGTTTCCACATTTTATTTATTTATTACCACAACTAATCATGCAAATTATGAAAATTGATTGTAGATCATCGTGACTGTCATGTTTATTTCCATAAATTTTTTGGTTTATTACAGCAATTGACTGCATGTTTCCACATTTAATTTGTATATTGTCACATCTGACGTTGCATATTGCAGCAATTGCTTGTTATTATTACTACACTATTGTTTATGACAAGTAATTAGAATGTAATTATTTTCTTCATCTCTTTGCTTTTGGTTTTAACTATGCATGATCTCAGATGTCAGAGGCAAAGAAGATCATCAAGTGAAAACTAGGATTCTAATCTACGAAACAATTGAAGAAAAGGATTTCTCACTATATGCGATAGTAATGAGCTGTTGAGCTGATAAGAAGAGAGAGAGAGAGAGAGAGAGAGAGAGAGAGAGAGAGAGAGAGAGAGAGAGAGAGAGAGAGAGAGTCCATCAACATGTATATTGTTTCTCTTCAAGGTTTTCAAAACATATGCAATCTCTTTCTAAATATCAATACTCTCCGTAATCAAAATTTTTAGATTAGAGGTTTTTTCTAACAATTAACCAGTGTGATTTAGTTGATGAGTTTACAAAGAATAAACAGGAAAACAATGCATGTCAAAGACCCGTTGCTTCTAATAGTTTGTATGCAACTTGCGGAGGGATAGAAAAAACAAGAATTTTATTTCTTTCAGTTCTTTACTTTATTTTCTATTTGCGCTTATTAACTTTAGAACATTTTAGTTTGGGTGATAAAATGAACATCTATCTGTTACACACTTCATTTGGAGATTAACAAATATGAACCCAACTATTTTATATGTTTCTAGCATGCTTGTGTATTATAGAGCGATCCCACTATTAACACAAATCATCCTCTCCCACTAGCTCTCGTGGTCATTGGTTCAAGAGAAAAATGTTAACGATACTCAATTTTCTTTTTCTAGAGGATATACCTCCCAAGTGCTTTAGCATAGATGGTGATATGGGATTGATCCAAGCGGTAACAAGCTAAGTCCAAGCTGATCCCAAATATTAGATAGAGTAAGTTGGGATTAAAATGTTCACTACATGTGCTAATTTCCTACCCATGCAGACTTCCCTAGTACCTATATTCTAAAGGAAGGAAGCCTCTACAATAAAGGAGAGAGAGTGTACATGGATGCCTAAATGATATCTCCTTACTAAAGAGCCATCTATATTTATGTTTTCCAAAATCCTTCTACTTGTTGACTCAGGCGTTGTGATGGAACACATGCTAAAGATATCCTGTATCCTTGAAGCTCCTAATGAGATAGAAATTCTTTTGGAAGTGATGCCCCTTGGAATCTAAAGTTTGGTATTCTGAAGAAGTGTGTGTTGTAGAGGGGATCTAGTTCTACCAAAATTCTAGATATCCACTTTGAGTAAGCGTAGATTGGATTTTATCCATGTAGGGATTCAACAGTATTGTCCTTTCCATCCATAGGACTATAAATATTTTTCTGAATACTCTAGATTGGAAAATATTGTGTTTACTAATTTTTCTTGTGTGACCCTTTTTAATGTGAAAAATATACACACAAACATTTTAAACATGTTAGAGTCCTAGGGAGTCAACAACCTACTATTCAAAACTGTAAACAATACAAAAAATTTGTTCAAACTATTATAAAAAAATTTCCAACCTTTAACAAGATCGCCTTTTCAAATTATAAATTATTCCAAATAACCATTGTAATCTACAATTTAAACCCAATTTCTAAGTTTTGTCAAGAAAAAAAGTGCAAATCTGAAACTCTACATGTTTTTCCACAACTATACATTCATATTGCCACAACTAATTATGCATTGCTATATTCGACATTGCACTTTGCCACAACTATAGCTACACTTTTCTGCAACTACCAAAACTCTGCCATAATTGAACCTTCATCTTGTCACAATTGACCTTGCATATTTTTACAATTTACTGAT
The DNA here is from genome assembly GCA_018584345.1 of Thuja plicata. Lineage (NCBI taxonomy): Eukaryota > Viridiplantae > Streptophyta > Pinopsida > Cupressales > Cupressaceae > Thuja > Thuja plicata. The sequence goes on along the minus strand of MU225105.1, from coordinate 3,474,508 downwards.
AATTTTCTGTTCTAGATTCTACTATTCTTCTAGAATCCTTTGTTGTACCTGATTTGTTCTTCAGTCTATAAACTCCAAGATTTGTATTTTTAAATCTGCGACCTTTACCCAAAGTGATAATAGTTTTATAGTAATATTTTTAAACACTAGTAAATATTTCCTTTCCACTCTCAGTTATTATTTTGGACTAATAATTTGACAGGCTTTATTAGATTACTCTTAATCTCTATATCTCATTTTCTCATCAAGCATTCTACAGTTACTATATGCCTCATATAAGGAAAGAGTCAGATCATATCTTATCATCTTCACTTTTACATCAAGAAGATTCAAGTTTTGTGTTGGATAGTGTTCTTGGTATGTGTAGTAAAAATATTGGTATGGTACGACTACTGTATTGATGATTTGATGTTATGAAGGCACATAAGGTTTTAGGGGTGCCTTTAGTTGACCTATGCCAATTTATAGAGGTTGACATGTTTATTTGAGTGAGCTATGATTGATTTATTAGAGCCTGGCATTTTGGTCATTCAGGAAGAGACAATGTTGTAGTTTTTGGATCAGTATGGATTAATTATGAAATATTTTTGGTTTCTAACCTAGTGGTGAGTTTGAGACATGGATGTGTGTCCTCAACTTGATTGGTTCATGATTTGGATGTTGGAAAGATAATCTTCTTAAGTGATAGAGGTTGTTGATTGGTGTTCCTAATGAATAATGTAAATATAATTGTGAATTTTGAGCCAAATTTATTTTGTTTCTTTTGTGGCATTCCATGTTTCTTACTGATGCTTCTAGATAATGTCCTATTTTGTTTGCTGGATTGAATTAGGATATGTAGTCAGATTTGATGATTTTCTTGTGGCATGTTGTTGTTCTTATTTGTTCTTCATCGAAATGATGGTGTAGCATGTTGCAAAGGATCGAGGTGTGATTTATGGATCTGGAGCATGTTTGAGGATGAAGATTTGGCTCCTAGCTATGTCTTTTTTGATATATTTTGGATTGCATCAAATATTGTATTCTATTTGATTAAATGTTTATAATTAAGGTTTTAAGGTGATTCTGACCTTGTTGATCTTTTCAAGGTTAATGAAATGTATATAAAGATATAATCATTTATAATTGTGAAGTGTAGAGATTGTGTACATGTGTTGTGGGAAGGTATGAGTGGAATTCACAATTGAGGCAGAGATTTGATTTACTTCAATTGAACTGTATTGGTATATCATAGATTCTATCAGTCAGTTCATAGTTGGTTGATTTTTTTTGCAGTGGATTGTATTCCATTTAGTGTTGTATCCCTCATTGTATTTCTGAGGGTTTTATCCCTCATTTTTATTTGACTAGTGAGCTCTAGGAATTGTTCCTAAATGCATGTGCATTACCCTTTGTAATACTTCTAATAGGGTATAGCTATTTTAACCGAGTACATCATCTCTTGGGTTTTGACCCCACTGTATTTTTTCCATTAAAGGGATTTCCACATAAAAAAAATTTGTGTTATGTATTTATTGATGTGTTGGGATCTTAAATTTTAGTTTATCATTCAAATTTGAGATTAAGGTTATTAAGTTGGATAAATTTTTTAATTTTGGGACACAATTGATTCCCACCCTTGGCCTCCCTCTTAGTTGGGTGTGAGACCTTGTTCCTAATATTATGTCCCTTTAAATCACCATTTCTAAATATGAACTAGGACTTGTTAAGAGATGTTATCTCTTGTGTTTAACATAGATCACTTTCATGGCATTTATGTTAGTAGTAAGATGTCTCTTCCATTGTATACCCTTGTTCGTAGACCCGTGAGGAGATCAAAGACTAGAAATAATTAGAGTATCCAACTATAAATAAATTACCTCCATTGGAAGGAGAACAAGAACCAAGCCCTTTTGAACACACTATTCCATAAATATACTCTGAAATTTTTCCTGAAGCAACACAAGTCCCTCCCAGTTCAAAAATGTTTTCCAATACAACTAAAGAAGATATAGAATACATTAAACAATATTCATATTCCTCATTATTTGTAGATGATGTGGTAGAGAGAAATCCCCAAAAAATGGTAGCTATGCTTTTGGACAAGGGAGTTAAGCTTCCTCTTGGATTTGATGTATCTACCATATGTCTTGAGAATCCTCTAGCAGGTCTAGACAAAACAAAATAATCCAAAGTGCACACTTTAGTGTCCCAGATTACATTTATTATTGATTCTGCATAAGTAGTATCATCCCAAACATGTTCATCTACACAAGATAGTCAATCTTCTAGTCAAAACATGGAAATTTCCAAAATAAGTTCATCTACCATCACTGGTTCCTCCCAAATGGTATCATCAACTGTTTTCACCTCAAGTGCCCAAGCTACATCATCAACACCATAAAATCATTTTGACCTATTTATCAATACAAAAATGACAATCAATCCTAACTAGATTAGGCCTTCAACCATAAAAAAGACAATTAGGATCATTTTATGTTGGTCCTACATTTAGTCAACCTCCTTCCTCCATGGGTCATATATTTATTTCAATAACAACCTCAATATCAACAACCCTTGAATCACAACCTACCTCAATTCCAACAAAATTTACCACCTAGTAATCAAAATCAAATCCATGGTAGTTCTTATATACCTTAAACCAAATTTCAATATCCTAAACAAGGTCATCTACCAGCTACACAAAAACAAACAAATGTTGGAAACATCCCCCAATCACAAATTGTCATCTTGATGTAACAAGTGAAAAATATGAAGAGTCAGTTGCAAGATATCCAAAAGTAAGGTTAAACTAAGTCCTATACTATAGAGTATATTTACCCTTATCCATTTTATCATTTGATTCACATACTTCCTTTTCTTGCACACTTACTGTACCAAAATTTGACAAGTATAGAGGAAAAACAAAGCCTATAAAACATTTCAGGGAATTATTTACTAGTTGAAAAAATGTTACACATGATGAAACTTACGTCATGTGATTATTCCCTCAGATTTTAGCCAGGCCAACAATGGAGTGATTTTCTCACTCACTCCATGACATTCAATCCTAGGGAGAACTAGCTAAAATTTTTATTGATCACTTCCACCACAACATAGAATGTAAAGTTAGTGTTAAGGATATTTATGATACCAAATAAAAGGAAGGTGAGAATTTTTTAAATTTTCTACAAAGTTGGAGAAGCACATTTTATTTCATCCCATGTGATGCTCTAAATAGGACCTCATTGTCATGTTTGGGGATAACCTTATCATAGAAATAACCTTCACCATTGAGTCACAACTTTCTCAAAATTTTAAATAATTAACCAAAAGAGGTATATAATGTGAGAAAAATGTGATCAAAAGAGCGATCCTTTCTGATCCAAACTAACCAAACACCACTAAGAATCTTGGAGACAAAGATAAGTGGTGGAACAAGAACACAAATGTTATCAATGACAGTGGCATTAATGTAATGACTGTTAACTATGCCCAACCTAACATTTCTCTGAAAGGGGAACCAATCAAAACATCGGTAACACAAACACTCATGGAAAATAATTAGACTACCACTATATCTCAATCTCAACCCAATACACAACATCCACCAAGAATCACATTCCCAACATGTGAATATACACCATTGGGGGAATTTATTGAGTTAATACTTAAAAATGTTGATCCAAACCAATATGATCACTTTAACTCAAATACATGAATTCCAAGATGGTGTTTTAAAACCAAAGTGAGATAACTATAATGAATTTTGTGAGTAAAATTGATTCAAGTGTCACAAGACATCAAACTACTATCGGTTAAAGAACACCATATAAGACTTAATCAAAGAATACCTATTTTAATGTCGATAATGTGAAACCAATAGATACTATAGATCATAATATCTTCAAAGATCCTTTGCAAAGTCACAATAAAGTGAAGGCTCTAGTGTCTACTAACAAGTCAATATAGGTCAACTAAACATGTTTTACGTCTAAAAATGTGATAAATTTCTTTAACCCTAGTGAGAAGCAAATTGCAACCATCACTATCAAGGACCTAAATTAAAAATTTTAATTAATAACCCTCCACTCAAATGTCATCCTAAAAAGTGAATCTTCTACTTCTTATGCATCATCAAATTATTTCACACCCCTAATCCCCAACATAATCAGGTGGATCAGCCCAAACATACACGTGATCAAATATCCATCTTTGAGATTCTATGCGTATCTCCCTAGCATAGGAAATCATTATACAAGTGCTTAAAAAATTTAGCTATCCCAAGGGACATATCTCCTTAAAATTTAAAAACCATGGTCAACTTTATTGCTTCCAAAAACCATGCCACATTTATAGACCATGATGTACCTCCACACAAAGCATTGGATAATGATGCCCTACACCTACTAGTATAAGTACACAAGGACACCCTTAGACATGTCCTCATTGATAGTGGATCCAAATTAAACATCTGTACTCTTAAAGTTATAAATACCTTGGGATACACATAAAATAGTGTTGATATCACAAAAAGAATAAACATTAGAGCATATGATGAGGAGGAAAGATCATCCAAAGATGTCCTTATCCTACCCATAAGGGTAGGACTAGTAGTTAAAGCTACTACCTTCCAAATCCTAGACCTTGAGCTGGGATACGTGACATACTACTAGGAAGACCTTGGATACATGAAATTCAGGTTGTACCCTTCATATACCATCAATATATCAAGTTTCCTCACCAAGGTACAAATATTATCATAGAAAGAGATCCAAACACCTTTTACTAGTATAGAAACTTAAGGGGTAGTATAAAAAATTAGGTACTTATAAATTAAGAAGCAAGTGTACCTTCCACTTCTACTTCAATTCCCAAAAATTCACCAAGGATAGAAATACAAATATCACTCCAAGATAGAGGATGTGGTGATTAATGCTATGAAGAAGATTTCTCCATCACAAACTTGCCTCTATCTCCTAGATCTTATGGTCGATCCAAACCAATAGAAACAATGAAAACAATTATTTTCATATGTCCACCTACAAAATTCATGAAATGGGGAGATATGAGTGAATAGAATCCTTTTGATCTAGATATCAATACCTAGTTATATAAACATCCACAATAGGCACCACTAGTCCAATTTCCCTTGGTGCAATATGGACACGGATTCACAATGTTACAATAGTTTGATTATGCCAGTACCATGGGTTTAGGAGTACAAAAATAAGGAGTGGTAGAAATTTATTTACCACCTACCCAAAGAAACAAACAAGGACTTAGATGTGTCCACTCTCAATCAAGTGTTGTCATCCAATAAGTTCAACAGGTTGTTGAACCAAAAAAGGTGAAATATCAGACATACCCAAATCAAAAACATACTTCAATAGTTTCTTCAACACAAAATGGAAATCGTAACCACCCCATTGACCATTGATAAGGAATTTCCAAATTAGGTGACAGAAGAGATACCTGATGAGTATTCTAGTGAATTGAATTCTCATGAGTTTGACTAGGATACCCCTTATACCTCTAGCATCATGGCCATATCTGAACTATTTGACCACTTTAACATAGAAGATGAACCTTGTGTAGACAAGCATGTCGATGTCCAATCCTTAGATGGTCCATCTACTTCCCGTTCCTAGTTTTTCTAAACTATCACTTCAGTTCCCTTTTTCCACACTAAGTCTCAACCTAATGATGACCTATACCTAGTCCACACTGAACTAATCACATGAGACCAAAAAGGACACCCTAACATAGACATATTTGAGAATGATGAAGCTATTTATGAGTTCTTAGGGTTTAGAGAAGGCATACCATTAGGGGATCCTAAAGTCAGATACTACATGGATCTAGATAGGTCAACATACTTTGGGGAGGTGACTACTCTTTCTAGTCAAAGAAGTAAAAAGGAAATAAGGTCACCTGAAAAACTAAAAGGAAATTATTGACAAGGAAAAAGTAAAAACAAAAGACGTATCTTCTATCAAAAAATTCTTTGAGGCACCAGAAGATAAAAATTTGGAAACTCTTCCGATCAATGTATAAAAATAAGCACCATTAGTAGAAGAAATACAAGAAGTTAACTTAGGGTATGAGCTACACCCTAAAATCATTTATCTAAAAAAATCCATCTCACCTCAATAAAGAGAGGAATTGATAAAGTTTATTAAAGAGAGACAAATAAAGTATTGCACCATCTACCATTGTTGCCAAACATGAAGCCCGCCAAACAAAAATAAAGGACAATGATTCCTTATAATGCATTGCTTGTAAAAGCTGAGTTGAAGAAAATTTTGGATGTCAACTTCATAAGATCCATTATTTATGTGGATTTTATCTCCAATATAATACAAGTCAAAAATAATTTAGGAAACATTAACATATGCATAGACTTTAGGTACCTGAATAAGGCATGTCCCAAAGATAATATCCCATTACCCAACATTGGCATCATAGTGGATTTAACAAAAGGACAACACATGTTATCCTTAATTTATGGATTCTCACTATAGAATTGGATCAATATTAGAGACACCTCCCACAAATTTGAAACAAGTTAGTTGTCTGAAAGGAAGGCTACAATCAATTAGAAGGTTCATAGAACAATTGGCTGATAAATGTCATCCATTTTAGTACCTATTACACAAAGCAATTACTTTTGAATAGAAATATCATTATCAACAAGCCTTCCAAGTTTTTAAAGATTATATTTTAAGTTCTCTAGTCCTAGTATCACCCACTCTAGGAAAGCAACTTCTATTATATATTTCAGCAACTCAGTAAACATTGGGGTCGATATTAGCACAACAAAATTATCAAGGAAAAGAAATGGCCATTTATTACATCATTAGGACACTTTTTGGATATGATCTCAATTGTTCACCAACATAAAAATCATGCCTCACAGTGGTCTTCACTTCTCAAAAGCTTATACATTATATGACGATTCATAAGACAAATCTCATAGCTCATATAGATCCATTGAAATATATGTTAAGCAAGGCAACACTAACTGGAAGGCTTTCCAATTGGGATATGATCTTAAGTGAATTTGATATAGAATATGTGGATAAAAAAGCCATCAAAAGGCAAGTCATTGAAGATCAACTAGGAGAGGAACCTCTACCTGATCATCAACCAATTGTATCTAAATTCCTAGATGAATTAATTCCCCTCATAGAAGTATCAACAATAGAAGTATGAAAACTATAATTTGATGGATCTTACACCAATAATGGTGTGAAGGAAGGAATTGTCTTGATTAACCCACAAGGTGATGCAATTCTCAAGTCATATAGAATTATCATTCCATGCACCAACAACATAGCAGAGTATAAATCTCTAATTATTGGGTTGAAGCTCAACATCCAATGGAGAATAAAATATAAGAGTCTAAAGTGATTCCCTAATGGTAATTAGCCAACTCAATAATGACTATATGACTATAGATGAGAAGTTGATCCCATAAAGAAAATTGATGGATCAATTGTAGGCTTCCTTCTAGTACATCATTTTTTAACAAATTTCAAAATTTCATAATAAAGCTATAGACGTGATGACTACCATAGCATCCCTTATAGACATGCTAGGTAATGAAACAAGATTAGAGTTCCTAGTTGAACATCTGATGATCCCATGATACGATGTACCAATTTTAGAGTCATTCTAGATCCTTGTTGGCCGTAAGTCAACCTGGTATAAAGATGTCTACACATATATCAAAGATAACTACCTTCCACCCAAGTTGTCCTAAAACCAGAATAAATCCATCATTAGACATGCTATTAGGTATACCATTCTTGCTAATACTCTATATAGGAAAGGTCTTGATGGTACTCTTTTAAGGTGCCTCAATTCCATAGAATCCTAGACATCCTTGCGTGAGATTCGTGAAGGTGTTTGTGGGGCCCATTCGAGTGTTAATATATTAGCAAGAAATCTCTTTAGAATAGGATATTGTTGGCCCACCATGGTAACATGTGCTTAAAAATATGTCTAAAGATGTGGAAAGTGTCATATACATGGAGACCTCATTCACACACCAAATCAGGATCTCCAACTTCTCACTTCACCCTAGACTTTCTCATGATGGGGATTTGACCTAGTAGGTAAGATTACACCCACCTCTGCCAACAGTCACAAGTATATTGTCATGACCACTTAGTAGTTTACCAAATGGGTGGAGACTAGTCCTTTGACCTACATTACTAGTAAATAGGTCTTTATGTTTTTCCTAAACTATATTATTTATACATATAGAATCCCTCAAACAATATTCACTGACAATAGATCACCTTTTTAGCAAAAGGATGTCGAGGACCTAAGTCAACAATTTGGGATTACGATTTTTTTTTCATCCCGAGCTATTACCCCTAGGGAAATGGCCAAGTAGAGGCAAACAACAAAACCATCTTCAAAATACTGAAAAAGGTTGTCAATGACATTACCTGAGACTAGAACCTACAACTCATCCCTACCATATGGGCATATAGAAAAAGTGTACACACTCCAATGGGGGAAACTCCTTATTCCCTGATATATGGGCCAAAACAAATTCTCCCTGTCGAGGTTGAATTACCATCTCTTAGAGTGTCCTTAGAAAACTTTGTGACAGATGAAGACTATAGAGTAGACAACTTATGTGAGTTGTAACTATTGGATGAAAAATTTTAGAGGGAAATGAATCATCAATAAAGATATCAAAACCACCTCAGAAGAAGCTCTCAAAAAAAATTTAGACCAAGAACATATGACATAGGAGCTATAGTTCTTATCCAAAATCAAAGAAATGAAGCACAAAGAGAAATATCAAGAAAGTTCAAGCCAAATCGGTTAGGGCGTTATGTTTTTATCAAATCCTTTGAGAATGGAGCTTATTAATTAGAAACCCAATAAGGAGATGAACTCCCCATCTCCATTAACAACATGTACCTCAAAATATTTTATATTAGACATCTAAGGTCAACCGTAAATAGATTAAAATATAAAAAATATAAAAAATAAAAAAAGATCAAAAAATACAAAAAAAAATTAGAAAAGGTCAAAACAATTCAAAAAAAATAAAATAGAAAAGATACCTTGGTGAAAACATGGCAAACAGGCACTTTGGAAACAACAAAATAAGTGAAAAAAGAGAAAAAGGTAAAGAGAAAACAAATTTCCCTTTGGTGAAAAACATAAAAATACACACTTTTGTGTAGCTACCTTGGTGAAAACCTAGCAAACAAGTGACAATTGTTAAGGTCCCACGTTTCCATCAAATGAACTCTAAAGATAAGTTTGCACTCACTACCTCACACATTGCTAAGCATACCAAGAAAAATCCAAGAAGCATAACCCTCTTGAGAATTCATGCCTATCCTAGATCCATATAGGCTTACAAGACTAGGGGTAATATTAAAATACTTGAAAAAATCCCTAAAAATTGGATAACGTCTTGAGAAAAGTACCTTAAAAATTGCATAAAGTCCTCAAAAAATCCTTAAAATTAAGATAACTTCGTGAATAAATGACTAAAAAACATCATAAAAAGACAAGAAATAAATCTTATATATATA
>MU225105.1:3450558-3464770 GCA_018584345.1 Thuja plicata | reverse complement strand
TATATATATATATATATATATAAGGGTAACCATGTTTGGGGTGTCTGTGGTAAGAGACTTCACACATATATCGAGTATCGAATTGTACATAACATTGAAATATATACCTTCAATTGTGATACGATGGACATACATTGACTCCAAATATATGATCCTATCAATGGACCAAAAAATATTTTAAAATATCCTAAAAACAATAAAAAAAATCAAATATATCACAAAGCCCTTGCAATAAAATCATCTCTATCAAGACAAGAAGAAAGTGACACCAAATATCTAAACTCAAGTCAAAACAATGAGCTTCATGAGTTGACAATAGACTCATAAGATTTATCTTTATCAAATGATTGAATCTGTCATCAATCAAATCAATTAAATCAATCAATCAAATTATTGTCTTATATAGAAATAGATACACTCAAAGCTAGACAAACCAATCTTATATGAGTCATCCATTTCTAACACCAGACATATCCACATTGAACAAAAAATCTAAACAATGATTAGTAAGGTTATTGTTAAGGTCAAACATGTCAGTCAATTGTCAATTTATCTTTCATGATTGTGTTCTTATGCTGATGCAGGAGCATCCCAGGGTAGTTGGCTATCCTGCATGTTTGGGAGATTTGATGGAGTTGTGTGGACTTATTTTCATGTGTGAGGGATTTGGTAGAGTTGTGTGGACCTACTTGGGTCTCGGGTAATTGGTTTTGATGTATTTAATGGAAATTGGCATGGTCTTGGTTGCTCGGCATGGTCTGGGAGAAGCTCGGCCTTGCTTAGGAATTTGGTTCCTATTATAGGCCATATAAGTAATTTTATACAAAGAGTTAGAGGATGAAAATTTTAAGGATTGTAGAGGGCCTATATTTCTACCTATAGTTCAAAGCACGAGTTCTAATTCATTCGGAGCTAGGAGATATCATGATTTTACTAAGACATCAATTTTGGGCATTTAATTGTTGTTGTTGGCCGACTTGTGGCATTTAATTTATGTGTTTGTATTTAATTTATGTTCAGGGCCAACCTGTGGCTTAGATTGGTATAAGTAGGGGTTGTGGGGGAAGTCTTTAGTCATTATTCATTCATCCTGGAGAAGAGGAAGAGGTAGAGGAGCGAGTTTTGAGAAGAGCTAGTGGCTGCGGCTTGGGGGACAAGGGGATTTCTTGGTGGACTTGCGAGCACAAGTTTAGATGTTCCTTGGGGGCTCCTACTAGTGTGTGGATCTAGACTAGCTAGGATTATTCATTCATCTTTGAGAAGAGGAAGAGGTAGAGGAGTGAGTTTTGAGAGGAGCTAGTGGCTGCGGCTTGGGAAACAAGGAGATTTCTTGGTGGGCTTCCAAGCAAAAGTTTAGATCTTCCTTGGGTGTTCCTACCAGTGTGTGGATTTGGGATAGCTAGGGTTTCATTTGGATCTTGCGAGATCTTATGGAATTTCTATTGTATTTGCATTGTATTTGGCCATAACCCGAAAGGCCTTACAGCCGGGCATGTTGGATGAAAATATAATAATTCTATTATGATTAATTGCATTGTGTGGATATAAATATCTGTGTTGTTATTTATATTCCATTGTGTGGTTATTGGTTGGGGGCTAGGACATCTCCATTGGGGATTCTCCTACCTTGACCTTCATCAGATGGTATCAGAGCACAGTTGTTCATGAGTGTGTGGATAGAGCGCTTAATGTGAGGTAGTTTACACCGGGACCTTGGGTAGAGTTTATAAGAGTGTGGTTATCAACCTTCAATGTGTGGATAGAGTGTCGAATGTGAGGCAGTTTGCACCAGGACCTACAGTAAAGGTTGGATCTAGTTGGTGATTCAATGCAGAGGGTTTGTGAAGATCTTAGAGGATGGCTCTAAGAAGATTAGACCTTGCGATGATTGAAAAACTCCATGATGTGGTGGAGAAGAATATTTCAAAGACTTTTTCTCGGATGGAAGCTAGATTGACTAATCAAGTTAAGGAACAGATGGTTGAGAGTGATCCATCTCTGGATAAATTTCATAAGAGAGTTTGAGAGATCTTGAAACCGTGGAGCTAGAGTCTACCGATCAGGAAGCGAGTTGTCTGGCTGGTTAGAAGACTTGTCCAAGAGAGAAGAGGGCATAGCAAGGTTGAGATGGAAGTTGGTTTTGTTGATCAGTGTGCGGAGTCTGATACGGAACCTGTAGAGAAACTTATGGTTGTTGCTGAGGAGCTTCCTAACCTTGTTGATGTTGTGGTTCAGATTGGTTTTCATGATCAGTTGGTTGAGTATGACATGGAAATTGTGGAGCACTTGGTCATGGATAATCAAGTTGCTAAGGGTGATGATCCATATGTTGGTGATATGGATGTTGTTGATATGGATGTTTCTGGTGTGGATTCACTAGTTATTGATGTGGTTGAGGATCTACATGATACTACGGATCTGTATGTTCCTGATGTGGACCTATTGGTGGTTGGCATGGTTGAGGATTTACATGTTTCTTATATTGTGGATTTAAGCTTACATGTTGCTGATGTGGATTTCATGTTCAATGACATTGATGGTTTTGATAAGTTACAAAGGTTATTGGTGAGGTACTATGTTCAGTTTGTTCTTGGGAGTGAGCATGCTGATTGGATGGTTGACATTCTAGTGTTTGACAGATGGATGCAGAACTGGATGATTTACATGTTGGTTCTATTGTCCTTGTGGGAGTGGAAGCCTTTGGTGAAGATGAATATGGTTATGGATATTTTATCTGGCGTCAAAGTATGAGGCATACTTCTTTTCGCACCTGGGGAGTCTAATGCAGGAGCATCCCAGAGTAGTTGGCTATCCTGCATGTTTGGGAGATTTGATGGAGTTGTGTGGACTTATTTTCATGTGTGAGGGATTTTTTATAGTTGTGTGGACCTTCTTGGGTCTTGGGTAATTGGTTTTGATGTATTTAATTGAACTTGGCATGGTCTTGGTTGCTCGGCGTGGTCTGGGAGGAGCTCGACCTTGCTTAAGAATTTGGTGCCTATTACAAGCCATATAAGTAATTTTGTGCGAAGAGTTAGAGGATGAAAATTTTAGGGATTGAAGAGGGCCTAGATTTCTACCTATAGTTTGAAGAATGAGTTCTAATTCATTCGGAGCTAGGAGATATCGCGATTTACTAAGACATCAATTTTGGGCATTTAATCGTTGTTGTTGGCCAACTTGTGGCATTTAATTTATGTGTTTTTATTTAATCTATGTTCATGGCTGACCTGTGGCTTATATTGGTATAAGTAGGGGTTTTAGGGGAAGTCTTTAGTCATTATTCATTCATCCTGGAGAAGAGGAAGAGGTAGAGGAGCAAGTTTTGAGAAGAGCTAGTGGCTGTGGCTTGGGGGACAAGGGGATTGCTTGGTGGACTTGTGAGCACAAGTTTAGATCTTCCTTGGGGGCTCCTACCAGTGTGTGAATCTGGACTAGCTAGGACTATTCATTCATCCTGGAGAAGAGGAAGTGGTAGAGGAGTGAGTTTTGAGAGGAGCTAGTGGTTGCAGCTTGGGAAACAAGCAAATTGCTTGGTGGGCTTGCGAGTACAAGTTTAGATCTTCCTTGGGTGTTCCTACCAGTGTGTGGATTTGGGCTAGCTAGGGTTTTATTTGGATCTTGCGAGATCTTATAGAGTTTCTATTTTAATTGGATTGTATTTGGCCGTAACCCGGAGGCCTTATAGCCGGGCATGTTGGATGAAAATATAATGATTCTATTATGAGTAATTGCATTGTGTGGATATAAATCTCTGTGTTTTTATTTATATTCCATTGTGTGGTTATTGGTTGGGGGCTAGGACATCTCCTTTGGGGATTCTCCTACCTTTCCCTTCATCATATGCTCCTTAAGGATATCACTGAGTAATGAGAGTGACTATAATGGTTCACAATCTTGTTTTCTTTGTTTGTTCTTTGTAGGGTGTTTTGATAAAGTTATGGGGCAAGGATGATTTATGGTGATTGTGATAATTACTATCATGTATATGGAAGCCACACAGACTCACGTATAATTATGATTTTCCTTATACTTATGTATATGTATGGTCATGTGTATATGGTGATTGTGATAATTACTATCATAATTTCCACCAAATAGATGTATCCCCTATATATTTCATCAAATCAATGTCTAGGTACAATGGGAGCTCGCAAGCTCAGTCAAATATAAATATAAGTGTCTATAAAAATTTATACAAATACATATACAAGGTATCATGTATTTTTTCCCCCGCCCTCTAGTTTGGGGGGTGGCATAGAAGTTCATGCCCTAGTATGTCTAGAATCTACCTCAGGTGCATCTTTGTATGGTGTTTGAACTAGTTTTACCACCACTCTATTGCCTTTTTACCTTTGAGATCTCATAGATCTCTAGGAAGATATATAGCTTAACACTCTCTGATCAGTAGAGACATTGTACTCATAGTTCCCTCTCTAATACTCACTCTCCCTCTATGCCTCTCTCCTGACTCTCTCTCTCTCTCTCTCTCTCTCTCTCTCTCTCTCTCTCTCTCTCTCTCTCTCTCTCTCTCNCCTCTCTCTCTCTCTCTCTCTCTCTCTCTCTCTCTCTCTCTCTCTCTCTCTCTCTCTCTCTCTCTCTCTCAGGTCATGCCCATTCTCAATGAATAGTCTCCTAAAGTGATAGGTCATGGACTAAAGAGCCATCTGTTTTTGTTTTTTCCAAAATCCTTCTACTTGTTGACTCGGGCGTTGTGATGGCACCCATGCTAAAGATACATCCTTGAAGGTCAGAGTGAGATAAAAATTCCTTTGGAAATGATTCCCCTTGGAATCTAAAGTTTGGTATTCTGAAGAAGTGTCTGGTGTAGAGGGGACCTAGTGCTACCAAAATTCTAGATATCCACTTTGAGTAAGCATAGATTGGATTTTATCCATGTAGGGATTCAACAATATTGTCCTTTCTATTCATAGGACTGTGAATATTTTCCTGATTACTCTAGCTTGGAAAATATTATGTTTACTATTTTTTCTTGTGTGACACTTTTTAATCTAAAAAATATATACACAAACATTTTAAACATGTTAGAGTCCTAGGGAGTCAACAACCTATAATTCAAAACTGCAAACAATACAAACAATTTTTTACAAGTGTTATACCAAAATTTATGACTTTTAACAAGATCACCTTTTCAAATTATAAATTATTCCAACTAACCATTGTAACCTACAATTTAAACCTAGTTTCTAAGTTTTATCAAACAAAAAAGTGCAAATTTGAAACTCTACATGTTTTTCCACAACTGTACCTTCATATTTCCACAACTAATTATGCATTGTTGCATTCAACATTGCACTTTGCCGCAACTGTATCTACACTTTTATGCAACTACAAGAACTCTACCATAACTGAACCTTCATATTTTCACAATTGACCTTGCATATTTTTGCAATTGCTTGATAATTATATGTTCTAGATTCTACTATTCTTCTAGAATCCTTTGTTGTACCTGATCTGTTCTTTAGTCTACAACCTCCAAGATCTGTATTTTGAAATCTGCAACCTTTATCCAAAATAATAATAGGTTTATAATAAGATTTTTAAACATTTAGAAAATATTTCCTTTCCATTATAATTTATTATTTAGGATTGATAATTTGTTAGGCTAGATTAGATTATTCTTGATCTCTATATCTCATTTTCTCATCAAGCATTCTACAACGACTATATGCCTCATCTAAGGAAAGAGTCAGATCATATCTTATCATCTTCACTTTTAGATCAAGAAGAGTCAATTTTTGTATTTGATATTGGTTGAGTATCATGAATATATGTGCTTACATTGATGTTTTGCATTGATGTCAACATATTTCTACTATTGATAATAGTGTTCTTGGTATGTGTAGTAAGAATATTGGTTTGGTATAGCTACTGTATTGATGATTTGATGTTGTGAAGGTACATAAGGTTTTAAGGGTGTCTTTTGTTGACCTATGCCAATTTATAGATGTTGACATGTTGATTTGAGTGAGCTATGATTGATTTATTAGAGCCTAGCATTTTGGTCATTCAGGAAGATACAATGTTGCAGTTTTTGGATCAGTATGGATCAATTATGAAATATTTTTGGTTGCTAACCTAGTGGTGAGTTTGAGTCATGGATGCGTGTCCTCAGCTTGAGTGGTTCATGATTTGGATGTTTGAAAGATATCCTTCTTAAGTGATAGAGGTTGTTTAGTGATGTTCCTAATGAACAATGCAAATATAATTGTGAATTCTGAGACAAACTTTATTTTGTTTCTTTTGTGGCATTGCATGTTTTTAATGATGTTTCTAGATCATGTCATGTTTTTTTTTGCTAGATTGAATTAGGTTATGTAGTTGGATTTGATGATTTTCTTGTGGCACATTGGTGTTCTTATTTTTTCTTGGTCGACATGATGGTGTAGCGTGTTGTGAAGGATCGAGGTGTGTTTTATGGATCTGGAGCATGTTTGAGGATGAGGATTTGGATCCTAGCTATGTATTTTTTGATATATTTTGGATTGCATCAAATATTGTATTCTATTTGATTAAATTTTTATAATTAAGGTGTTAAGGTGATTCTGACCTTGTTAATATTTTCAAGGTTAATGAAATGTATATAAAGATATAATCATTTTGTTGGAAAGTGACAATGCAAGCAATTGTTATTTTGTCATTGCTGTCAAACCTTAACTGGTGAGACTATTGTTATCTATTTGAGTACCATATCTATTGTTGATGAAGATGATTTAACAAGAAGACCAAGTGAATGGTTGAGTTAAGGAAAATAAAAGGGTACTTGATCAGTTGGCACTCTTGCAAAGTAATTAGTTGTTTATCTTTCAAAGATAGTTTTTCTCACTGTTCTGTGCCGAGCAAAGTTGCTTGTGCCAAGAAAAGTTGCTTATGCCGAGTAAAGTTGTTCATGATGAGAAAAGTTTTTCAATGCCGAGCATCATTGAAATTGCTGAGTGAAAATAGTGATGTTGGCCGAATTACAGTAATTGGATTAATGATGAGATTTGAGATCTCTGGCCGACTTAGTTAATTTTATTGGGATATGTAATGTTAATTAAAGATTGATCCATGTCATTTAATATATGGGTACCATAATTAAAGCATGGTTTCAACATTTAATTAGAGACTACTTTGGAGAATTAAATGTAATGCAAAGATGGAATGATCTATTGGATCTTACCTAACCTAAGATCTATGATCTTGTTTAAGCAGAAAAAGATTTATCTGACCTAGATAGAGAGGTATATGATAATCTCAAGGGGTTATTCATGAAGTATGGTTGGATGGATGTGTATGCAAAAAGGATTGCATAGTTGATTTACTGTTTGGCATGATCTAGCAGAGAAGGCAAAATACAGAAGCAGAGAGTTGCATGTGTGATTGCTTGACAGATTTCCAAGCAGATCAGAAGGTTGAAATGATAATGCAGGCTATCTAGTAAGTTAACATCAGAGCTGTAATTGGATTTAAATTTGCAAAATAAGTTGTATGTACCAGATCACAACTGCTGATTACTTTCTTACCATTGTATTAGTTAAATCCTTTAACAAGGTTGACCTAATAGTCATTTTTATAAATCCTCTAACAAGGTGACATTCAGATTGGAATGCTCTAAGTCCTCTAACAAGGCCAATCCTGACAGGGTGATTAAATCCTTTAACCAGGTCACACCTAACAGTGTGTTATTGTAACCTTTTATAGGGTTGGCTCCTCACAGGGCATCACTTAAAAAGAGTGAAAACTTGGTAGCATGTTACTAGTGGTTTTTCCCATATTGGGTTTCCATGTTAAATACTTGTGTCAACTTGTGTGAATGCTTATGGTTTGCTTTAATTTTATGTTACTACAAGCTAATTTCAATTGACAGTAAACTGCTTGATTAAAGTTGTTGACTTATGCTACTACTGCCGAGTAGATCTGAAATACATAAATTTTTTATTTTCTACATCTAGACCTGAGGATAAATAATTCACCCCTCCCCTCTCAGTTATTCTAAATTCATTCTAACAATTAGTATCATAGCTTTGGTCTCCTGAAAATAGTTTGAAGGTACTTGGAGTGAAAAGATCAAGATGTATAAGAAGGAGGTTCCTAAGCTGAACAAAGATAACTTCCCTGCATGGCAGATTTTGATGAAACTACATTTGGCTGGTATTGGAGATTATGCTAAGTGACTTATTGAACATGCCTATGTACCACCTACTGCTCCTCTCACTACTGCACAACTAAAAGAAAAGAAAGAGCACAATCAAGCAATGTTGGAAATCACCTCCTCATTGAGCTATTCAAAGTCTGATGATATAAAGAGATGCACAAATGCAAAGAAGATGTGGGACAAACTTGAAACTATCTATGGTGGAGACACAAATGTGCTGAGAGCTAAATCAAAAAGTCTAAGAGGTAAGCCTGATGAAATCAAAATGCAAGAAGGTGAAAATGTTATTCAGTACTATGGTAGAGTAAAAGAAGTTGTAAATGCCATTAGAGGGGCTAATGGAACAATTGTTGAGAACACCATTATGAGAAAGGTACTGAGAAATTTACTTCCTGTACATGCTATTAGAGTTTTTGCAATTCAAGAATTGAGATGTACTCCTAACAATAATCTAAATCTGGAAAATATGATAGGCAGACTCACTGCATTTGAAATGTCAAATTATAATAACTATAATCCACAAGGGATTGATTCTTCTTTTAGATCACAACTGGTTCTCAATAAATCTAAGAAAGGAAAGAAAAATGTGGACAGTGATAGTGACACTTCTGATGATGATTTTGAAGAACTTGAAGCACTTATGGAAAAAAGACTATCCAGAGGAAAAGGAAAATACAGAGGTAAACTTCCTATTATTTGTTTTTCATGCAACAAAGTTGGTCATATAGCTGCTAGATGTACTGAAAAAAATGCAAAAGATGAAAGAAGGGACAACAAATACAAAGAATACAAAGACAGAAAGGATGACCGAGACTTTAGGAAATATAAGGACTACAAAGAAAAAGGTATGAAATCTTGTTATATTGCTGAAGAAACTTTTGACAATGACATTGATAATTTTGATGACAATGATATAGAAGTTGTTTATGTTGAAATGAAAGAAGATTCTGATGATGATGAGAAAATTGCACTAATATCTTATATGAGCAAAAATGATCATTGGATCATTGATAGTGGTCATTCCCATCATATGACTGGTGACAAAGATATGTTTGAAACCCTAAACCAATGTAAAGGAGGATATGTAAAATTTGGTAATGATTCACCATGTCTTATCAAAGGTAATGGATTGATTAACCTGACTGAAAAAATAAAATGTGATGATGTGTATTGGGTTGATGATCTAAAATCCAATTTTCTGAGTGTTGCACAGTTGAACACTTCTAGTTACAAAGTTGAATTCCATCACAGAAAAGAAAAGATCTATGATTCTATTGGAGAATTAGTTGGAAGTGGTGATCAAACTAAAGGTAACTTATTTTATCTGGTTTTATCTAAAGAAAAATGTTTGTTTTTATAGTACAATGATGTTTGGTTATGGCATAGGAGGTTGTGTCATGTGAACTTTGATAACTTGGTAAGAATAAGTAAATTGAAAAAGGTTAGAGGGATACCTAAGTTAAAGAAACCTAAGAATGCTATGTGTAAACAATGTCAACTAGGAAAGATGACTAAGTCTAGTTTCAAAAGTAAAATAGAGATATCAGAGGAAATTCTAGAATTGGTCCATACTGATCTTTGTGGTCCCATTGGAGAAAGAAGCTATTGTGGTGCTAGATACTTTATTCTATTTGTTGATGATTATTCAAGGATGATGACTGTAATGTTTCTCAAGGAAAAATCTGATGCATTCCAGTTATTTAAATGGCACTTAGATAAATTTGAAAAGGAAATAGGCAAAAGTTTGAAATGCTTAAGATCTGACAGAGGTGGAGAGTTTATTTCTAATGAGTTTAACAGGTTCTGCAATGACCGAGGCATAAAGAGATAGATGTCCACACCCAAGACTCCTCCACAAAATGGTATTGCTGAATGAAGGAACAGATCTATCATGGACTGTGCTAGAACACTAATGATGGAGAAAAATGTTGCACATAAATATTGGAAAGAAGCTGTAAGTATTGCAGTCTATACACTGAATAGAGTTCAAGTCAAGAAAGGTATAGATGCTACACCTTATGAACTTTGGTATGGTTATGCACCTAGTGTAAATTATTTTAAAGTATTTGGAAGAAAATATTTTATACTAAAAGACAACAGAAATGGAAAACTAGATGCTAAAGGAGAAGAAGGCATATTCCTTGGTTATTCAATGAAAAACAAAGCTTACAAATGTTTGAATTCTAATACTAACAAAATTGTTGAAAGTGCAAATGTAAGAATTGATGAGTTTTCAGAAAGAAATGAAGTTGAAAGTACACAAGAGCCTGAAAGCTACAAATCATTCATATATCTAGATGAGGAATATTATAATTCACTACCTGAGATTACTACTGTACAACAGCATGCACCTGCCGAGTCACAGAGTGGAGTTGTCGAGCAACTGGAAGTGAATGCCGAGCTATCTGATGGAGATGCCGAGTCACAAAATCAACCAGAACTAAATACAGATGATGAACCTAAAGCAAGGATTGAACCTACCCTAGCAAAATATGTGAGAATAAATCACAATTCTGATCAAATCATTGGATCAAAGGATTCTATTGTTTGTGTGTGTATATTATGTACCTGATAAGAGAGACACAACACATCAATAAGTCATTGCATTAGTTCAAAAAGGTTAGATAAGCATACAAAACCAACTAATATCAACGTATTGCCTTCTAACTAAGAAGAGTATGATTAGTAATATAATAGCCCTCAGATTATGCTACAATGAGTGACATATATGACCTAGAATGAAGGATTTTAGTTTAAAAACAAGCTAAAAGATGAGAAAACATGCATTCTAGCTCTAAGAATGGAAATAAGAACAATATAAAAGTATGAAATAAGAAGTGAAATATGTGTCTAAGATTAATCTAACAACATAACATTGCATTTAGGATATGAGTTGAATGCTTATTTGCTCTAAAAAATGGCTTCTATTTATAGAAGAATGAGAGAGAGAGAGGGGGGACAAGGTGAATTAATGAGTTGAGAGACTCATTAATGGTGGTGTAAGAGCCATTAATGCCTTGGGCATTAATGAGGCATGGAGGAGACATAGGCTTAAGGCATCTTCATTAATGGGACATTAATGAAAGCTTTAAAGAAGAAAGGGGAGGGTGTAAGAGGGTGGCTTGAGAAGGTGGACTTGAGAAAGTCAAGCTTGAGAAAGTGGACTTTCTCAAGTGGGTTGAGTTGTTAATCATTCCTTAATGGAATGTGACAACATTAAGAGGTGGGTTAGGGTATAATTAGGATTAGGATTAGATTAGCAAGGGTGAATGGGTTGAGAAGGGTTAGAACCCAGGGTAGAAGTGTTTGAGATAGGTTAGGCTGGAGTTTAGGGGAATATTAATTAAATGAATTAAACTTATTTAATTCATTCAAAAATATAGAAATTAATTATTTAAACAATTTAATTTCTTTTTAATAATTAGGGGAGCATAGCCATTTTAATTAAATTAAATAGGCTAGGGGAATGGGTTATTTTGCAAGTGGGTAATTGATTTAGGGATTTATTTAATTCCTTTATAATTAAATACTATAGCCATGTTTGATTTTGATATGATTTAAATGGTTTGAATTGATTTAAATTATATGGCTATAATAGTTAATATAATTCAGTGATAAAAATCACCTAGGACATTAAATTGATTTGAAGAATTATGCCAAGCAGTAACAAGGTCGTTTGGACAGAATCGAGGGTATGATCACACTTAGGACAAATAGGGTCCATAGTCAGAACATACCAAATTCAGGTGGTTACACTGTTATGACAAGAAGTAAGTTGAAAAATAACACATGTCTATTATGTGAATTTGAGCCCAAAATAGTAAAAGATGCTTTAGAAAATAAAGATTGGATACAAGAAATGAATGAGGAAATTGAACAAATTGAGAAGAACAAAACTTGGACACTTGTACCTAGGCTAAAGGATAAAAATGTAATTGCCACTAAGTGGGTATTCAAGAACAAACTGAATGAACATGGAGATGTGAAAAGAAACAAAGCTAGACTGGTATGCAAGGGTTATGCATAGGAGGAAGGAATTGACTATGGTGAAACCTTCACCCCAGTTGCAAGATTGGAAGGTGTCAAAACCTTACTTGCATATGCAACCTATAAAGGATTCAAGGTTTATCAAATGGATGTGAAATCTGCATTTCTGAATGGAATCTTGGAAGAAGAAGTGTACATCGAGCAAGCTGATGATTTTATAGATCCAAACAAAAGGGATATGGTTTTCAAATTGCACAAAGCATTATATGGATTGAAGCAAGTGTCAAGCGCATGGTATGAGAGATTGCACAATTATCTAATCAAGATTGGATTTGCAAGAAATAATGACAACAACTACTTGTACTTAAAGACAGAGCAAAGCAAAGGTACATTATTAGCTGAAATTTTTGTAGATGACATCATATTTAGTGGAGATGTGTTATGACAAAAATTTGCAACAGAGATGCAAACTGAGTTTGAAATGTCTATGTTTGGTGAAATAAAATTCTTTGTTGGCTTACAAATTTATCAAATGAAGAATGGTATCTATATCACTCAATCTAAATATATCAAGGAGATACTAAATTTTTTTGGAATGGAAGAGTCCAAACCAGTGAGTACACCCATGGCTACTGGATAGAAGCTGAAAAAAGATGATGACACAAAATAAGTGAACCAAACACTCTACATATCAATAATTGGAAAACTAGAGTATGTTGTACACAGTAGACCTGATATTGCCTTAGTTGTTGGGATTGTTGCAAGGTTTTCTGCTAATCCTAAGGAAACTCACATGATGGTAGTAAAAAGGATTCTAAGATATTTGAAAGGAACTGATGACTATGGTCTATACTACAAAATATTGACAATTTTGAACTCAAAGTTTACACTGACTCTGATTGGGCTGGAAATGTTGATGATAGGAAAAGCACTACTGGTGGACAATTTCTTTTAGGAAATAAATTGATCTCTTGGACAAGCAAGAAATAGAACTACACCTCACAATCTATAGCTAAAGCCGAGTATGTGGTAGCAGCAGTTAACTATTCTAACATTGTGTGGTTGAAGATACTACTGAAAGGTATGAAGGAAGAAATCACTGACCCAATTGTCATATATTGTGATAACACAAGTGTTATTAATATTTCTAAAAATCCTGTGATGCACTCAAAGACAAAGAATATAGCTATCAAGTATCATTACTTGAGGGAGCTAGTTCAGAGTAAAGAAGTGAGACTGGATTATGTGAACAGTAAAGAAAATTTAGCAGACATATTCACAAAAGCACTACCCAAGGATGCTCATGAGTATCTACGAGGTAAATTGGGGGCGATTCCCCTAACTGAGGCTAATTACGTTCTATATGGTACTGTTGCATCAAATATTGCATTCAAAATATCTGACACATTGATGCATAGTAAGTCACACTTTAGGATGTTGGCTAAAGTTGTGAAGATGAAAAAGGACAAAAAAGAAAAATCAGTCATAATCAAGATGATAGGATCAGCATGATAGTGAAGATCTACATGATAAATATATTGACGTCTTTGGCATTGTTGTCAAAGAGGGAGAGATTACTTGTATAGAGGAAGAAGTTGAGGGAGAGATTACCTATATAGAGGAAGAGATTGCCGAGAAAGAGAGATTACAAAGAAGGAAAGATTACATAGAGGCAGAAGTTACTATTGAAAACATTGAAGTGATTATCTACTCAAAGGGAGTCTACAGATGATTAGACACAGATGATTACATTGTGATTATAGAGATAGAGGGAGAAATTTTTTACGGAGAAGAATCAAAATGAATCTAAAGACATTAATGAAGATTCATTCAAATCAAGGAACACAGGTGAATTTTTGGATTGGTTGGTTACTAATCTTGTTAAATCATTGTTTTAATATTTTGTGTTGCTATCAATGCCAAAGAGGGAGATTGTTGGAAAGTGACAATGCAAGCAATTGTTATTTTGTCATTGTTGTCAAACCTTAACTTGTGAGACTATTGTTATCTGTTTGAGTACCATATCTATTGTTGATGAAGAATATTTAACAAGAAGACCAAGTGAAT
>MU225105.1:3420100-3450508 GCA_018584345.1 Thuja plicata | reverse complement strand
ACTATTGTTATCTGTTTGAGTACCATATCTATTGTTGATGAAGAATATTTAACAAGAAGACCAAGTGAATGGTTGAGTTAAGGCAAATAAAAGGGTACTTGATCAGTTGGCACTCTGGCAAAGTAATAAGTTGTTTATCTTCCAAAGACCATTTTTCTGGCTATTCTGTGCTGAGAAAAGTTGCTTGTGTTGAGAAAAGTTGTTTATGCCGAGTAAAGTTGTTCATGACGAGCAAAGTTGTTCAATGTTGAGCATCATTGAAATTGTCGAGTGAAAATAGTGATATTGGCCAACTTATAGTAATTGGATTAATGATGAGATTTGAGATCTCTAGCCGACTTAGTTAATTTTATTGGCATATGTAATGTTAATTAAAGATTGATCCACATCATTTAATATATGGGTAACTGTAATTAATGCATGGTTTCAAGATTTAATTAGAGACTACTTTGGAGAAGTAAATGTAATGCAAAGATGGAATGATCCGTTGGATCTGACCTAACCTAAGATCTACGATCTTGTTTAAGTGACAAAAGATTTATCTGACCTAGACAGAGAGGTATATGATAATCTCAAGGGGTTATTCATGAAGTATGGTTGGATGGATGTGTATGCAAAAAGGATTACATAGTTGATTTACTATTTGGCATGATCTAGCAGAGAAGGCAAAATACAGAAGTAGAGAGTTGCATGTGTGATTTCTTGACAGATTTCCAAGAAGATCAGAAGGTTGAAATGATAATGCATGCTATCCAGTAAGTTAACATCAGAGCTGTAATTGGATGTCAATTTTCAAAGTAAGTTGTATGTACCAGATCACAACTGCTGATTACTTTCTTACCATTGTATCAGTTAAATCCTTTAACAAGGTTGACCTAATAGTCATTTGTATAAATCCTCTAACAAGATGACATTCAGATTGGAATTCTCTAAGTCCTCTAACAAGGCCACTCTTGACAGGGTGATTAAATCCTTTAACTAGGTCACACCTAACAGTGTGTTATTGTAACCTTTTACAGGGTTGGCTCCTCACAGGGCATCACTTCAGAAGAGTGAAAACTTTGTAGCATGTTACTAGTGGTTTTTCGCATATTGGGTTTCCACATTAAATAATTATGTCAACTTTTGTGAATTCTTATGGTTTGCTTTACTTTTATGTTACTACAAGCTAATTTCAATTGACAGTAAACTGCTTGATTAAAGTTGCTGACTTATGCTACTTCTGCCGAGTAGATCTGAAATATAGAAAGTTTTTATTTCCTACATCTAGACCTGAGGATAATTTATTCACCCCTCCCCTCTCAGTTATTCTAAATTCATTCTACCACATTTGTAATTGCGAAGTGTAGAGATTGTGTATATGTGTTGTGGGAAGAGGTATGAGTGGAATTCATAATTGAGGCAGAGATTTGATGTACTTCATTGGAACTGTATTGGCATATTATAGATTTTATTAGTTAGTTCATAGTTGGTGGATTATTTTCTGCAGTGGATTGTTTTCCATTCAGTTTTGTATCCCTCATTGTATTTCTGAGGGTTTTATCCCTCATTTCTATTTGAGCAGTGAGATCTAGGAAGTGTTCCTAAATGCATGTGCATTCCTCTTTGTAATACTTCTAATAGGGTATAGTTATTTTAACCAAGAACATAATCTCTTGGGTTTGGTCCCCACTATATTTTTCCCTTAATTGGATTTTGACATAAAAAATCTGTGTTATGTATTTATTGATGTGTTGTGATCTTATATTTATGTTTATCATTCAAATTTGAGATTAAGGTTATTAAGTTGGATAAATTTTTAACTTTTGGGACACAACTGATTCACATCGTTGGCCCCCGTATTAGTTGGGTGTGATACCTTGTTCCTAATATTATGTCCCTTTAAATTACCATTTATAAATAAGAACTAGAACTTGTTAAGAGATTTTATCCCTTGTGTTAAACTTAGATCACTTTCATGTCATTTATGTTAGTAGTAATATCTCTCTTCCATTGTATACCCGTCTTTGTAGACCCGTGACGAGATTGAAGAATAGAAATAATTAGAGGATCCATCCATAAATCAATTCCCTCCATGGGAAGGAGAACAAGAACCAAACCCTTTTGAACACACTAATCCATAAATATACTCTGAAAATTTTCTTGAAGCAACACAACTCCCTCCAAGTTCAAATTTTTTTTCCAATATAAATAAAGAAGAAATAAAATACATTAAACAATATTTGATATTCATGATTAGTTGCAGATGTTGTGGTAGAAAGAAATCCCCAAAAATTATTAGCTATGATTTTGGAAAAGGGAGTCAAAATTCCTCTTGGATTTTATGTATCTACCATATGGCTTGAGAATCCTCTAGCAGGTCCAGACAAAACAAAATAATCCAAAGTGCACACTTTATTGTCCCAGATTACATTTATTATTGATTCCTCACAAGTAGTATCATGCCAAACAAGTTCATCTACACAAGATAGTAAATCTTCTAGTCAAAACATGGAAAGTTCCAAAATAAGTTCATCTACCATCACTGGTTCCTCCCAAATGATATCATCAACTATTGTCACCTCAAGTGACCAAGCTACATCATCAACACTGTAAACTAATTTTGACCTATTTATCAATACACAATTGACAATCCATCCTAACTATATTAGGCTTTCAACGAAGAAAAAGGCAATTAGGATCATTTTTCTGCCGGTCCTATATTTAGTCAACCTCCTCCATGGGCCATAGATCTATTTCAACAATGACTTCAATATCAACAACCCTTGAATCACAGTCTACCTCAATTCCATCCAAATTTACCACCTAGTAATCAAAATCAAATCCATGGTAGGTCTTATATACCTACAACAAAATTTCAATATCCTAAAGGGTATGTGCAGGATCATGGTTTACCAAGCTCTGGCCTTAAGTGACAATGAAAAATCAGAGAATCAGGGTTAGTCAACTTGACATAAAAATTTGGACATCTTATCAACCTTATGTGAAAAAGTTGTAAGAATAGAATTTGTAGGAAATTGAATGTAGTTTCTAAACTAATAGCCCTTTTGTGAAAAAAAAATTAATCTAATTGTTGAAAATTGTAGATTTCAATGCAGTAGTATGAAAGTTTCAGGAAAAAGATAAAAAATACGTGTATGTCTGACCACCTTAATCACAATCAAATGATGATATATTTTCACAAGATTATAGATATAAGTAGTAGACTCATGCCTAGATGTGACACATATTTTTGTATAATTTTTTCTTAAATCATTAATTAGTTATGAAATTTTTACTACAACTTTTTTAGAATAATAAAACTCCTGCGTCTGACCACCGTAACTAATTCTAAAATTTACAAAATTGATTTTTTTTCTTTAATTTTCTTATATCAGGCGAAGCATAGAATGTGATGCATGTTTTAGATTTTAAAAAGGTAAAACCATTTGAAAGTTATAGTTGTTTTTCAATCAGTATGTCAATCAGGACTTTAGAGGTAACTCAAATAGAAAATAAGTAATAAACACTTATTGAAATCAAAATTTGACAACAATTATATTGACGAAAACCTGATAATCTCTTTAAGAAACCATTTTTGTTTCATCAAATTTGGGAGAAAAAGGTCATCAGCTATATCGCCGATGTCTGGAGGTCAGAGGAAATATGATAAACACATTATTTGGGTTGACTATCCACATTTGGCATTGCAAAGCCAAAACCCAAGTCAAATACCAAGGCTAAACAGATATGAGATAATATCATATATAAGATATTATCGGATATGAGATACTAAATTGGATATGAGATATTATCAGATATGAGATATTATCAGATATGAGATATTATCGGATATCGGATATCTCTCGCCAAAATTTCGCTTTCCATTTGAAATTTCAACATTTTCAATATTGATTTTAGTTTTTTAGTTTTTATAGATTTCATATTTTGTAATATTAATATTATACAAATACTAAATGATAGCAACATTAGTATTAAATTATTATTATTTATATTAGTATTTTATAATAGTAGTATTATATTATATTAATATCAACATGATATTTAGTAATATTAGTATTAATATATTATTATTATTCATATTAGTATTAAATTATATTATATATATTTCTATTATATTATATAAATTAGTATTATATTACTATTGTACAATAGTATAATATTTGTATTATATTTATTATTATTTATATTATAATAATAATACCTAGGAGAGAGAGAGAGAGACCCATTAGGAAGCCTAAATGTACTTCTTAGGGAATGTAAGGTGTCTTACGGGGTCGTAGGACCCATTAATGACTCCTATAACTCCTTATGAACCCTTACAACCCCTTAAGAATCCTAAGAGTACATCTTAGGGGTCGTAAGGTGTCTTAAGGGGTCCTAGGACCCATTAATGGGTCCTAAGACCTGTGAATGGGTCCTACAACCACTTATGACACCTTACGACCCATTAGGAAGCCTAAGAGTACATCTTAGTGGTTGTAAGGTGTCTTAAGGGGTCCTAGGACCCATTAATGGATCCTACCACCCCTTATGACACCTTACAAACTGTTAGAAAGGCTAAGAGTACATCTTAGTGGTCATAAGGTGTCTTAAGGGGTCCTAGCATCCATTAATGGCTCCTACAAACCCTTATGACACCTTACGAGCCATTATGAGGCCTAAGATTACATCTTAGGGGTTGTAAGGGGTCTTATGGTGTCCTAAGATACTTTAATATGTCCTATGACCCCTTGAGATCCATTAACATGTACTAGTAACCCTAAGATGTATTCTTAGGATTCCTAAGGGGTCTTAAGGGGTCTTAGGAGCCATTAATGGGTCCTATGAACCCTTATGATACCTTACGACCCATTAGAAAGTGTAAGAGTACTTCTTAGGGGTCGTAAGGTGTATTAACATCCATTAAAGGCTCCTAAGATAGAGTAATATGTCCTATGACCCATTGACACCCATTAATGTGTACTAGGAACCCTAAGATGCATTCTTAGGGTTCCTAAGGGGTTGTAAGCTATCTTAAGGGGTTCTAAGACCCATTAATGGGTCCTACGACCCCTTATGACACCTTATGACCCATTAGGAATCCTAATAGTACATCTTTAGGGTTGTAAGGTGTCTTAAGGGGTCGTAGGAACCATTAATGACTCCTACATCTCCTTATGAAGCCTTACAATCCCTTAGAAATCCTAAGAGTACATATTATGGGTTGTAAGGTGTTTTAACAGGTCCTAGGACCCATTAATGGGTCCTACAACCCCTTATGACACCTTACAACCCATTAGGAAGCCTAAGAGTACATCTTAAGGGTCGTAAGGTGTTGTAAGACCAATTAATGGCTCCTAAAACCCCTTATGACACCTTATGACCCATTAGGAAGCCTAAGAGTAATTCTTAGGGGTCATAAGGTCTCTTAAGGGGTCCTACAACCCCTTATGACACCTTATGACCCATTAGAAATCCTAAGATTACATCTTAGGGGTCGTAATGTTTCTTAAGGGGTCCTAGGACCTATTAATGGTCCTACAACCCCTTATGACACCTTACAACACATTGTAAAGCATAAGAGTACATCATAGGGGTTGTAAGGTATCTTAAGGGGTCCTAGAATCCATTAATGGCTCCTAAAAACCCTTATGACACCTTATGACGCATTAGGAGTCCTAAGTGTATATCTTAGGGGTTGTAAGGGGTCTTATGGTGTCCCAAGACATAGTAATATGTCCTATGACCCCTTTAGAACCATTAATATGTACTAGGAACCCTAAGATGTTTTCTTAGGATTCCTAAGGGGTTGTAAGGTTTCTTAATGGGTCCTACAACCCCTTATGAAACCTTACAACCCATTAGAAATCCTAAGAGTACATCTTAGAGGTCGTAAGGTGTCTTAAGGGGTCCTAGCATCCATTAATGGCTCCTAAGACATAGTAATATATCCTATGACCCCCTGAGACCCATTAATGTATACTAGGAACCCTAAGATGTATTCTTAGGGTTTCTAAGGCATTGTAAGGTGTCTTATAAGACCCATTAATGGCTCCTACGATTGCTTATGACACCTTAAAAACCATTAGGAAGCCTAAGAGTACATCTTAGGGGTCGTAAGGTGTCTTAAGGGGTTGCATGACCCATTAATGACTCCTACATCTCCTTATGAACCCTTAAAATCCCTTAGGAAGCCTAAGAGTAAATCTTAGGGGTTATAAGGTGTCTTAAGGGGTCCAAGGACCATTAATGGGTCCTATGACCCCTTATGACACCTTACAACCCATTAGGAAGCCTAAGAGTACATCTTAGGGGTCGTAAGATGTCATAAGGGGTCTTAGGACCAATTAATGGATCCTACAACCCCTTTATGACAACTTACAACCCATTAGGAAGCCTAAGAGTACATATTGGGGGCCATAAGGTGTCTTAAGGGGTCCTAAGACCCATTAACTATGACCCCTTATGACACCTTATGACCCATTAGGAAGCCTAAGAGTACATATTAGGGGTTGTAAGGTGTCTTAAGGGGTCTTACAACCCTTTAATAGGTCCTACGACCCCTTATGACACCTTACAACCCATTATGAAGCCTAGGAGTACATCTTAGAGGTCGTAAGGGCCCTTATGGTATCCTAAGACACATTAATATGTCCTATGACCCCTTGAGACCCATTAATGTGTACTTGGAATCCTAAGATGCATTCTTAGGGTTCCTAAGGGGTGGTAAGGTGTCTTAATGGGTTCTATGACCCCTTATAACACCTTATGACCCATTAGAAATCCTATGAGTACATCTTAGGGGTCGTAAGTTGTCTTAAGGCGTCCTAGCCTCTATTAATAGCTCCTAAGACATAGAAATATGTCCTATGATCCCTTGAAACCCATTAATATATACTAGGAACCTTAAGATGTATTCTCAGGGTTCCTAAGGGGTTTTATGGTGTCTTAAGGGGTCCTAAGACTCATTAATGGTCCTTCATCCCCTTATGACACCTTACGACCCATTAGGAAGCCTAAGATTACATCTTAGGGGTTGTAAGGTGTTTTAAGGGGTTGTAGGACCCATTAATGGGTCCTACAGCCCCTTATGACACCTTACAACCCATTATAAAGCCCAACAGTACATCTTAGGTGTCTTAAGGTGTCTTAAGGAATCCTAGGAGAGAGAGAGAGAGAGAGAGAGAGAGAGAGTACATCAAAGAAGATCAATTATGAATTTCTAAAACCTATAGTGGTTTTCTAAATAGTATGTGATTGTAATAGTCATAAAGGTCCAACAATGGACCAACAATGTCATATAGTGTAAAGGATTGGTTATGGGTTACTAAGAGGTTATAAGTGTTTATAATAAGTCTCTAAGATGTTGGAATACATTAGGAAGTTTATAGTTTATAATTTTTAATTAGTTTTGAGTTTTTTCATAGTTGAAAGATTGAGATTTTCAAACATAATGGTTACATTGTCTTTTAGTGGGAAACACATGCATAAGAGTCTTTTGGTATTTCTCTTAAAATGTAACTTCCAAGAAATGGTCGGATTGGAAGAGGAATCAAGTCATTAAATGATAGTAGAGTCTATTTTTTGTGGAGAGGATGCTGAAATGTATGAATTATTCTCTGAGATGTAAATAAAGTTCAGATTTTCTACAAGTCAAGTCTTGGTTTTTTATCACAGAAAATTAGGTTTTGTTGCGGGGGTCATATCTCCCAACTCAACCGTTGGATCATTCTCATCGTGGATTATGTTTTAGATAACTAAATTGTGCCCATCCTAACTAGAGGGATTTTGTAGTTATTATTTTATTCAAAGGTTATTCATGACGGAGTACGGGTTTATGGAGAGGGCAACGACATGACAATTTTGGATGAATTTTTAAGATGCATGCACTAGTTCTTAGTGCCTCTGCATCAAAGATAACTTAGGTATTATTATTATAATATAAATACTAATGTTAATATTAGAACAATAATATTATAAAAAATGATATCTATAACAATAATTAAAAACTAAAAAAAATTAAAATAGCATGGAATAAAAAAGTTTGAAATTGCAAATGTTGAAATTTTAAATGGAAAGAAAAATTTTAGCGGAAAAAATTTGATATTCAATTTTAAATCTGATGTCCAATTTTAAATCTGATATCTGATTAGGCTTGTGTATTGGCTTTTGGTTTGGACATGGGTATTAACACCCAGGCCTACTAAAAAGTCAACACATTTTTTAGCACATTTTTGGATGAGTGAAAAGAGAAATTTTTTCACATCACCACTTTTTGGCATACCATGATCCTACACATGCCCTAAACAAGGTCATCTACCAGCTAGACAAAAACAATCAAATGTTGGAAACATTCCCCAATCACAAACTGACATCTTGATGTAACAAGTGAAAAATATGAAGAGTCAGCTGCAAGATCTCCAAAACCAAGGTCAAACTAAGTCCTATACTATAGAGTACCTGTACCCTTATCCTTTTGATCATTTGATTCACATGCCTCCTTTTCCTGCAAACTTACTGTACCAAAATTTGACAAGTATAGAGGCAAAAAAAAGCCTATAAAACATTTTAGGGTATTAGTTTCTAGTTGAAAAAAGGTTGCACGTGATGAAACTTATGTCATGTGATTATTCCTTCAAATTTTAGCCAGCCCAACAATGGAGTGGTTTTCTCACTCACTCCATGACATTCAATCCTAGGGAGAACTAGCTAGAAAATTTATCGCTCACTTCCACCACAACATAGAATGTAAAGTTAGTGTTAAAGATATTTGTGATACCAAACAAAAGGAAGGTGAGTATTTCTTAAATTTTCTACAAAGGTGGAGAAGCACATCTAATTTCATCCTATATGATGTTCCTAAACAAGACCTCATTGTCATGTTTGGGGATAACCTTACCATAGAAATGACCTTCACCACTGAGTCACAACTTTCTCCAAACTTTAAATAATTAACCATAAGAGGAATACAATGTGAGAAAAATGTAATCAAAAGAGGGATCCTTGATGATCCCAAAAAACCAAATACCACTAAGAATATTTTAGAAAAAAATAAGTGGTGGAACAAGAACGAAAATGTTATCAATGACACTGTCATTGATGTAAAGACTGTTAACTATGCTCAACCTAAAATTTCTCTATAAGGGGCACTAGTCCAAACTCTGGTAACACAAACACTCATGGAAAATAATTAGACTACCACTATATCTCAATCTCAACCCAATACGCAACATCCACCAAGAATCACATGTTAGATTAGCTGAGGAGGGGGGGGGGGGGGGGGAATNGGGTGAATCAGTGACCTAAAAAATATTCCAATAAATTAACCCAAAAAATTATTATCACAATTATAAGCCTCTATTTATCTTCAGTCCTAAAATATGTATTCCTTTAGATTATATTCTCAAATAACTACTGTTGGGAGTTCACTGTTAAACCTTATTCTTAATCTTTATCGATTAGCAGTTTATCATTTACCAAAATACAATAAATAACTTAGTGTTTACCGATCAATCCTATTTTAGTATTGTTTAAAGAAAAACATCAAAGAAATGAATCATAAAAACATTTGACACATGGATTTTTAATGTGGATACTTTGTTAAGGGAAAAACCACTTGGGACTGGTAACCCAGAATCTTCACTCTTCTGAAGTGAGCTTGGTGAAGAGCCAACCCTGTTAAAGGTTACAAACACAATGTTAAGTGTGATCTTGTTAGAGGATTTATCACTAACAGTAAATCACTTGATATCAGGCATTTCACTATGCTATCTTCATGTATTAACCTTTTGATACTCCTTGGGATGTATCTCAATATATAAAGGATTGTTAAATCCTGCTCGGTTAAGAGACTTTCTGAATCAATGGTTAAACTGAAACAACATATGATATGTTCATAAAAATAACTTAATCTTGCCGATGTTCAGATATATTGTAAGCTCATAATGCCTTTCTGATCAATGTTTCTTTTCAATACCTTTTCTCCACTTCTTTTTACTCGGTGATGTTGTGCTTCTCTGTTGCTCAGTGTCCGTAGAAATCTTTAGCTCTGTTCTTTAGCTTGATTGATCAGGACTATATGAAGTCTTTCTTCACCAGTATTCTCTATAGTATCTTCTTCTCTACACACCCCTAATTCATAATGAATTAGCTTGTCTCTTTATAGACATGATTTAACTAATTATAAGTGCTTGACTTTCTTGTTCTTTGTGTGATCCACAATTCTCGTCTTTCTTGCTTTAAAGCTTACTTCAGTTTTATCCCATAGATTTCTCCTTGACAACTGGAATAATATAGCTTAAGAACTCTCACTTGTCTCTGGCTTTTAACTTGTCGATGAAAAAAATGTTATAAACTAGTTAAGTCCATATTTAGTGCCTTCAAGCTAAGTCATTTGTCATTTCTGAACTTCAGTTCTTTTCGGTGTTTAATTCCTTGTTATCTTCGATCTTGACTTCAATTGTCCTCGGGCATATCTTTTTGTCGGGGTCGTCTATCCATCGGGTAACACTATGGTTCTACTCGTCAGTAATTCTTTTTTGGGTTTCTTTCTTGGGTATCACTGTGACTCTTCTCTTGGGGTTCTCTATCCGTCGGGGTGCACTCTCCATCGATGTTTATTGTCACTTAGTGTATACTGATCTTTTATGAATTACTGAAAGCATAACCTTTATCTCTCTAGTTCTTTGAATTCTTTGACACTATGTATATAACCAATCATATTATATCAAGTTGACATCAATGATAATACAATACATTAACTAATTTAATGTCTTGCATTAACTTTTTGTAGCTCACTGATCGTCAACTTAATATCTTCAAACATTCAATCAGTTATAGTTCATCAGTCTCTCCCTTTTGCATTGATGGAAACACACTACATTAATACTAATACAATATGAAATATATCATTTATAGTTCATCAATCTACCAAACTTATTTTTCTATAACCAATGCAAATGTTCGTCTCTCGGTAAGCTTTTCTATCTTAGATTTGTTTCTTGCAGAGTACTTTATTCAATCTGCAATCCCTTCACTTGATAGATGTAGAAGCTTCTGAATCTATCTCTCCCTATGTTGTAGAATCTCTTCTTTTGATTATTGTCTCTCCCTTTGACTATTCCTCTCCTTGATCATCTATTTTTCCTTTGACATACTCTCTCCCTTAAGTCATCTCTCCCTTAGGACAACTTCTCTTCCTTGGGATAATCATGATGGATATTTAATATGTTTATATAATGAATTCATCTCTCCCTTTGAAAACAATGCCAAAGTATATCCTTCCTCCTTTTTATAATATACTCCTTGAATTTCCCTATCCATCAGCAATACAATAACTATGGTGTTCAGTGTAGATAAGTACCTTTCTGTGTACTGATGTATCTTTTACAGTCCATCTCTTTTCTTGAATAAAAATGAATGATCTTCATATTATTTGTAGGTTGATGCAGCCTCCTAGTGAGCTTAGTGACCAATAGACAAGGGTCGGATCCCTAGTCTCTTTCTCAAGTACTCAAATGTATCTTTAGGCAATCGCTTTGTGAATATGTCAGCTAATTGTTCCTTGGATCAAAAATATTCTAGTATCACCTCTTTCTCTTTCACTTTTTCTCTTAATTAATGATACTTGATTGAAATATGCTTAGTCTTAGCATGCATGACAAGATTCTAAGAAATTTTTATTGTACTGGTATTGTCACAATAGATAATCACTGGTTCAAGAATTTTCATATTCAAACCTTCTATTAACTATTTGATCCATGCAATGTTGGAGCAATTTGTAGTAGCAGCCACATATTCCACTTCTGCAGTAGATTGTGAGATGCATCCATGCTTCTTACTTATTCACGTGACAAGTCTGTCATGCATGAAGAATGCTCCTCAAGTTGTGCTCTTTCTGCCATCTAAGTTTCCAGCCTAATCAGCATTTGTATAGACTTGAAGATCAAATTTTCCTTCTCTTTTATAGCATAAGCCATAGTCCTCAGTATTATTTATATATCTCATAATTGTTTTTACAGAATTCATGTGTGATTCTTTGGGATTAGTAGAGAATATTGCAACTATTCCAACTGCATGTGCTATATCTGGTCTAGTATCAATAACATACACCAATTTTCCAATCATTGATCTATATAGGGTCTGATTTACCTTGTTTGACTTATCTTCTTTTTTCAGCTTGCATCCGTTGGCCATAGGTGTTCCAACTGGTTTGGAATTTTCTATCTTGAATATGTTCAACACTTCCTTGATGTATTTAGATTGTGTGATATATATGCTTGCATCTTGTTGAACAATCTGTAGACCAAGAAAGAATTTGATCTCCCCAAACATTGAAATCTCAAACTCTTTGCTCATTTCATTAGCAAAAGATTCACAGTACATATCATTACCCCCAAATATGATATCATCAACAAATATTTCAGCAATCAAAATATTTTCATCAGTATCTTCTTTTACATACAAATTTCTCTTTCACTTGTTCTTACGAATCTAATGCTTATGAGAAAGGAATGAAGTCTTTCATACCAGGCTCTCGGTGCTTGTTTCAATCCATACAAGGCTTTGTGTAGTCTAAAAACCATGTTTCTCTTATTAGGATCAACAAACCCTTCTGGTTTTTCAATGTATACCTCTTCTTCTAGTATTCCATTTAGGAATGCAGATTTGACATCCATTTGGTATACCTTGAATCCTTTGAATGCAACATAAGCAAGTAGAATTTTGACTCCTTCTAGTCTAGCAAAGGGTGCAAATGTTTCTCCACAGTCAATACCTTCTTCTTGTGCATATCCCTTGCCTACTAATCTTGTTTTGTTTCTTGTGGCTTCTCCATTCTCATTCAGTTTGTTTCTGAATATCCATTTGGTACCAATGACATTCTTGTCATCCGGTCTAGGTACTAATGTCCATTTTTTTTTTCTCAATATTTTCTATCTCCTCATTCATAACACTGACCCATTCTTCATTTTCAAGTGCAATTTTAATATATTTAGGCTCAAAATCACAAATTAAACATCTAGTGTTCAGTGACTTACTTCTTGTTGTCATTCCATCCGTCTTGTCTCCTATGATCTAGTTCTGTGGATGTTGTCTTTTGACATACGTGGAAAGTATCGGTTCAACTCTTTGTTCATTATTCAGATCATCATCTTGACCCTCATTCGGATCTACATCACTCAGAACATCATTTTGAGCAATTTCCTAATTTTTGGTATTTGCAGCCCAATGCTCGAGTGCAATGTTCTATTTCTTAGGAGAGATACACTATTTCTCGAGCAGAGTGTTAGGTTCTTCATTTTATACAAACCAGTTGTAGTATTCTAGTTCTTTTTTTCTTTTCTTATCATTTTTCTCTCCATATTCATCTATTTTGACATTTACACTTTCAATGATTTTGTTAGAGGACTTGTTAAGACATTTATAAGCCTTGCTCTTGGTGGAATACCCTAGAAATATTCCTTCTTCAATTTTAGATTCAATCTTTCCATTTCTATCATCTTTCAAAATATAACATTGACATGCAAAATTTTTGAAGTAATTTACATTATCTGTGTATCCATACCATAGCTCATAAGGTGTCTTCTTGGTGTCTTTATTCAATTAAACTCTATTCAATGTGTAGACAACCAATACTGATAGCTTCCCTCCATAATGATTGAGTTATTCTTTTTTCAATCATCAGTATTCTTTCACAATCAACAATGGAACTATTTCTTCTTTCAGCAATCCCATTTTTCTATGGTGTTCTTGGTGCAGAAACCTATCTTTTAATTCCATGCTCATTGCAAAAGTTAGTGAATTCATCAGAAATAAATTCTCCTCCTCTATTTGATCTTAATAATTTCAGTTCCTTGCCACTTTTGTTTTTCTACAATTGCTTTATACCATTTAAACATCTTTAATGCTTCTGATTTTTCTTTTAAGAACATAACTGTCATCATTCTAGAGTAATCATCTACAAATAGAATGAAGTATCTATCACAATAGTATCTCTCAGTTCTCATGGGTCTAGATAGATCAGTATGGACTACTTATAGAATAACCTTCGATGTATGGGTTTTTCTCTTGAAACTAGACTTTGTTATCTTACCTTTTTGACAATTCTTACACATGATATGCTCAGGCTTTGACATGCATGGTAAGCCTCTTACTTTCCTTTTATTACTTATCTTAACCATGTTGTCAAAATTCACATGAAATACTCTTTTATGTGACAACCATATGTCTTCATTTCTAGCCATTAAACAAGTGGTGTTTATATCATCAAGATAGAATAGGGTTACCTTTTGTTTGTTCACCAGTTCTGATCAACCTTCCTGATTCATTAAAGATCTTCGCATTTTTTTTCTCAAATGCAACTTGGTGACCTATGTTATTCAGATGTGAAACACTCAATAGATTATAGTTAAGTCCTTTTACCCAGTATGCATTTTCACATCTAATCAGATTATTTAACATTATCATTCCTTTACCTTCAACCAAACAAGGTGAGTCATTACCCATTCTTACTAATCCACCATTATAATACTCAAAGTTTTCAAACTTTTCTTTTTCACCAGTCATGTGGTGAGTGAAGCCACTATCTATAATCTAGACATGATTTTTACTAACCTTATATATGAGTGCAATGTATACATACCTTTCCTCTTTTTCTGAATCATCCTTCATGGCCACAAATACTATCTCAATATCTTCAATAGATTTGGTGTTAGTCTCTCCAACTCTATTCTTAGCCAAGTAACAAGATTTCTTCCCTTTTTCCTTGTAGTCTCTCGTATCTCTTTTGTCAGATTTTTGGTTTCTTTGGTAATCTCTATTATCACTTCTATCAAACTTCTTTTCATATGATCTGTCACTATTTCTGTCTTCTTTTCTTTTGTTAAGACATCTAGTAGAAAAGTGTCCAATATATTTACAATTAAAACATACAAGTGGTAATTTACCTTTGTATCTACCTTTTCCTCTCTACAATCTTATAGCCATTAGTGCTTCAATATCATCAAGTTATTAGTCATCACTACCACTTTCACTATCATTTCTCATAGTGTGTTTATGACTTGACTTACTTATTTTCAAAGAAGATTTGAATACAGACTCAATATATGGTAAGACACTATTATCAAAGTTATTAATCTTAAATGAAATCAGTCTACCAACCAAACTATCTAGAGTGACATTGTTATTTTCTACTGCTCTCATTTCTTGTATAGAAGATACTCTAATAGAATAAATAGGCAGTAAGGTTCTTAGGATTTTACTTACCACTATTTCTTCTTAAAGTACACCCCCAACTCCTCAGATAGTATTGACTACCTCTTTGAGTCTGCAACTGTACTGAGTGATATTTTCTCCTTCTCTCATTCTTAGGTCATCAAATTTACCTCTTAGGATTTCTTCCTTATCTCTTACTATATTAGTATCTCCTCCATACACTAGCTTCAATTTGTCCCACATTTTCTTTGCAGAGGTGCATGTTTTGACATCTTCAAATTCAACATCAAAGAGTGAGGAAGCAAGTTCTATCATCATAGAATTGTGCTCATGCTTTTCTCTTAATTGATCAAGTGTGTGAGGTCCTGTACGTAACACATATTCAACATCTAAGTATTGAGTAACATCATTTCCAATACCTGATAGGTGTAGTCTTATCCTTCTTTGCCATGATGCAAAGTTGTCCTTGTTCAACTTTGACACATCCCATTTTATCACCGTGTGATATTTTTCTTAGGTATTTAAACCTTCCTTCTAAGCACACAGGCTCTGATACCGATTGTTAGAATAACTGAGAGAGGAGGGTGGAATCAGTTGCCTAAAAAATATTCCAATAAGTTATCCCAAAAATTTATTACCATAATTATAAGCCTCTAGTTATCTTCAGTCCTACAAGATGCATGCCTTTAGATTATCTTCTCAAATAGCTAATGCTCAAAATTCACTGTTAAACCTTATTATTAATATTTACCGATTAGCTATCTATCATTTACCGAAATATAGTAAATAACTTAGTGTTTACCAATCAATCCTGTTTTAGTAATGTGTAAAGAAAAACACCAAAGCAATGACTCATAAAAACATTTGAGAGATGGAATTTTAACATGGAAACCATGTTAAGGGAAAAACCACTTGGGACTGGTAACCCAAAATTTTCACTCTTTTCTGAAGTGAGCTTGGTGAAGAGCCAACCTTGTTAAAGGTTACAAAAATACTATTTTTTATTTAAAAATTAGCCAAACCAAGGGGGATGACCCAAAGAAAACATAGCCAACATGAGAAGTGAAGACTACCAGCACACTACTAGAGTCAGCAGACCCTTAGCTAATCCCTATTTTAAAAATCAAAAACAAAAAACTAGAAATAACAGGCCCCAACTTAACCATGAAGTTGGTAACCAGCCTGTTAAAACCAATAGACCCCAACTTCACCACGAAGTTGGTAACTAGTTTGTGCAAGTTAGTACCAATAGATTTTAAACCAAAAGAAGAGTATTAAACAATGGTAATA
Organism: Thuja plicata; assembly: GCA_018584345.1. Lineage (NCBI taxonomy): Eukaryota > Viridiplantae > Streptophyta > Pinopsida > Cupressales > Cupressaceae > Thuja > Thuja plicata. The sequence goes on along the minus strand of MU225105.1, from coordinate 3,434,023 downwards.
TAGTCAAAAGAGTTAAATAGAGAAACAAAAAGGCCCAGAGTGGACAACCAATGAAACCAGCCAAAAAAGCTGAGCATAAAAAAGGAATGGAAAAATACTTGGGGTTATTACCCCCTTCACTAAGCAGTAGCTTGAGCCAATCTTCCGCAAGGAATTAGAAGGGTTTCCTGTCATTCTGATCCTCCCTCGGGGTAATCACTTTTTCCATGTGCAGCAGCTGGAGGGTTGTTTCTGCCGAATGCATGACTTTGACCAGAAACTCAATAATTCTATTGAAACTTTCCCCTAAATCCTTGATTTTATCCATAACCTCCTGAAGATCCTTCTTGGAGACAGAATCCTGGAAGGAGGTTTGTAGCCTCTTAACATCCTTCTGCAATTGAATAACGTCACCCACAACTTCAAGCTTACTCTCAGCTTCCACCTTTCTTTCCTCTGGGACCTCCTCCATGTTACCATCAATATCCTTCTTAGTATCTAACTCCTCCTAGGGGCTGGGCAGAGAGGTAGCCATGAGCAGCAACTCTAAGTTCTTACTTTCAAAAGGTTTCTTTTTAGACACATCAATGGTGGGTAATTTGAAGCTAGAAAAAATCTAGGATGAATCGTGGCTCTTCTCAGCCCCCTCCAAAGACTGGGAGACCTTGTTGTTTTTATCATGGCTGCTCTCTTCCTTCTTAATTTTCTTCCCTTTCTTATTATCCCCATTGCTTTCCTTCTTCTTTTCCCCCTCCTCTTCCAAGTTTGCATCTTCCTCATCTTCTTCCAGATAGCTCTTCCAAACAACTTTCTACTTATACCTAGTATTAGAGGCCACTTAGTGGGACCTCTTCCTACTTTCATTTTCATCTTCCTCCTCCTTTGAATCAATATTGATTTGGGCTCCACCTGCTGGACCCGCTTCATCAATCTTGGCCTTATTACGCACACGGGTTTCGGAAGATGAAGTGGGGTTAGAGTGAGAACCCATTAATTCTCTGGGAGCATTCACAGAGGGAGAGTTAATATCTTTCATAGTGTCAGTTCTTGGAGGGGATAAAGCAAGGTGAAAATTGAAAAGGCAAAAAGTCAAGCCCTGATGGAGAATGTGGTAATTCTTCCTAGCCTTTCTCTTCTTCCTAACATCCATAAATGAGGCCTTGAGAGAGTGCAATAGGTAGAAGGGGAAGGAAATGACATCATTATAGTGGAATTGGTTGAGCAGAGGGAAGTGGTAATTATAGAAAGTGCCAAACCAACCTTCCAAAGTAATGTACTTCATCAGACTAAGACATACCTCATTCCAGGGATCGGGCAACACCTCATGTTTGAAGCCCCCACAAATGTAGACCGGTTCCTCCATATTTTTGAAAAATCTCTTCATACTAGAGTCATCTCTATTATTCATTACCTTCTTCTATTTTCTCCCCTCAGTGGAGAGACCCATGGCATGGGCAATGACCTCTTCATTTATTTCAAAAGTTATGCCATTGATGGTCACCTTGTGATCCACCTAGAAATTCACTAGCTGCATCGAGATGAGTTCATCGCTGCCCTCCATGGATTCCATATATGGATAGAACCCACCCTCCTTGAAGTAAGTAACAATGCAAGGGATTTTGAGGAAACCATCCTCAATTTTCAAGGGCTCCACGCAGACCATATCACCACCAATATCTGAACTATGCTCAGAAAGCTCCTCCACTTGATTCTCTAAATACATCCCACCCATTCTACCACCACCCTGTTCAGCCTTCACCAGAGCCTAGAAAAAAATGTCAAGAGCCAAGCAAGGATAATTGGAAAAGTGAGTGACAGATAACCATTTAGGAAGCAAATCTGACACCTTAATGATTTGTAAGTGGGTACAAGTCACATGGGTGGCCTAAATGAAAGGAAAACCATCGTGTGAAGGGAAATGATTGCGGATCCTTGGTTTAAAATGCCATTTAAGCCTAGCCATCTTATCAGGGCTTCCAAGACATGTGCCAATCCCCAAGTCAGCGTAATTTTTGAAATTGCCCATACTTTTTCTAGAATAGGCAATAAAAGCCCATCTTTTTAGAATAATACTAAAATTAATTTCCTTTCCCATTGCGATTTTAAATTTTGAATATGCGCTGATTCTCATAAAACTACAAGATGCCTTTCCTTTCCAATCAGCCTCATCCTTGTGCTTCATTAATTAATTTCCTCTTTTTCCACAAGAAAAATAGTTTTCTTAGTTAAGAAATTCAAAATTTTCCAGCATCTAATGTCTTACAAGCCCAGACCCGTGGCTGGTAGTGCGTCTGCACTAGCATTGCCCTCTGTGTAAATGTGATGCAGTTTAAAATCATCTAACCTAGGGAGTAGCGATCAGATGTCCTATAGTAGATTGGACATATTCCAGCTAGCTCTGAAGTTCCCTTTGATCATTTCTATCACAATGTTTGAGTCTCCCTCGATAATCAACTTTTTGATCCCTGAAGAAATTGCCACCTTCAGTCCCCAGAAAAGGGAAGAGATTTCTTCCACATTATTAGAACCCATCCCAAGAAGAAGTTCTTAAGTGATAATCATCTACCCATGGTGGTCTCTGATAATGCCTCCTCTAGTAGTATTACCTTTGGAGGTCGTCCCATCAAAATTTAGTTTGGTAAAATTTTCCTTCGGGGGGGACCGCTTGGTATTTCTCCTCGCAACCACCTTAGAGAAATCAAAAGCAAGGAAGGAGGAAGGAAGCTTCCATTCCTTAGCCAAATTAAAATCTAACTCCTTGTGGGGGAAATGGGGAGTAATCCAACAAAAAGTTTGAATGTTTTCCTTAAGCTGATTCACAACCATTCTCACTGTTCCTCAGGCATCATTTTCCTCCCCTCCAAACACCCAATTATTTCTTTCCTTCCATGGGCTCCAATAAACATGCGGGGGTAACATTTTCTAAAGAATATTAATAAGTGGGTGCTTCATAGGGTAACCCCAATTGCAAACAAACTGATCCATATTCTCCATAAAAACACATTCCAGCTGCATTTTGTTCATCATTTTAGACCACACCAAAGTCGCAAAGGGGCAATGGATAAGGAGATGGTTACTAGACTCAGCATGATTTTTACACATGACACATCTGTTAACCAACTGAAATCCCTGATTTTGGAGGTTATCCAATGTGATAATGTTTTCATGAAGAATTGTCTACCAGAAGAAATTGATATTAGGGATCAATTTGGAATCCACAACTTTCCCCAATTCTTGTCATCAACCATAGTCTTTAAGTTGGTTAAATACACAGATTTCACCGTGATTTCCCCCAACTTGCTATAACACCATATATCCTTTTCCTCAACACGAGAGAGAGAGAGAGAGAGAGAGAGAGAGAGAGAGAGAGAGAGAGAGAGAGAGAGAGAGAGAGAGAGGGATCCTAATGCCTTCCAGAATCTTCTGAATCTCATAAATTTAAGGAGGAACAAAAGCCTAGGCATGGTAAGCATCTACCAGAACTAACTATTTCCTATCTTGAGAAATGTAATAACAAATTTACTCCCAAAATGAAGGATCATTCTTTCCCTGATGAGACCATACTTCTCCCATCCAAGGGGTTTATCCCCCACCCACTAGTCCTTCTAGAAGTTAATTTGAGGACCATCACCCACCAACCATTTTAATCCCTTAAAAAGAGTTCTCTTACTTATAGCAATAAAATTCCAAATTTTAGAGCTGGAGGGATAATTTTGACCATAAGAGAATTGGTCATCATTAAAATATTTGGACTTAATAATTCTAATCCATCTAGTAGATCCTCTGAACAACTGCCAACCCAATTTGGATATTAAAGCCTTGTTTAGGTCTTTAATTTTCCTAACTCCCTGACCACCCAAAAGTTTCGGTTGACAGACCGTATCCCAACTGACCAAGTTCATTCTAGCCTTTTTACTCCATCCCCATCCATAGAAATTTTCTATGGATTTTTTCCAACTTCTCCATCGTTCTATCATTTCTTTTGAATAAAGAAAGGAAGTAAACATGTATTCCTTGTAGGGCTGCAGACAATAATTGAAGTTTCCTTGGATTACTTAGGACCTTCCCTTTCCAACCAACCATTTTTTTCTGCATTTTCTCCAGAATGGTGTTCCAAAATTGCTCTAAAACCTCCTTCACCATGAGCCATAGCTGAAGGTTGGTGTCGATAATCTCCGCTCCCATACTACCAAGAAATTCCACAATCTTTAGCTGGGTTCTCTATTCAGTATTGAAGAAATATATTTTACTTTTACAGTAGTTGACCACTTGACCATAAGCCACCGCATAGAATTTTAGGAGAGATTTCCATTCCCTATCTTCCCTGATACATGATTTTCCAAAAAGGAATGTATCATCTACAAAAATGTTGTATAACTTCTAGAGGAAGAGTGGAAGCCAGCTTGAATCTAGTAATAGATCCAATTCCCTCCAACCTCAATAGGTTTTGGGCTAGCACCTCCGTAACCAACAAGAATAAATAGGGGGATACGGGGTCCCCTTGATGTAAACCCCTCTTAGGCTTAAAAGACCCCCAAGGTGTGTCATTGATGGAAACAACAAAGTCAACCATTTCCACCCCCACCTTTATGATTTTGATATATCTTTCATGAACTCTAAATTTACTAAGCACCCCAAACAAGATGTCCCAGAAAACTTTGTCATATGCCTTAAATATATACAATTTTAGTGCCATAACAACATTCTTTCTTCTTTCCATGGAATGAATGATCTCGTGGGAGGTGATAACTGCATCTATGATTTGTCTTCCTGGCACGAAACCCTTTTGGTTGGGGTTAATAATATTTTCAAGTAGAGGTTTGATTTTGTTGGTGATAATTTTGGAGAGGATTTTTATAAAAAGTATTACAAAGGCTTATGGGGTGGAATTCACCCATGCACTAAGGATCCTGAACTTTAGGAACCAGAACAATATAGGTTTTGTTTATTTTCTTCAAAATATTACTAGTTCTAACAAAATCATGGGCCACGTGCACAAGATCATATTTGATAACCTTTCAAAAGTGCTGGAAGAAAGCTGGGGGAAAGCCATCCGGTCCAGGCGATTTATAAGCTCCCATAGAGAAAACCACATTTTTGACCTCTTCTTGAGAGACTTGAGAAAAAATAATTCCATTATCCTTTGCATTAATAACAATCAGGATAGCCTCCAGAAGATTGTCAGTAACAATATCCGTCCCCCTCCAAACCGGGCTCCTGAAAGTATCTTGAAAGAACTCCATCACATACTTTCCAAAGTCATCTTCCTCTGAAAGGATTTGGTTCCCTTTAACAACTAAGGAATTAATGGTGTTCCTTCTTTTATGAATGACAGTGGACATGTGGAAGAAGGTTAAATTGCGATCACCTTCTTTGAGCCATTGGACACGTGAAATTTGCTTCCAGTAAATTTCCTCTCTCGTGAGGTTTTATTTCTATTTCCTCTGCTAGCATTCCTCCTCACAATGATCATCCCAAGAAGAGACACCAGAGGCCATTCCCCCTAGAATTTCATAAGCTTCTCCTCAATTTCTTTTTTGCATTGAAAAATGTCCCCAAACTTTGTCTTACTCCACCTTTAGGCCTCTCGCTTGATTAATTGAATTTTTTTAGATATTCTAAACATGGCCATCCCCAGAATAGGAGTATTCCAACATATTTTAATACAGTCCTCAAATTTAGGGTGGGAGTGCCACATAATCTCATAGTGGAAGGGACATGGCCCACACCCCTTCCATTCCTTCTAGTCAAGAATCAAGGGGGAGTGATAAAAAACCATCCTTGTGAGGTCAGAAAGGCTGATCAAGTGAGAAATATCCCACCCACCTGATAACAACCATCTGTCCAACCTAACCTGAATAAGCTTCCTCCCCTTTTTGTTGTTGGACCAGGTAAACCCTGAACCCTACAAATAAATATCCACCAAATCATTGTTCCTCATAAAGTATACCACCTCCCGAATACTTTTCGAATAATATTGGGTACCTCCAATTTCTCAGAAGGATAAAGGGGGGAATTAAAATCACCCAAACACATGGTGGGATGACATTGATGAACCACAATGAGGTTAGAAATTTCTCCCTAGATCCTAATTTGTTCACTTCTAACATTAGGAGCATAAATATTATACATGATCCAGGAGGCATTATTCCAAGTAAACAACACCACAAGGAAGTTATGAGAAAAAGAAACATCATTCCCAGATAACTTACATGGGTTCTAGAGAGTAGCCACACCACCAGAGGCCCCATCAACTTCACTATAAATAAAAGAAGCACCCGGTCATATTTTGTCCACCAAAAGAGAAAAGTTTTGATATTTCATCTTGACCTCCTAGATTAGAACCACATCAAACTTGAAATCTAAGATATACTTCTTCAGAGAATACTATTTCTGGGGGCTATTCATGCCCCTTATGATCCATGATAGGAACTTCATCTTTTAATTTTTTGGGATTCTTCTAGGGTTTACTACCGCACATTGGAAATTACACTTGCTGCTTCTTTGGCTCTTACCACTCTCACCATCAGCCGACCAGCTTTGGCATCATTTCCCACATCCGCCTTCTTTTTTTATCGATGCCGTCATCGACCTTCTTTCCCCCTCTAGTTTTTCTTTTAGGTTCCAACCAATCCAAGACACTATTTGAAGGTGACGAAAGGGTCAGCCTCAACTTTACCATTTCATTTATCACCTCATTTGTGTTAGGGGAGAAAAAAATAGTCTCCCCCCAATTGTTTAAACTACACTCTTCACCAGCTTCACTTTTAGTCTTCTTGCTTCCAGACCACTATTCCTTACTCACCTCACCATTTCCTTCCTTTTTTTTCTCTCCACTTGGGCTTATTATGTAAGAGTTAGAAATGTCCCCCAGGACTTCCACCAACTCTCCTTCTTCTAAAGCAACTTCCGTCTTGTCCTCTTTATCCTTATCTTCTTATTTCTTCTCCTCACTATTAAGGTTTATTTCTTCCCCTAAAGAAATAGGGATTTCCCCTTCCAGGGGGCCTTGTCCCACCATTGCTAGCACCATAACTTCTACCCGGTCCCCTACACCACTAGCCTCATGCAAAGGCACTGTAGGGAGGCACTCGGGAATTTTCTCCTCAATCCTAGGGGTTCCCTTATAGTCTGTCACCACATGACCATGTTTACCTCACTTCTGGCAATGGATAATGGCATTTTCATAAACAATGGCCTGATTCCATCTTCCCCATTTAGATTTTAGCATCACAAAGTTAGGGAGGGGTTTATTCATAGTAATATTAACACAAAATCTTGCAAACACTAGCCTCATTTTTTGCACAGTAACAAAGTCTGTAGTTATGTAAGTTCCAAATGAGTTCCCAATCCACTAGAGCACCTTTTCATCCCATAATTCTAGGGGAAACCCTAGGAGATGGACCCACATAGGAGCCACTTTATATAGCCCCTCCTCCAGGTTAAAACTAGGCTTCCATTTTTCCATGAGAAGAGCGTGCTTCCTATAGCACGATCTTCAGGTATGGATACAAAAGTGTAGTCTGCCTCAAAGTTGAAGTGAAAAAGAAATAGCTCCCCCACAAAATTGCCAAGATAGACATGGACCCTTTCACTTTCCATCTGGTAGCACACCACCTACGCAACATATCTATGGTGGGCTTGAAAGAGAAAATCTCCCCACAAGAGAAAGTTGGAGAGAGACAAAAATTCCTTCAATCACCCTGTCCAAGACAAAAATATCTGAGCCAAACTCTCCTATGGAACATTCAGGAGTATCATGGGCATCAGGAGACCCTTTTCCCAACACCACCTTTTTCCACCCCCCAGCAAGCTCTCTTTTTCCTCCCCCTTTATCTTGGGGCTAGAAAATAGGGAATCCCCATCTTCTAGATTCCATGAGTGAGAGGAATCATCAAACATTAATGCACCCTCACCTGTGAAGTCAGAATAATAGTCACTACCATCCCTGCAGGACAACACTAGGAATAGATCAGGATAGAGGACCTCTATGATCCCTGGATTCCCCAACAGAGCGGAGGCCAAAGCCGACATTCAAATAGATCAAAACAAGTGGGAATGTTGCAGAGAGTAGTTGCAGAGCATTCCCTTAACAAAATAGAACACACTGTTAAGTGCGACCTTGTTAGAGGATTATCACTAATATTTAATCACTTGATATCTGGCATTTCACTATGCTATCTTCATGAATTAACCTTTTGATACTCCTTGGGATGTATCTCAATATATAAATGATTTCTGAATCTTCCTCAGTTAAGAGAATTTCTAAATCAATGGTTAAACTGAAACAATATATGATCTATTCATATAAACACCTTAATATTACAGATGTTCAGATCTATTGTAAGCTCATAATACATTTATGATCAATGTTTCTTTTCAATACCTTTTCTCTGGACTTCTTTCTACTCGGTAATGTTGTGCTTCTTCGTTGCTCGGTGTCCGCAGAAAATCTTTAGCTCCATTCTTTAGCTTGATTGATCAGGACTATATGAAGTCTTTCTGCACCAGTATTATCTTCAACATCTTTTTCTCTTTTCACCACTAATTCATAATGAATTATCTTGTCTCTTTATAGACATGATTTCATCATTTCTAATTCCTTGAATTTATTTTTCTTGGCATGATCCACAATTCTCCCCTTTCTTTCTTTAAAGATTACTTCAGTTTTATCCCGTAGATTTCTCCTTGACAATTGGAATAAAACAAATTTAAAACCCTCTCTTATCTCTAGATTTTAACTTGTCTATGAAAACAATGTTATCAACCAGTTAAATCCATATTTAGCTCCTCCAACTAAGTCCTTTTCTATTTCTGAACTTCAGTTCTTTTCGGTGTTTAACTCCTTTTTATCTTTGGTATTGACTTTAGTTGTCCTCGACCATCTCTGTCTATCGGGGTTGTCTGTCTGTTAGGTAACAATGTGGTTCTTCTTGTCGGTAATGCTTGCTTGGGTTTCTTGCTTGGGTATCACTGTGACTCTTCTCTTAGGGTTCTCTATCCATTGGGGTGCATTTTCCATCGGTGTTTGTTGTAACTTTGTGTATACTGATGTTTTATGCATTATTGAAAGCATAACCTTTATCTCTTTGGTTCTTTGAAGTCTTTGACACTATGTATATAACCAATCATATTATATCAAGTTGACATCAATAAAAATAAAATAAATTAACTAATTTAATGCCTTGTATTATTTTTCTGCAACTTGGTGATCATCAAATTAACATCTTCAAACATTCAATCAGTTATAGTTCATCATCAAATTCCCAAAATATGAATATACACCATTGGGGGGAATCTATTAAGTTAACACTTAAAAATGTTGATCCAAACCAATATGATTACTTAACCTGAAATACATGATTCGAACATGGTGTTGTAGAACTGAAGCGATAGAACTATAATGAATTTTCTGAGTAACATTTATTCAAGGGTCACAAGACATCAAACTACTATCGGTTAAAGAACACCATATAAGACTTCATTAGATAATACCTATTTTACTGCTGATAATGTGAAACCAATAGATAATATAGATCATAATATCTTCAAAGATCTTTTGCAAAGTCACAATAAATTAAAGGCCTCAGTGTCTAGTAACAAGTAAATATAGGTCAACTAGACCTATTCTACGTCAAGGACCTAAATTATAAATATTCATTAATAACCCTCCGCTCAAATGTTTTCCTACGAAGGGAACCTTCTACTTCCTATGCATCATCAAATTATGTCACACCCCCAATCTCCAACATAATGAGGTGGATCAGCTCAAATGCAGACGTGATCAAATATCCATCTTTGATATTCTATGCGTATCTCCCTAGCATAGGAAAGCATTAGACAAAGTGCTTCAAAATTTATCTATCACAAAGGACATATCTCTTTAAAATTAAAAAACCATGGTCAACTTTATTTTTTCCAAAAAACATGCCATATTTATAGACCATGATGTACCTCCACACAAACCACTGGATAATGATGCCCTGCACCTATTAGTATAAGTACAAAAGGACACCCTCAGACATGTCCTGATTGATAGTGGAGCTAGATTAAATATATGTGCTCTAAAAGTTATAAAGACCTTGGTATACATAGAAACTAGTGTGGATATCACAAAAAGAATAAATATTAGAGCATATGATGAGGAGGAAAGATCATCCAAAGATGTCCTTATCCTACCCATAAGGGTAGGACTAGTAGTTAAAGCCACTGCCTTCCAAATCCTATACCTTGAGCTAGGATACTTGAAATTCTATTAGGAAGACCTTGGATACATGAAATGCAGGTTGTACCCTCCACATACCATCAATATATAAGGTTTCCTCACTAAGGTACAAATATTATCATAGAAATATATTCCAATGCCTTTTACTAGTATATCAACTTAAGGAATAGTATAAAAAATTAGGTACTGATAAATTAAGAAGCAAGTGTACCTTACACTTCTAGTTAAATTCCTAAAAATGCACCAGGGACATAAATAAAAATATCACTCCAAGATAGAGGATATGGGGAGTGATGCAATGAAGAAGATTTATCCATCATAGACTTGCCTCTATCTCCTAGATCTTATGGTCGATCAAGACCAATAGAAACAATGAAACCAATTATTTTCATATGTCAACCTACAAAATTCATCAAATGGGGAGATATGAGTGAAGATAATCCTTTTGATCCAGATATCAATACCTAGTTATACAAAGATCCACAATAAACACCACTAGTCCAATTTACCTTGGTGTAATATGGACATGGATTCACAATGTTACAATAGTTTGAATATGCCAGTACCATGGGTTTAGGAGTAAAAAAATAAGGAGTGGTAGAAATTTATTTACCACCTACCCAAAGAAACAAACAAGGACTTGGATGTGGCCAGCCCCGATCAGTTGTTGTCATCCAATAAATTCAAAAGGTTGTTGAACCAAAAAGGGGAAATATCATACATACCCAAATCAAAAACATACTTCAATAGTTGCTTCAACATGAAATGGAAATCATAAAAACCCCATTTATGATTGATAAGGAAGTCCCAAATTAGGTGGTAGAAGAGATACTTGATGAGTATTCTAATGAAATCAATTCTCATGAGTATGAGTAGGATACCCCTTATACCTCCTACATCATGGTCATTGCTGAAATATTTGACCACTTTAACCTATAAGATGAACCTTGTGAAGGCAATCACGTCGATGTCCAATCCATAGATGGCCCATCTACTTCCCATTCTTGTCTTTTCTAAACTATCACTTCAATTCCCATTTCCCACGCTGGGTCTCAACCTAATGATGACCTATACCTATTCCACACTGAACTAATTGCATGAGACCAAAAAGGACACCCTGACATAGATCGTATTTGAGAATGATGAAGCTATTTCTGAGTTCTTAGGGCTTAGATAAGGCATACAATTAGGGGATCATAAAGTCAGATACTACATGGATCTAGATAGGTCAACATACTTTGGGGAGGTGACTTCTCTTTCTAGTCAAAGAAGTAAAAAGGAAATAAGGTCACCTGAAAAGTGAAAGGAACTTCTTGACAAGGAAAAAGTAAAAACAAAACACGTATCTTCTATCAAAAACTTCTTTGAGGCACCAAAAGATGAAAATTTGGAAACTCTTCCTGTCAATGAATAAAAATAAGCACTATTAGCAGAAGAAATAAAAGAACTTAACTTAGGGTATGAGCAACACCATAAAATGTTTTATCTGGAAAAATCCATCTTACCTCAAGAAAGAGAAGAATTCATTAACTTTGTTAAAAAGAGACAAATAAACTATGCATGGTCATATTGAGACATACCAAGACTTGATCCAGAGCTAGTATTGCACCATCTGCATTTGTTGCCAAACATGAAGCCCGTAAAACTAAAACAAAGGAAAATGAATCCTTCTATTGCATTGCTAGTAAAAGCTACTTTTTGAAGAAACTTTTGGAAGCCAGCTTCATAAGATCCATTATTTATGTGGATTGGCTCTCCAATCTAATACAAGTCAGAAAGAATTTTAGAAATATTCACATATGCATAGACTTCAGGGACCAGAATAAGGCATGTCCCAAAGATAATTTCCCATTACCCAACATTGACATCATAGTGGATTTAAAAACAAGACATCAAATGTTATCCTTAATTTATATATTCTCACTATATAACTCGATCAATATGAAAGACACCTCCTCCCACAAAGTTGATACAAGTTAGTTGTCAATGACATTGGCTGAGACTAGAACCTACAACTCATCCCTACCCTATGGGAATATAGAATAAGTGTACACACTCCAAAAGGGGAAACTCCTTATTCCCTAAAATATGGCTCAAAATGAATTCTCCCTGTTGAGGTTGAATTACCATCTCTCAGAGTGTCCTTAGAAAAATTTGTGATCAATGAAGACTATAGAGTAGACAACCTATGTGAGTTGGAACTATTGGATGAAAAATGTCAGAGGGAAATGAATCATCAATAAAGATATCAAAACCACCTTAGAAGAAGCTATAAACAAGGATTTATACCAAGAAAATATGACATAGGAGATCTGGTTATTATCGAAAATCAAATAAATGAAGCAGAAAGAGAAAGGACAAGAAAGTTAAAGCCAAATTTCTTAAGGTGTCATGTTTTTATCAAATCCTTTGAGAATGGAGCATATTAATTGGAAACCCAATAAGGAGACCATCTCCCCAACTCCATTGACAACATGCACCTCAATATATTTTATATCAGACATCCCAAGGTCAACCGTAAGCAGTTTAAAAGATAAAAAAAGAAAAAAAATACAAAAAATCAGAAAATATCAAAAAATAAAAATAAAATTTAGAAAAGATCAAAAAATTTCAAAAAAAAATATATAGAAAAGATACCTTAGTGAAAACATGGCAAAGAGGCACCTTGGAAATAACAAAATAAGTGAAAAAAAAGAGAAAAAGGTAAAGAGAAAACAAATTGCCCTTTGCTGAAAAACTGAAAAATATGAGCTATTGGGTAGGTACTTTGGTGAAAACCTAGGAAATAAGTGGCAATTGTTAAGGTCCCACTTTTCCATCAAATGAACTCCAAAGATACATTTTCACTCACTAGGACACATCATTGAGCATACCAAGAAAAATCCAAGAAGCATAACCCTCTTGAGAATTCATACCTATCCTAGATCCATATTGGCTTACAAGACTGGGGGTAATATTAAAAGACTTGAAAAATCCCTAAAAATTGCATAACGTCCTAAGAAAAGTCCCTAAAAAATTGCATAAAGTCCTTTAAAAATCCTAAAAATTTAGATAACTTCGTGAATAAATGACCAAAAAACATCATAAAAAGACAAGAAATATATATATATATATATATATATATATATATATATATATATATATATATATATATTAAAGATCATAAAACATTTAAGGGTAACCATGTTTGGGGTGTCTATGATAAGAGACTTCAAACATCTATCGAGTATATAATTGCACATAACATTTCAATATATACCTTCGAATATGATACGACGCACATGCATTCAATCCAAACATATGATCCTAACAATGGACCAAAAAAACATTGTAAAATATCTCAAAAACAATAAAAAAATCAAATATATCAAAAAATCATTGCAATAAACTCATCTCTATCAAGACAAGCAGAAAGTGACACCAAATATCTAAACTCAAGTCAAAACAACGAGCTTCATGAATTTACAATGGACTCATAAGATTTATCTTTATCAAACAATTGACTTTGTCATCAATCAAATCAATTAAATCAATCAATCAAATGATTGTATTATATAGAAATAGATACACTCAAAACTAGACAGACCAGTCTTGTTGATGCAGGAGCATCCTGGGTGTAAGGGCAATCTTGCATCACCCAAAAATATTTTTGTTTTCTTTTCAATAAGGGCTACCTTGTGCAGAGCTGCTATTTATGGAAACTTGCTATTTTTAGTAAG
>MU225105.1:3315564-3388152 GCA_018584345.1 Thuja plicata | reverse complement strand
CAACCCTAGGTATGGCCTAGCTATCCCTTCTTTGTGGACCTTGGTGTTTATCTCCTAGCACGGGGGAGTGGGCCTTTTGGTATCCACATGGTTGGGTGGTAAATCTTTTTATCGAGGTATCTTTTGCGGATGCGATGCTTGAGGATTCATGCTTGCTTAATGTTCCATTTTTGAAGAATGAAGACTTTATCTTTCATGATGTAAAATTATTGTTACCTCCCAAGAGGAGATGAATGTAATGTAATCATTAATGTACTTCAAAACAATGTATTTGGAATGGGTAGACTTAGGGAAAAAGAAAAGGGAAAGCATGAACTTTATGTATATGATGTTGGAAAAGAAAAGGATTTTGTAAAATTCCAAGTAAAGTAGTATGTTTCTCATTATTGTTGATTAAGTAAAAAGCTATTGAAAAACAAATGTAATACTTGTAATGTACCAAATGATTTAGACGATTCTATTTGCTTTAAAAGTTATCTCATTCATAAAGGATAGTTAGGAATAAAAATGGATTTAAATGGAAAATTGAAATGAAAGTACTTTATATTTCTTTATAAAGAATCTACAAATGTTGAGATTTAGTTTGCTTAAGAAGTAAATCAAGTTGCTAGTACACTAAATGGACTTAAATAAAATGTGCATTTATTAAGAAGGGAACCTTGGAGGAATCTAAGTTAAACTATGTTTTGTTCATGTAATTCTTAAAAAAAATTCAACATTTTTCATAAATCATTACTTAGGTTTTCTTTTATAAAGAGAATCTTTGTTCTCTTCCCCGGTTCCCTTGCGGGGCATGAAAAACTAAAGGTTACACAAGAAAAAGTTGATACAATTAAAACAACACCTGAAGTTAGTGTTATTGATGAATCTGAAACAACTATAAAATAACTATTGGAAATGAATGATACACTTACCGAGGAGTTGGACATAATGAAGATGGATCTTAAAACCAACATGATAATAATGACCAAATTAATTGAAGGAAAAATGATTTTTGAAGATGAAAAGAAAATGGCAGAAGATGATAAGAGACAAGTTGAGATGAAGCTATTGGAGAAAGATAATGAGATCATGAGAATGACACAAGTTCACTATGACATGGCTGATCAAATTCTGAGAGAAAATCAAGACACCATAAAAGAATTTGAGAATTAAGCACTAAAAGCTGAAATTGAAAGAATGGAACAAAGATTGAAAGTTGAGAAAGATGCAAATGCATTACTTCAAAGAAATGAAGAAGCACTAAACTCTCTAGATCAACTATTCAAGAATCAAAAACAAAGAAATGACAAAATAGGTATTGGATTTAAAGAGGACAACACCACTAAAAAAGGAGCATAATCAAAAGCATAAAGAGATTAAAGTACTGCATCCCCACTGAGATAAAATAGGGCAATATACAATTACTATGGGAATCTGAGACAAACTGCTAATATTTGCAGGAGCAGGAAAGGTAAATCACTTAGTATACCTAATTTTGATGGTTATTGTTTTAGATGTAATAGGTATGAACATCAAGCATTCGAATGCAGAACTAATCTAGTTAACAACACAAGGAAACCCAAGTTTGATGGTTACTACAAGAAATGTAACAAGTTTGGACACAAAGCTGAAGAGTGCAGAATAAAGAAAACAAATGACAGTTAGAAGCCTAACTGAGAGAATGCTAAAACAAACTAAGCATGTATTTCTATACCATGGGACTATAATACAAGAATTTCATGTTTATCCTATGGCAGGTATGGACACATTTCTGCAAACTGCATGTTGATGCATGGAAGGGACAATAGAAGATCTTGGAAAAACCGTGGCATGGACTGTTTCTATTGTCATAAGGTAGGACATGTTGTGAGTAATTATAGAGACCGAGGTGATGAACCAACAAGAGATGAAACTGAGAATAAATGAACAAAACCTGGAGTAAAAAGACTCAGGATGAAGGGACATCATCTAGAAGCACAAACTGCACCATTTCTACCGAATTGGCTGTATCGAGCTCCACCTAATTGGTGAGAGGTATGTAGGGACTAAAAACCTATTGAAAATCTTATTTCAGGTCTGAAGTATTAGATTTGAGATCCATATTAAAGCATATTAAGATTCATTTGGATAAGTTGTGAGATTGAAGTATTGTGTATAGTTATTTTGTCTTATTCGGTAAAGCAAACTCACCACATAGCTGGTGAATAAGACAAAAAAGACTCAACAAACCATTTGTTGCAAAACCTAATAGCCATTAAAACCCTAATCAAGGAAAATCTATAAATAGGGCAGTTTGTAGTTCATTTGAACTTACTGTTTATGAGAGAATTTGAGCACGTTACAATGGTAAGTGCAAGAAGTTGAGTCCACTTATGATGGAACTTTCATACTTAGCCAAATTTGCAAAATCACACTCAACAAAATAGGTTCCTTGTTAGAATGAATGGGGTCTCATTTAGCCTCAGGATCCCAAGCCTAAAATTTTAGAAATGGGGTCTCGTTTCAAAATGGGATCCTGTTTTAGAAAACAAAATAGGATCCCATTTTGAAAAATGAAATGGGACCCCATTTCAAAACCGGATCCCATTTTGAAAAAAAATATTATTTTTCAAAGAAAACCTTCCACTGATTCATTTATGCATTATGATTTTAAGAAAAGGTAAATGGGGTAACGTTTACAAAATGAGATCCCGTTTCTAAAATTTTTGAATTTCAAGCTCACTTTTCCTATTGTCTTTTGGTTTGGAAAGAGGCTTGGGTAGCCAAACCATAGCCTTGGACCTGGTTTGACCTACAACTTGAAGGCTTTGCTAGTGTCCATACAAAATAAGGACTTTAGACATATACATGAAGACATTTTCAGAGGAATATTTTGACAAAATAAAAACCCATTATAGATCATACTATGGAGATTCAAAAAATATAATTTTTTTTGTAAATTTGATTATTTTTTATATTTTTCATTGAATTTCTATTGAAAGATGTCTACAAACTAAACATAATAGGCTATATTGTTATTTTAATAACTTTTTTATTTGAAATTTTCTTGCAAAAAAAATTATATGACATCAAACTAGAGAGATAAATAAAAAATCACATGTTTTGGTCAAATTATGCTTCCCGTACA
Organism: Thuja plicata; assembly: GCA_018584345.1. Lineage (NCBI taxonomy): Eukaryota > Viridiplantae > Streptophyta > Pinopsida > Cupressales > Cupressaceae > Thuja > Thuja plicata. The sequence goes on along the minus strand of MU225105.1, from coordinate 3,385,043 downwards.
CGAGAGATTTAAAAAAAAAACAATTATGCCTAATAAAAAATTAATAAAAAATATATTCAACAAAAAAATAGAAAAAAATATTGGCATCAATATTAATTGTGTTATATACCATTTCCCAAAAGGATTTAGAGAAATAGTTTCATTTAGGTCAAATTTTGCTTGTCATACAGGGGCATAGTATGGTCCTGAAATAGGGACTTTTAAAATGTGGGTTTTAGTAATGGGTATTGAAAATGATATTTTATCATCTCGGTATTGAAATAAAATACAAATTTGGAAAGTAGAATTTGAGTAATACAACTTTTATTTCTGAAGTTTTAAAGATTCAATCTGTAAGTGCTTCAAACATGGTGAATTTGAAAAAAAAGGAAAAATAGTTCCAATTTTTGGCCAAAAACTGGACTCAACTTCTTGCTGGCACCCACAAGGTGATCATTTTTTGCATCCAATGAATGATATGAGAGGTATTTTTGAATCATTTAAGAGCATTTTGGAAGCCTTTTTGGTTAATTTATCTTACTGCGCTATATTTGTGAAGTAATATCTAGTTGTGCGTGCCCTACTTTGTGTTTAACCTATCTTGAGAAGATATGGCACTGAGAGTCTAGAGATCCACACTGGTTAAGGATGCAAAATCTGTATCTACTAAGCCCAAGATTTCTGGAATGATTGCATTAGAAAAAGATATGATGGGAGTGTTAGCATCAATCCCTCTACGAGTAATTCTGAATGATGATGTTCATAATTTATAAATTTAAAATTGAAGATCTTTGTCAAGAAGAAATTGATGCATCATTAAGTAAATTGTGTTTAAACAAGAAATTGAAGGATGAGCACACTCAATTGGAATCGAATCATCTAAACCATATAATGAACCTACTGAGGGTATTCAAACCCAAATGGGTGAGAATGGTACTCATCTGAGTACACATGCACACCATGTGATTGGATGAACCAATCAAAATTACTAAAGATGTGATGCATCTCATTACTGGATTACCTATTGGTGATAGACCCAAGGCCATGAAACAAATTGAAAGAGGTAAAATTACCAAGTTTACAAATGCACTATGGGATGGAAAAGGAATACATATATGCACTGTTGAAGACCCCAAGCTGAGGTATGCATGCAACATTCTATCATATTGAGTATTTCAATCATCCAAGGTGGACAACATACCATGTAGTGTTGTGGACTTAGCATACAAGATAGTGAAGAAGGGACTGAAAATTGATATTTGTGAGATTTTGTTGAAGAAACTGGATGAGAACATGAATACTATTCAAAAGGAAAAGACCAATACTCTAAGGTTTAGCTCAATATTGATATGTATATTCTTCTATTTAAAGAACTTTTTCCCTTCAATTGGTGATATAGTATGGGAGACAGACAAACCTATCATATATCATATTAATGAGTGCATATAGTGTTTAGGTAACAACTTTGACACTATAATGGCTGATTATTTTAAATATTTTCAAGCTAGAATGCACAAAAGGTACATGATACCACCTTAATTGATTTCAAAACATTGAAACAACATTTGTTTTGAAGTTGACACTGATTAATGTATAGCAAAGGTTGTTGAACCTAGAGCAGAATGGATAGAACCTATGGGATATGAAATGAAAATTGATGAAGCCTGAAAATAGATAGAATCCCTACCAGAAAAAACCCATTGATCCCAAAGCACCAAGATACGACACTTATGAGAAATTAAAGAGAAAAGAAAGCAAAACATTATCATACCTAAGGCCATAAGGAAAATAGAGAAGATGATTGACAATATATCTAAAAACCTAGGAAAAGATGAAACTCGAAATGTCAAATAAATTATTGTAGTTGATAAGAAACTAGCAATAGTACCCTCACCAAGTATTATAGGAATAAAAAGGAACATGAGGTCCATTGTATAAGAAAAAGGGAAGGCTGCAAAAGAGATAGTTCAACCGAAAGGTAGAACATATGCAAGAAGTAGAGGAGGAAGGCAAACTATTCACACTAGAAGAAGACTAAATATTACAAAGGGATGTGACATAGAATCTGATAAGGTAAATAAGTATGTAGCTACAATGATTTTTTCTAATATACAAAAGAGTTTAGATGAATTCCTTGAATGATTAAATAAATCTAGAAGATTTGGAGGCTTCAGGAAGACAAAGTATGAGAAAAGAAATGAGGTAGACAAGAATAAAATTGAAGATGCAGTGGTAGAAACACTATTGAGCTACAAAGCCACACCAATTGAACTTGGTAATCACATACAATAAGAGTTATATGATAAAACTTCTGCTAGATGGAAATATGCCATGAATTCTAGAAAGCAAATGAGAGAAAGGTCATTAGTTCATACTATTCTAGATCATGCCCCATTAAAAATCCAAGAAGCAATGAAGATATATTCTAATCAATTATTTGTCAAGGAAATATCCCTCATGATAATGAATGGAGATATCTAATTTGTAGAAAAGGAGACAACAATAAAATTGAGAAATATATAGAGTTTAGATAACATAGAGCATGGAGAGGCAAAGACAAGTAAATAAGGAAGCATAGATAATCAAGTCAAGGAAACCACTACCAATGTAGATCCAATTGATCTAACTTTAGACAAAGGAGAGATACTTATTGAATATATAACATAAAAAGTGGACCCTACAAAAAATTTATACAATGATGAGAATGCTATGGACACTCACATTCAAGACACCGAGTGTATGGATGTTGATTTAGATTCACTACAAAGTATGAACCAGTATTGAAACAGGTCCTTCATTATGCTAAAAAGTCAGATACTACAGTTGATACTACACATGAAGCACCTAAGGATACTGAGACTAAGAAAGAGAAAGAAAATGTAGAACAAACCCAGAACACCGATATTGAGCAAGGAAAGACAACTGAGTTGGTACCACCAACCGACACCGATGGTCAGCAACATAAAATTTCCCCTACCAACACAAAAAATTTTCATGATACACATAAATAAAATCCACTGGAATAAAATCTTAATGAGAAAGGAAATGATTAGAAAGAGGAAGAAATACATGAAGAACATAAAGAAGAAAAGTTTGGAGAAAGAATTATTTGAACTCATACCGAGTCACCTGATGTAGGAAAGGAACTACATTCAAAACTCTCTACTAGTGAAAGTATGATGGGAGGTAAGAAGAAATCAAAGAAGAGAAAACCAATCGACTTAGAGAAACAACTAATCATTCCCCAAGTCGATCCTAACACTCTGAATCATAACAATTTAGAAAAATACTTAGAGTTAGTAGCTCTAAAGACAACTCAGAGTAAGCCTATTGCAAAGAGGAACAAGACTACAATACTTGAAGACGTCAAGGAAATATTTTCAAAAAAGCATTCGTGAGGCAAAAATTGATGAAATAGAGAATCTAATGAATCAAGTTGGTCAATTGACCAAGGAGATAAAAGGACCAAATAAGGATATGATAGAATACATACTGAAGTTTCACAAAGACAAAATGGAACAAAAACTGATGGAAGGACTTCTTCAAGCAAGAGAAGTGGATAAGATAACTCTATTCAAGTTATGTGAAGAACTTAAAAATTGTCTCACTTCTATTATATTTTTATTTCAAAAATCTTCTATTCTTTCAGATTTTACCCACGATATTAGAAATAAGAAAACTGAAGTTGAGAAAGAGGTGAAAAAAAAACTAAAGCCTATACTGCCTGAGACTAGATCCTTACAGACATTTTATGCCAAAGTACAAGAACTACTAGGATTTCAAGCTTCATTGAAGCAGGAAGAGAATAAGATTCTATTGGAAATTCTTTAACTTCAAGCATTTCTCATACCTTACATCCAATCGATGCAAAACCAGTTGAAGCAGACCAAAGTGTGAGTAAACTTTCTAGCAGTAAGTACACTGGACAATCTTATTGGCATTTCAAAAAATATCTCCAAGAAAATTGTGGTATTATAGACTGTCTAAGACACTTGGGAGACTATATTGACAAGAATTGAACAAAGGTATAAACATCTTTTGACAATTAGACTATAGTTGTAGCAGTTTTTGTCAAAAAAGAGGGATACATTATGTATAAAAGATAAAGGGAGATATATGAGATATTGGAAAAACAAAAAAAATCATATATGAGAAAATAAAAAAGAAGAGGAGAAGGGAAAGTGTATAGGGAGTAACAACCATAGGGGAGCTACACATTTTGATGACTTTGAAATTTTTTGTCCAAAATGCCCTACTAATGTCAAAACGGGAGAGTTTTATCTCTGTAAGTTATTTTTGTTGTCATTAGTTTTGTCAAAGTCATAGTTCATGGAGAAAACAGTTGGTGAATCGAGAAATTCCTATAGGAGACTAGTCGATAATACACACCGAGGTAGTCAGTCAAGACATAAAGCATTATGGAGTTGGTCAAGACAAATAATTGAGAACTAAGTATACTGAGCATATTTTGTTATCGAGTGGGTATACTAAACCGAGTTGATACCTACCGAGCACTGAGAGATCATACAACTAATTCAGAAGGAATATGCAACCGAATCAGATAGTCATTTCAAAGACCAATAAGGATAGATTTAATGCATTGTTACCACATTAATTACATGTCTATAAGTATTAATAGCAGTTGGTTATATGATCAATGATCAAGAGAATTCAGGATGAAGATCTAAGGCATAGATCAAGAGGTTAATGAGACTTTTATATTTCCAAGAAAAACACCAAGTACGGAAGTAAAAGTTACACAGTCATTGAGTGAGAGAGAAGATCAAATAGTTTAGGATAATCGTTTCCCAACTAACTCACGAGATTAAGAGGTTAAAATTTAATCTTTATAATGGATTAATTCACGAGTTAGGGATTTGTTGTTAATGATGTTGATGAAGGAGTTAATTTTGGTATTGAGTTATTGAGGGAACAAAATAGAGTAGATTAGTATTGAGTAGATTTAGCTACAACAAAGCAGAGAAGTGAATTGTTATAGAGATCAGATTAAGGTACATCTCTAAGTGTAGAGATTATGACATCCTCTAACTAGGTAGACCTAATAAGTCTTGTATACTCTTAACCGAGTAAGCTATCTGAAGTAGAAAAACCATTTTAGCTCTAACCAAGGAAGCTATCTGAGGTAGAAAAACCATTGTAGCTCTAATTGAGCACCTTTCATATTGCAGTTTGTGAAAGTTGTCATTTCATCCCCACCGCAGTTTTGTCCTCTAAGGGAGGACTTTTGTGTAACCAAAATCACTGTGTTATGAGTTTATTTTTCATGGTTTTAATATTTTCAATATCATACTTTACTTTACTTTCATTTCAATGCAATGGAGTTAGTAAATAGTGAACATCAATTTTATAGTTAATCAGTTAAGGTATTAAGTTAAAATGTTTTATGAGTACTGATTCACCCATCCCCTCTCAGTCCTTACTTTCCATACATTATTCCAACAAAGTGTTTTTTAGAAGCTATGAGATTTAATTTAGGAGTATAATTTTGTTAAGATTTCCAAATTATTGGTTCATCTCTTTGTGTCCACTTGGGGTGATTTTTACCTTTTCTTTTCTTTTCCAGTTTTTTTTTTCATGGTTCTAATTAGGGTTTAGTGCTAATATTTTGATTGGTTTTCTCACTCCTTATGAGACCCCTTTTACCCACCTAATGGTTTATTTGTATGGATTTGAGCCCCCTCCTCCTCTATCTAATAAAAAAACTTTAAAATATTAAAAGTAAATAAAAATCATGAAGAACAACAACAAATGATAGAGAAACATTAGTATATCACAAAATAATCCACCAAAATAAGTACTATCATAGACGTAGAATATATGAACAATAAGGAACAAACCCTTTTGACCACTCCTATCCAACATCTCTACCAATCAACCGCTCACCAAATCTTAAAAACTGCCCATAACTAGAAATTCCTTCATACATCAAGTCACATAATTCTACATAAGTCGAGAATGGTAACTCCAAATGAGTTTCTATCATAGGAAAATATTCCTTATGATCTCATGAACAAGATATTATGACCTCACATTCTGAAGATCCATAGAAATTGACCGATAGACAATAATCACCCAATTGATGACCTCAAATAGAAATAAACATAAAAAATGGTAACAAAGGTTCACCAAAACACTGATTTGTTTTTTGGATGGTGCAAGATTACCAAGGGCCCAAGATGTTCTTGCTTCAGACACTCGGGGTAAATAAAAATCCTATCTCACACTTAGATACCATAGAAAAATTAGAACTCAACCACTTCATGTTAATCATTAGTTTCTTAATCCACAAGGTAAAGATCACAAACCGTCCAACAAGAAACCTCTACTTCTTCCTCTCAAACCTCTAGATCCTCTACACTAAAATTAAATATTCATCACACCTTCCAATAGGAACAAAACAATAAAAAAACTTAGCATAATGGATCAAACATGCACTCTCCTTCATAGATAAATCATGCAACTCACCACACAAATCATTACCTTCATCAACAACAAGGAACTCAAGATGCTCAAAATTGCCATTAACCACCTCTACATCCTTTTGCAACTTAGAAACACAAGTAACAACATAGCTAGTATGAAACTCCTCATGAAAAATAGAAAGATCAACATCTCTACTGCAAACCCTATCAACAAGGTCATCAATACCAACTTCATCAACATCAGAAAAAGGTAATAATTTTTTCTACAAATTCCACATCCCATCCATCTATATGATCATGAAAAACATCCACCACCCTAACCTAAAAAGCATCAGTATATACCTCTTCAACAAAAAATCAACTTGATGTTTCATCCCATGAACAAGCATCTTCACAGGCCAATCAAATGTTTGTCTGATTGGTAAATGCCAACTGACATTACACATACTCAACTTTTCAAACTTATCAAAAAACTCCTTAAGATTTTTCTCAAGTCTACACATGATCCTTTCCTCTACCATGTGAATTTTTTCTATTAGAAAATCCATCAAACTCTCTTCCAAAATTTAAACAATAATAATAGATCTAGGTTCTGATGCAATCCAATGTAACAACCCTGATATCTTCCAAGACCTCAATATTCAAATCAATCATCTCATTTCTAAAATCTATCATTTCAATCCTGATTTCATCCTCTATCAGTTCAAGCAACCTATAGTTCATTCTACTCAGCATCCTTCTAGATTTAGTGTGTATTTTCCTCCAATCGACGATCTGATTTATCAAAGATGTTACGCTAACCCAAATAAAACCCCACTTCACATTAAAAACTCAAAAAGTAGTAACAAATCTCCTTTACAACCACTTTTTGCAAATCCTTCATAGGCAAAAGTTAGATCTAGTCTCTTCCACCTCACAACAATGCCACAAGTCCAGAATTCAAATTGGTAGCCACCACAACAAGATCAAACCTTTTCTAATACCATTTGATGTAGTCTAGGATAAAGCATGCCCAAAGGAGATGTCAAATCCTTGTAGAAGTTATAAACAGAGTGCGAAGCAACAAGATACAATAAAAAACAACATTAATTGCATCCAAACAATAAATTTTATTAATCATAATTTCTTTATACATGTCACCATGTAAGTCCTTCTTAGTTTAGGCCAGTAAAAAGAAAACCTATATAATTAAAACCCAACTTAGACCTATTCTAGATCTACATAAGTCTCAGAGAAATCCTCTAACAGCTTCTCTATTATAGAACCCTTCCATATACTTCCTTCTTTCTCTTTCTTCCCAAATGATCGCAAGCCCTAGAAATTTATACACAATCAAAAATAGGTCGGCCTCAACCAAGATTACATATCCCAAGAAATGTGTTAGACCCAATCGACCTTAATCCAAAGTCAATACAATATTTAATTTGTTTCTTGAGGACCTATCTAATAAATCAAGTCTTCCACATAAATATCCACCTAGGAAATGACATCATTCATCATGAATGATCAGAGCATCGACCACAACCTTGATCAATCAAGAATTTAACTACACAAAACTAGTTTGATGAAGAACAACAAAAAATGATAGAGAAAAAAACAATATCTCACAAACTAACCCACTAAAAGAAGCGCTATCAAAGATATAACATCTATGAACAATGAGGAAAAACAAATTTCATCCAGTCCTATCCAACATCTCTATAGATTGACAACTCACAAAATCTCAGAAAAACTATGTGATACTGGAAAATTCCTTCATACTTCCAGTAAGAGAATGCAACATAACTCTAGCACGCTAACTCCAAACGAGTTTCTATCAAAGAAAAGCTTCTTTATGATCTCATGAACCACATATCATGACCAAACCTTTTAAAGATCTACAGAACTCTACTAAGCCAACAATTACCCAAATCATGACCTAAAACCAAAATAAAAAACATAAAAAAATCATAACAAAGGTTATCTAGAACATCAATTTTTTTTTATGATGATGCAAGATTATCGAAGACCCAAGATGATCTTGAATCAAAAAAATTGGTAACAAGAGTCTACCAAAACACCGATTGTTTTTGGACCATGCAACATTTCCAAGGACCCAAGATGATTCCGCATCTAAAACCTAGGGTATAAAAAGATTTTCCATGAGAACAGGTCATGAAAATATCAAAGAATGAGGGACAATAATCCCATACTGATTCTTCATTCACAAAGCCTCCTCCTCTAGAGAATGGTAACTCCAAATGATTTGATATCATAAGACAAGATTGCTTATGAACTCATAAAAAAAATATCATGACCGCACCTTCTGAAGATCCACAGAACTCCACCAAGCCAAAAATACCCAACTGATGACCTACAATAGAAATAAACATAAAAACTAATAAAACCATCTAGTTAAAATCCATAAGAACTCCACCAAGCCAAAAATCACCCAACTGATCACCCAACTGGTGGAAACTATTGTCAATTGAGTAATCCTAGATGTAATGTTAGACCTTGGAGCACAACATGTATGAAATTTTTTTATTGTCATAAGATTGGAGATCATGCACGTGAGTGTAGATATAGGAACCAGACACCAATAAGTGAAGATTTGAAAGCTAAGAAGATTGTTAATGTTGAAGAAGTAAGGAATGAGATGAAAAAGGTATGGGTGAAGAAGGAAGAAATAAAGGAAGATTCCAACACATCAAAAAGTAACACTACATCCTCTGGCTCAAGGGATTCATCCTCAAACTAAGCAAGTAATGTTTTATTAGGGACGAAATTTCATTTTCATATCTAACCAATCCCTTATAATGATCAGAGGAAATATCTATTTGCATAGTAAGATGCATTAATGGTAATGATTGTCATGAAATGCTGATTTTTATCATTTACAAAAAGGTTATGACTTAGTGCTACTTTTGGAATTAAGTGGTGGAATTTGTAATTGATAGAGTAGTATTCGTGAACTACATTTAAGGTTTTAATTAGCCATTGGTCAAAATTTTGGGAAAATAAATTAGAGGAAAACCTATGTATTATTTACCTTACATATCAAAGAGAGCTTACAGAAGCAGAGTGAGATATCTTTTTATTTATTTATTGTGAGATCTATTTGAGCTAATCACTTACATAAATCTATACTTATTTGAAAGCCCTAATAGTGATATAGAGAAGAGTAGTGATAAATTATGAAGGAATTTGGTGTGTTCAAATTACATTGCATAAATATATTGAATCTTTGTGGCATCAATGATAGATACACCTAAATTGATCGAGATAAAAAGGGAGGTGGAACTAGAACATAAGCTATACCTGTTGAAGGCAAACAAAGTTGAAAGAATTGGTTCCCTATCACTAATTCCACCTTGTATTCTATTTATATAAGATTTAAGAACTTTCATTCACTATAATATTGTCAAAATAGGTAATGAGCAAATTCAGAAGGAACATTTGGAAATGTGCAACAATGGTGAACCTAAAGACGAGTTCAAACATCTTCAATAAAAGGGTTTGACACACATATTGGACCTAGAATAAATATTCAAAGAAGAATGGATTCAATATGTTAGGATTATCTCTCATGATCAATTCATATGGCTGGAGGAACTGATAAAAATTTCTCAGTAGTTGATTCATCTGATAATAGGTTTCTCCACAGACGAGGAACCCTACACCCTATGAAAAATATACACGAAGATGGTTTCACAACTCACAAAGTCAAATAAAGATCATAAAGAAATGAATTTACATGAAATTGAAGATCAAGAGGTTCAATTTATAACAATGGTTGTTGGGTATAAGATCTACCAGTCTAGTTGGTTGAATAGTGTACCCTTTAGTTTTATTCACATTGCTTACCAAATAATAAAGGAAGGAGAAAGATATGACCTAGTTGAGATGGTGAGATCATAGGTTTTGGTGAAGTTGAAGAGGATTTAGATGGACAAGATTTAATTGCTAAAGATTGGATCACTATTGTTATGTATATTCTTCTATATTCAAAACTTATTTCCTACCAAAGGAAAGGTAAGTTGGAAAACATATAGACCAATGTTATGCCAAATTAATGAGTACATAAGTGAACTACGAGACAATTTGAACAATGTTATGTGGGGATATTTCAAGGAATTTCAGGACATAATGCACAAAAGGTATAGGGTACCTCCACACATTATGGATAAGTACAAAGAAACTGTTTGTTTTCTAGTAGATACTAACACTTGTAAGATACAAGTGGTAGATCCTAGAATTTCATGGATACCTGAGATGCGATATGAAACTAATGAAAAAATTTTAACCTTGAACATTGAAGCTTTATTAAATCTACCTATTAACCATCAAGAAAAGAGGTATGAAACTTTTGAGGAAGATTATGAAAGGATCACTTTGAATCTCAAAAAGACAAGAATAGCGAAGAAATATAAGAATATCATAAGTTGGAAGAAATAATTGTTACTGGTTAGGGTAGAAGCTCCAAAAGTGAAAGACTGAAGAGAATTCTAGATGCTTATGCAAATAGAAAATGAAAGCAGACTAAAACACAGAGTAACACCCCAGAACTACCATCAGTAGAAGACTCTGGTATGGAGAAGAGTTTTGAAGGTAAATCTTCTTAACCTATGCCACTTGAGGGATCTCAACCTATAAAGACAAGGAAATATGTAAAGAAAAAAATTAGAGGACTACCAAAGGTCTCTCCTAGAAATAAGAAGAACAAGAAGAAGAAAATAGAACTAGATAATGAGAATACTAATTCAGAGAAGGAAATCACTGACATGGAGAAGTCTAGAAAGACAAAGTTCCACATTCCTAAAAGTACAACAGAAATTTTCAATGCAATAAAAGAACATGGAATGACAGGTAATATCAGTAAATTTATATTCTCTAAGTTATCTGATGAAGATAAGATGCTTGTATATTTCATTTTCACAAATTCATTAGATTGCTAGATGAAATAAAAAATCATATTCCTGATGAACTGTATGAAGCAATTAAGGTTATGTGGGAATCTATAGTTGGAACTAAAAAAGAGATAAGAGAGAGGAATATTCTATACACAATGACACACTTGATAATAAAATAAGTAGATGAGGCACTTATGAAAAAAAAAAGAAGATTCAGTGTTGGTCAGAGGACGGGAAGACTACTAGCTAGAAAGGAGAAAGAAATTGAAGATGAGATAGTTAAAATATGGAAAACAATATTCAACTTGAACCAGCCATAGGTAACAGACACTGCAGGTATAATGGATGATACTTTAATTGTAAAAAAGTTAACATGAGATGTGTTAGGTAGCATTCTAAGTCTGGTTACTCATGTTGACCTAACAAAAGATTCAGTTGATGATGTTATGATTGAAGATATCACTAAAAATCCCTAGTCTCCTATGATTGGAAGTGAAGATTAAGATATTGAACTTCAGTCTCCACTTGATGTTAACACTGTTAAGATCAATAATGATTTAGTTGACATTTAATAAACTAAGGATACACAATAGGTTGTTAAGAACATTTATCAAGAAAATGATACAAATCAAGGTGAAGGAAATCAAGCGAAACAAGATGAGAAATAGAAATATCAATGGGTAGACAATAAAATAGGTAAGACTGGTACAAGTGAGCAAAGCTCTAAAAATGAAGTTGAGACACCATAATAAAACACCCCCCGTAACTCATAAACTAACAAAGTGGATATCGACAAGAAGAAAAAAATGAAGAGAATAGAAGTAGATGAAGAAGGAGAATACGAAGAATACGAGGAAGAAGATGATCCAAAATTTTCTATTCTGAATAAATATTTTTATGATTCTAAGCCAAAGGAACAATTTCTATTTTCAGGGAAGTTAGCAGAAAAGGCTAAGAGAAATGGGATAAAGCAGAAAATGTTCAAAGAAAAAGTACTAAGGGAAACAATTTCTATACTTTATGGTCTAGTACCTGATGTGGATCTTGATAAAGGATCATCTCTAATTAATCAACTCAATACATTAGCTGATGCAATTACTATCTTAGATCATGACATGGAGGAAGATATGTTCAAGAAAGCAGAGAAGAGATTGGAAAAGGAAATGATGGAGAAACTATTGCAGAAGATTTCACTTGAGAAAGTTTCATTATTTGAATTGGTTAAGGAACTCTAGAAATCATTACTTGAAGTTGGAAATTTCAATAAGATATCTATCGTAACCAACTTTACTACAAATATTGAGACCAAGCAGGAAGAATTGGAAACTAAGTTAACTACACTTGTGAACCAATTAGACTCATTAAGATGATCGATGATGGAGTATACTAGAAATATTAAAGTATTGACACACAAGGGAAGGGGAATTAAAGAAGAGGAGGATAGTATAAGGATCACATTACTACAAGGATTTCTGACTCCACACATGGATATTATCCAAGCATATCTGAAGAAAGCTAAAGTATTTATAGGTACTTCAAACATGAGTATGACTGAGAGTATGTAGGATCTGGATTCTGGCTTGAATGGTCATCAAATTTTTATGACTACACTAAAATATTCATGGGAGAATTTACTTTCCACTTCCAAGGCACATTTCAATATTATCTTTGACCAATTCTAAAGTGTGAAAACCCTTCTATATAGATATTTTTATCATATTTTTTTGCATCATTGTCAAAAAGGGGGAGTAAATCAGTAGATCAAAAGGGGATGTTTATGTAGATCAAAGAAACATAGAGGTAGCTTACAAATTTTGTTGAAGATTTGAAATTTTGAATAAGTTTTTGCCATCAATGCCAAAGGGGGAGAATGTTGATATCAGAATGCTGGTAGATGACAATGATGAGTATGGTTGTCATTCATGGAAATCCATTTGCATAGGTAAGAAAGTTTTGTATATGAAAATAAAGGTAATCCAACTTGTACAGAGTATAACCAATTGGTAACTCGAATGTAAGGAAGGTAATCAGTGAACATGAGAACGGGTAAATGATAGATCGATTAAAGAAGGAAATTATACTACCGATACATTGGAAGGTAAAAATACAACATGTTTACTAACAAATGTGACCGTGCTACTTAGGTTGAATAGGTAAAGGAAAAAGAAACTATACCACCAACTAGTCAGTTTAGTGAATACGTAAAAGTAGAGGTTATTGAACAATTTTAATTACTTGGTCAAATGAGTTGTGATGGTGCATGATTCACTGAATTTGGAAAGATAAAAAAATGTATTACATTGTATAAATAGTTAAATAATTTAAATATTTGGTAGTTGTGCATAGATCTGAGTATGAATTCAAGGTATATTATAACCAATAATATTGAAGGAATATTTCTCATTGGGAATAATAACTTGAAGTTTTCTATAGTTGACACGCTAAGGATTTCAATTTTCTACGAGTTATTTGAGATTAAAAAAGAAATTTTGGAGGGAATCTATAACCCTAATTAGGTTTTCAATTGAAGGTAAAAGGCTATAAGATGATATTCTACTAACGGAGTAAAGAGTAGAGAGATAGAGCTGAAGAATCATATAAATAGTAATATTAGGTAAAGAGATTGTAGGTCTACTTTTTGAGAAGAATTAGGAGCATATTCAGAACAAAGTATCAAAGGATCTGGATAGAATTCAGGAGTGCATGTCATATGTCAATTTTATTGTTGTATTCTTAACAGTTTTAATAAGTTAAAATCCCTTAACTAGGTGTCTTTAGAAGGACTTTATTGTAAATCCCTTAATTAGGTAAAAAGTGTAATAGTAAGATTACATCATTTATCAAGGTAGTCGATAATAGTACTTTAGATACTTCTAACAAGGTATCAGTCACTCCTAAAAGGGCGAGTCACCTAGAAAGTGACATGTTCTAATCTCCTAACAAAGGACTCTTTTCTAGCACAGTGAGAAGATTTTGGGTTTCATCCCCACCGTGGTTTTCCCCTCTAACCAAGGGTTTCCACAATAAAAATCTAAGTGTTATAAGTGTGAATGTGTAACTATTTGTTTTTTCATTGAACTTTAGTTTATACTTACAATTATATGCTTTATAGATTAAAGTTTTCTTCTGCTATTGCTTAAGGATATTTTGTGGAGTCTAAAAGTTTTCTTAGTTCTAATTCCCCCACCCCTCTCTGTACCTATTATTTCCAACAACCACTTAATCTTAATCATCGGTTTCCCAATACACAAGGTCAAGAGGATAAACCTTCCCACAAGAAACCTCTTCTTCTTCTACTAAAACCTATGAATCCTCTATGCTACAACCAACTAGTCATCACACTTTCCAAAAAGAACAAACTGATCAGCAACCTCATAAAAATGCATAAAATTTGCACTCCTTCACATATAAGTTGTGCAAATCACCACACATCTCATCACATTAATCAGAAAAAAGGAACTCAAGAATCTCAATCTGACCATTAAAAACCTCTATATCCTTAAATTCAATTCAGAACCATAAGTAATAGCATACCTAGTATACAACTCCTCATGTACAACAACATGATCAACATCTCTAATTCAAACCCTATCAACAAGGTCATCAATACCAACTTCCTCAACATCAGCAGAAGATAACTCTTCCACCTCATCAACAATCTTATTATCAACACAAATATGTTTTGCAACTTCCACATCAGATCCATCTATCTGATCATGAAAACTATCCACCACCCAAACCTCAGAAAGGTTAGTGTATACCTCTTCAACAACAACATCAAATTATTCTTTCCTCCTATGAGCAAGACTCTTCAAAGTCCAATCAGACCTTTGTCTAATTGGTACATTCCAATTGAAATTACATATATTCAAATCTTCAAACTTAGTAATCATTCTTTAAATAAAAATTTCTCAAAATCTTATAAGGTCCAAACTTCTTCATCTTCAATTTACTATAGGTAGTAACTAGAAATCTACCTTTTTTTTTTAGAATAACCATTACTTCATCACCAACTTAAAACTCATTATGTGTCCTCTTTCTATTAGCTCTCTCCTTATATTTATCATTCATGCCTTCCAAATGTTTCTTAACTCTATCATGCAAATCCTTCATATGATCACTAATTTGTTCTACTTTAGTGCCCCTCTTTTTTCAACACTGATATCTCACAATTCTATTATTCCTTTAGGATGTAAATCATAAAAAATCTCAATGGGTGTTATCCCAGTACTCCTATTCACTGAATTATTACAATAAAACTTAGATTGTGCCAAAAAAAATCCCAATTACCTACCTTCTCACCAATCAAGCATCTTAATATATTATGCAAGCTTCTATTAACAACTTCAGTCTATCCATCATTCTATGGGTGAAATGTAGAACTAAACATCAATTCTATTTTAATCTTCCTCTAAAGAGTCCTCCAAAAATATACAAGAAACTTAATATCTCTATATGAAACAATTCTCTCAGGAAATCCATACAATCTGATAATGTCCTTGAAAAACAAATCAGCTATATGTACTGCATCTGATGTCTTTTTAAATGGAATGAAATGAACCATCTTTGAAAACATATCGACCACCACAAACACTAAATCATTACCTCTTTGAATCTTTGGAAAAACAAGCACAAAATCCATGCTAATCTCCTCCCAATGTTTCTCTAGTACATGTAATGGTGTTGGTAAGTGAACAATGTTGGGTTAAGTTGAAAATAGGGAAATATCAAGATGAAGTATTTTGTGATATATAGCCTATGAATGTATGTCACGTATTTTTGGGTAGGCTTTGGCAATTTAACAGACATGATATACATGATGGAAGAAGAAATATATATTCTTTTGTGGCTAATGGTATGAAATAGATATTTTTTTTCCTTTGCAGGAACCTTTTAAAGGGGAAAATTGTACCTGTGCTAGAATTTTCATAGTTGGTAGAAGAAAATTATTGAGAACTATGAGACATGAGAAATTTTTTTATTATTCGAAAGAAGATTGTGGATATAGATCTGAGCGGTTAATAACCTAAAGAGATTAATGACATATTGGATGAGTATGCAGCTGTGATTTTAGATAATGTACCTAGTGGTTTTTCACCAGGTAGGAGTATAAGTCATTGCATGGATCTAATTCTTGGAGTGAGTTTTCCTAATAAAAGAGCTCAACAATTGACACCAACATAGAATGAAGATTTGAATAGACAATTACATGAGTTGTTGCAAAAAGGATTAATTAGAGAAAGTTTAAGTCCTTGTGTAGTACCTATAGTATTGGAACCTAAGATGAATGGATAGTGGAAGATGTGTACATATTCTAGAGAAATAAATAAGATTACTATGAAGTATCCAATTCTTTTTACCTAGGATGGATGATATAATGGATTGATTAAGTAGAGCTAAGTATTTCACAAAGATTGATTTGACGAGTGGTTATCATCATATTAGAATAAGAGAAAGTGATGAGTGGAAGACTACTTTTAAGACTAATTAAGGTTTCTATAAGTGGTTGTTAATGCCTTTTGGTTTGTGTAATGCACCAGGTACTTTCATGAGGTTTATGAATGAAGTGTTGAAGGAATTTTTGAGTAAATTTGTCATAGTTTATTTGGATGACATTCTAATTCTAAGTAAGAAAAAAGAGGAACACCTATTTCATGTAAGGAAAGTAATGCAAATGTTGAGAGAGGAGAAGTTGTTGATAATTTGAAGAAGTGCAGTGTTATGAAGAATGAGCTTGTATACCTTGGATTTGTGATTTATATTGAAGGCTTGAAGATGGATCTTGAGAAGGTTAGATAAATTGTTGAATGATTAGAACCTAAAAGTGTAAGCGAGGTAAGATCATTTCATGGCTTGGAAAGTTTTTATAGGAAGTTTATTAGTAATTTTAGTTTTGTTTGCAATGCTATGATAGAGACAATGAAGGGAGATAAGAAGGAATTAAAATGCACACATAGAAAAAATATAAGCTTTGATTTGTTGAAGCAAAAGGTAACTGCAAAACTTGTGTTAACGTTACCATATTTTAGTAAGGTATTTTAGGTAGATTGTGATGCCAGTGGGAATGCAATCGGAGCAGTACTGAGTAAAAAAGGTAGACCAGTTTCTTACTTTAGTGAATATTTGAAAGATAAAGGGAGAAAGTGTTGTGTTTATGATCAAGAAATTTATGCTATTGTTAAGCTTTGAAGAAGTGGAGACATTATTTATTTCCTAAGGATTTTCTGTTGTATACTGATCATGAGGATTTACAATATTTGCATAGTTAGAGTAAGTTGAATTAGAGACATATGAGATAGGTTGAATTCTTATAGAGTTAGTCATTTGTGTTGAAGTATAAGAGTGGAAAGTATAACAAAGTTGCTAATGATTTGAGTAGAAGAAGGAACCTTATGATAGAGATGAAGGTGACAGTGCTTGGATTTGGTGAATTGAAGACTTTGTATAATTATGATCTTGATTTTCCAGAGACTTGAAAGGCTTGTAAGGAACCTTTGGTTACTGATAGGAGTCATTTGTTGGATTATTTCATGCAAGATAGAGTTTTGTTTAAAGGATTTCAATTGTGTATACCAAGAGGATCTATTAGGGAAAGTCTGATTAAGGAGAAACCTTTGGAGGAGATTAGCATGGATTTTGTGCTTGGTTTTCCAAAGAATCAAAGAGGTAACAATTCATTGTTTCTATTGGTTGATAGGTTTTCAAAGATGGCTCATTTTATTCCATGTAAAAATACATCAGATGTAGTACATATAACTGATTTTTTTTCAAGGAATTTTTTATATTTCATGGATTTCCTAAGAGAATTGTTTCAGATAGGGATACTAAGTTTCTTGGATATTTTTGGAGGACACTTTTGAGGAATCTTAACACAGAATTAAAGTTTAGTTCTACATTTCATCCATAGACTGAAGTTGTTTATAGAAATTTGGGTAATCTATTCAGATTCTTGTTTGGTGAGAAGGTAGGTAATTAGGATTTGGTTTTGGCACAAGATGAGTTTTATTATAATAATTAAGTGAATAGGAGTACTAGGAGAAAACCTTTTGAGAATTTTTATTGTTAAAATCCTAAAGGAGTGACATAACTGATGGATATTAGTGTTGAAGAAAAGAGGAGTGCTTAAGAGGAACAATTTTCTGATCATATGAAGGATTCACATGAAAGAGTTAAGACACATTTGGAATTTATGAATGATATATACAAGAAGAGAGATAATAGAAAAATGACACAAAACGATTTTGAATTTGGTGATGAAGTCATGGTTTTTCTAAAAAAAGGTAGATTTCTAGTTTGTAGATATTAATGAGATTATTTATTCAATGGAGGCAAGTAGGAAATCATGTATGATCCTTAAAATTGATATATCTCTGGCTTATGATAGACTCTCATGGAAATTTCTCTTTGAAGTTATACAGAAATATGGTTTTAAAGGGAAATTTCTCAATATGATAAGGGAGTGTGTTACTTCACCTATGTTTTCTTTTTTGGTTAATGGATCCCCCAAAGGCTTTTTATTTACTAGTCTAGGGTTGATACAATATGACCCCATATCTTCTTGTCTTTTCATAATTGTTGTTAAAGTCTTAGAAAGAAATATTCAATATAATAGAGAACTAAGATGTTGAAAGGTATCAAACCAGCTTCCCACCTACAACATCACTCACATCAATAGTTTGTTGATGATAAGATATTTTTTGGTGAAGCTTATATTTAAAAAGTGAAGAAATGGAAAGACATTTTAGATAATTATGCCAAGGTGTTAGGATAGAAAATTAACTTCCAAAAGAGTTCTCTATATTTAAATTTAATTTAGAGAGAAGGCTTCAAGAGAAAATTGTTAAAATCATGGTTTTTAATATTTCTTCCCTTCCTGATTCCTATTTGGGCCTTACCCTCTTAACCAAGTTCCCCCCTCTAGCCTATTAAAATAATATGATTGAAATATTTTAGAGGAACTTGGAAGGGTTGAAAGAAAATATTATAATTTATGAAGGAATGATCCATCTTCTTAAGGCCCACCTTTAGAACATTCTTTTTTTTAAAAATTTCCTATCTCTATTTAAAATCCCTAGATCGGTTGTTGATAACATTGAGAAAATTCAAAGGAAGTTTGTATGGACTGGAACTGGGGATAAAGCTAGATTTTATTTAGTTAAATGGGAAAACATTTGCACCCCTAAGAGGAATGGTGGGTTAGGTATTAGAAAGATGAAATTGTTTAATGAATCCCTTATTCCTAAATTTCACCTTCTCTTGATTCAAATAAGAAGGAATGGGTTGATATCATAAAAGCTAAATATATTCATAATAGATATGCTAATTCATTTTGTATGATGTTGAGATCCACTCTACTTGTCCCTTTTGGAACAACCTTCTAAAAGTTAAGATTATTATGTCGAAATGAAGTAGAAAAATTGTTGGTGATGATAAAAATTCTAGATTCTAGGAAGATAAATTGGATAAGGATATACCCTTGGCTTCTATCAACACCTTCAAGGATATGAGAAAAATACTCACTAGGAAGAATGGAGGCATTGTGAGCAATTACATATCCTAGAAGAATAAAAAAGATAAATGGAAAGATTTTAGAGAAAAGCTTCAAAATATAGGAAGAATTTATTCATAGGATATAAGACATATAGAAGAGGATATTAATAAATTTCCTCCCCATCTTCCTAATTGTGCCTTATTTTTTCATTTTAGAAAAGGTGAATGGATTTGAAGTTAGAACAAATCAGGGACATTTACTATCAAACTGACATACTGGGCTATGGAGACTTATGAAAATAGTTGCCAATTATTGAAACATATATGGATCCCACATCTTATTCTAAAAATAAATATTTTTTGGTGGATATTTAGTAGTCGGGTATGTTTTAACTATTGACAACTTAAATAAGAGATTATTTTCTATTATTAATAGATTCACTTTATGCCTATTTGTTAGCGAGATTATTGGCCATATTTTCTTACATTCCTCCTATGCTTCTGTGTTATGGCACTGGCTTCTCTCTCTTCTTCAAGTGTCCCGGGTCACCTTGATGTGCATAAGGTGTCTGATGGTTCAATGTAATTCCCGTCCTTTCAACCCTATGATTATGAGAAACCTATGGATGTGAATTTACCTAATTTTTTTATAGAATATTTAAAAGGAACACAACAATAGGATAGTTAGAGATAATTAAAGGACTAGTTATATGCTTTCTCAAGCAAAAAAGAAAGGAGAATTTGAATGGTACTTCATGTGGAAAATTTGAAGGTTAGAAAAACCTATTTAATATCACATGGATAAGTATTTTAAGAAGAAAGACCACTTCCTATATCTCATTTAAGGAAGGGTGGATTAAATGTAATTTTGATGGATTTTATTAATGGAACCTTGGTGTACGTGCTACCAGAGGTGTGGTTAGAGATTGGAGAGACATTAAAAATAGGATATTCCAAGAATTTAGTAGTCAAATTAAATATTAAATTTGAGGCCAAGGGTGCTTGGTAGGGAATCAAGCATTTTAAGGAGCCGAACTATCAAAAAATTTTTATTAAGTGTGTGTATGGTAAAAATGTGTGATTAGAATCTACAACCAAACACTTCAATAAATCATTACATCAAAGGGGTTAGTATCAAAATGGAGATCAAACATAGCATAAAACCTTTGAACTAGCTTATTGCTTCCTAGTTGAAGAAAGTGTGATTCTCATGAGTTTCCAATCAGATTGTACATAGAAAATTAGTAACTTGACTACTCCAAAATGGAAGATTCAATGCAAGAAAGAGCAAGATGCATAGACTTTCATACTTTGTTCTTGAAAAAGATTTGAAAATAGAAATTAATGAAGTAGTAAACTAAATGCATAACAACTAGGAATGGAACTAAGATGCAAGATTAATCTATCAAATGAGAATAAAAATGCATCTAAATTAAGCAATGAAAGGAAACTAGAATGCCATTAAGGTAAGAAATGAAGCTAACAATGCAAGAATACAAGTAAACTACTATGCAAGTAAGAACTATGAGTGCATAAATAAGCTCTAGAATGAAAATAACATTATAAATCTACTCCAAATCTTCTTCTACTACTATGAGCAAGGGAGCTATCCCTTTTATAAGAGATTTCAAGAAAGGGTGGTTGAGATTAAGAGGCAAAAGGAAATGATCAATGGTGGAGATGCAACTTCTCTCAATCCATGTCAGACAAGTGTAATACATTTGATTGGTAAATTTTTTTGGAGAATAAGACAAATTGGTATTTTCCCTTTTATTTTTTATTTTTTGATTTTTGAATGCACATCCATGTGTCAATGGGTTCACTTTTTGATTCAAAAGGGGACTTAGGACTTTTTGATTTATCCCAATGTTTTATGCAACTTTGACATTTAAGGTTGGGTGATTGATAATTTGATTTGAAAAGTTTGGATTAGGATTAAGTGCTCTCATAATTCGTGTCTAGCAATAATGTCTTAGAATTTAGAATTTATTAAGATCAAATAATCAGAAATATGGATCATAGGTTTGCTAGACCAATTTTAGGTGATTTCATTTACCCCTATTTGACTAATGTGTGATCAATCTGGGAACCCATTGATGTGAAGTGATGAAAATATCTCCTGAATCAGAACTAATTTTGAACTTGATTGAACGAAGACCAATTAAGTTTTAAAGGTATCATCTCTAGAATTGATTGAGAGAAGACTGATAGTACAAAATCTGAGCTTGATTGGATGAAGATCGATAGAAATTTGAAGATATCAGCTCCAGACTTGATTGAGAAAAGACTTATAGTGAGATCTAAGGATATCATCTCTATTCTTAATTGAGAAAAGATTGATGAAAAGAGTTCGAGCATCCAGCTTGATGTGAAGTGAGGAAACTGAACGTCTATCCTCCAAGCAAATTTCATGATTTTGGATTAGGTTTGAATGACAAATCAACTTGATGTGGTGCGATGAGACTGATTTCCATTCGATTGATTTCTTAGGATAGTTGACTTGATATGGGTCATGATGAAGCCAATTACTAGATTAAGAGGAGTTATTAGATTGATATGGTGTGATGAACTTGATATGCCCCTAGAGATAGTGATAAGAATCACTTGATTGATTTTTTATTTGAAACAGGACCTCATGCCCCTAGAGATTGAACTTGTTGATGTGAATCAAATTGTTAATATAATGGTACTACCCCCTCTGGAACAAAATTGAAAGGAGGGGAGGCACAAGCTTGATAGATCAAAAAAGGATTGAAAAATGTGAGATTTGAGCCTGTTTGAGGTATGGATGACCAAGTTTGACCATATTTGACTTAAGTTGAATTTTAGATTGAAGAGGGAAATGTGTAAGAAAAAAGATCAAGAGGAATCTCAGATCAAAATCATGTAAGAGAGAGTCAGTGATCAATTGCATTTGTTAAAATAGGTTAATTTGCATTTTTGAGTGTCACAATGTTGTCGGATTTTGATTTTAGTCCCGAAATAGATTTAGAGCACTCTAATTAGCTAAGGGTACAATTTTTACATCTACTAGGGCACTTTGAAAATTAGGTCAAAATCTCTATATAAGGTCCGGAGGGGTCATTTTCAAATCATTTTCACCATCCATATTTAAGTTTTGAGAAGCTTCCAGAGCAAAAAATGGTGGTCCTAGTATCAACTCATCATTTCAAAAGCATTCAATGATATTTATGGTAGCAGGACTATCCACCTCCAATTAGTCATCGATAAAATTTGCGTGCATCCTCATTTTTATAAATTTTTACACTTTTTTGCATAGTTTTAATGTTTTTAGGTCATAGGTCCTTGTTTGTCATACAAGCTGGTGAGAGGGCTTGTACGACAAATCACAAAACTATTTTTTGTCGTCTGAGTCCATTAGATTTATCACATGGGTCTAACCCATCTGTCATACGACAACCTTCATAGAAGCCCACTTAATTTTTTGGCTTAATTAGATTTGTTGTGTCAGAGTTTTTTATCGTTTCACATGTAATCCTCACTCGTACAAATTTTGGTACTAGTGCCCCTTATCTGTAGTTTGCCTTTTGAAAAACAATGGTACTTTTTGGAAGTTTCTTCTGATTGATTAGGTGTTTTCTTTCTTTTGTAGCCTACATGATAGCTTCTCTGATCATCTCTTGCTGAGTGTAGCTGATTTTGAGGTCGTTATTGATGCTTTTCATTGTTTGTTGTCTTGCAGGTGGATTTACCAGATATATAGTTTCACTCAACTTTTCCTCCTACTATGCACCTAGTAAGAGATTTGATCAGAGGGGTCACCTTAGTGACTATGTTTTTGGATGGTTATCCTAGATGCTTGACATCTAAGTTAACCATGGAATTTTGACAGATTTGGTGGAGAGATTTCACAGTGAGGAAAATACATTCCATTTACGAAATGGGAAGATGGATATCACTCCTGAGGATATATATATATATATATATATATATATATATAGGATTATTTGGATTCTGTTTGCTAGAGAGTGGGTAGAGTATGATGTTGAATCTCAGTTAGGTACCTAGGCATTGGTTTGAGTGATCCATGATCATGCTATCTTGGCCAAGGTCATATATTGGGATGACCTGATGAGTCAATATGGTTCACAACTCCCACTGGAGTGTGTTATCATCAGGTTCATAGGTTACTTCCTGATGGTAGATAGGAGCCAACAAGGATTCCATTATGGTTAGGGAAATTAATCTAGAGATTGTACATTTGACTAGAGTGATTAGGTTGGGGTCAGTTCCTTCTCATGCACATGTATCATGAGATGCATGAGATCACTTACAAGGGATTATGCAGGATGGTTGCAGGAGTGCTAGTTTTGCAAATTTGGGCTTGGGAGTATCTTCCCATATTTAGGCCCCTGACAGATGATCCATGAGAGAGTGGACAACCATATGTGTACAGGTATATAGGTTTCCTATCATAGCCCCACCTGGGGAAGGTTCAATATTGGAGATGTTAGCTAGATGATCCTAGTTTGGTGGTCTAGAGGCCATATGTACGGACAAAGGCTTGGATTGACTGGAGAGACCAGCGATGAGATTTATTTGTTTCACACCCCTTTCTTGGGAGGACATCCAATGTTGTGGAGTGATTTGTATTAGGTAGAGTAATATGAAAGTATGGTTGTGCTTAGGGCATTCCACAGGAATCAGCAACATATGCCCATTTTTGGATGAGGAACACCAAGGGTGGTTAGTGAGATTATCTCCATCCCTTCTCGCACATGATTTGATAGGTTTGAATAGGTCTTTTTGGGACTCTCTAAAGGCTATCATAGATGTGAGGGTCATGCCCAAGTATATATATTATTTCACTCATCATGCCTTTCCCAGATTTACAGATCTGATAGAGAGAGGACCTCAGATTAAGGAGGTAGATATCCCTTAGAGGGCTACAAGCGAATAGGGGGGCCACATAGAGTTCCTCAGAGAGGTCTGACTCCTTCTAGAGTAGGGACCAATTTTGGTTCTAGAACTAATAGGATGCCCAGAGTCAAGAAAAAACATTAGTGAGGGGAGGGAGACACTCTTAAGTCTATAGGAGTTAAGATCTCGACAGCATAGGGTGATGAGGAGATGAGAGATGCTCAATTAGATCTCAATTTTGATGAGGCTATCAGACAAGTTTGGAAACACCTAGGTACATAAGCACAAGCTAAGAAGGAAGGAGTATTGCAGGAGAAGACTCTTTAGGATATAATTAGGATATTGAGGGGATGGGTCTGAGCTTTATAGACCCAGCTTGCAGTAGCACAGTCTCAGATCATAGAGTTATATTGAGCGATTGTCGACCATGATGAGAGGTTCTAGAGAATGTTGAGTTACATGATCTATCAAACTAGTAGGGTAGCCTACTATGTAGTAGCATATAGTACAATGGTTCTTGTGGCATAGAAGGTGTCACCATATTTACAGTATCTGACACGATTTGAGGGAGGAGGCCCTCCACCTAGAGAATATGCTCCACTGCCTCCACCTCCTAATGGTGACAAGGGAGGAAGAGAGACCTTATTTCCCCCCTATTTTTCTTATCCCTTTCTTATTTTTCAGATCTATTTGATTGTACATGATTCATCTACATCAAGGATACCCATTTTTCTTGAGATTCTAGAGCACACTCTTTTGTATACAATGAGATACTGAGACATATTTTTATATGATGATCATTTTTTGTGCTCCATGTGTTTCTTTCATTTCTTTATATGTTATTTTATAATGGGAAAATGGATCCACACCCTATCCTTAGGAGAGGAAGAATACCATGATTTATCCTCTAATGAGATTCGATTAACACAAAGTTAAGTGTCAATTCATGATCTATAAAAAGGTGATAAATGGCTTGGTTTAACTTCTCCCTCACCTCTTTAAAGAGATGGTTTAGGGAAGATAAATTTAAAATATTTGAAACGTAAATCTAGAAGACCAATATTGAAATGAAGAAATAAAAAGTACATACCTCCAAAAAATAATTTGCTTAAAACCCTGTCAAATGGTCTCAAAAATAGTTTATTTTTGCGTTCTTGAACCAAAACTGTGAGATCTACAAAACCCAGAATTTTTTTTATTTTCTGAGAAAGGTCAATTTTGACCTAAAAATGAATGTAACCTTTGACCCAAAATTTCTGATTCTGACCCAGAATAGAATGTTGATTCTGACCCAGAAATGAATGTCATCTTTGACCCAAATTTTTTGATTTAGATCCAGAACAAAATGTCGATTCTAACCTAGAAATGATTGTCTCTTTTGTCCCAAAATGTCTGATTCTAACCTGCACAGTCTGACAGAAAATTTGTTTCCAGATCCTGACAGTTTACCGAAAAGGGCATCTGAATCTGTACTCCAATTCATTGTTTTTAACCTGTCCCTATAATAAAAAATGGTTTTTTTGTTGAGGGGGAGGGGTTTTCCTTGGTCAAACTCCATTTTTGGAATTAACCATATGATTAAATTGAAATTGCATAAGAAAACAAAGTAAATGAACAAATTCACCTTTCTTATATAGACATCCTTGTGGCGGATTTGAATCCATTGATCTACATGTATGTATGATCCAAAAGAAGGTAGAATCTAGAATGTCTGATGTAGGATGTCTCAAATCAATTTCTTGTAGATATTCAACACCAATATTGAATGGATCTTTGAATAGGAAGAGGCTTGGAGCCTGAAATTCAATGGAGAAATCTTCAACAAGAGGGCTCCATAGAGCTTGAATCCTTCAATGGCTACCAATGGATCTCCTTGATGAATTGAGTGGTTGAATGCTCTGATGCTTGAGAGTAGATTAATTCTTCAATAGATTTTTATATTTCTTGAAATATTTCTTCTTAGCTTGTCCTTCACACTTATATTTCACTTTTATCATTCTTGCTTGGCTAATCATTTAAGGTTCCAAGTCTTAGAGAAAATGAGAGGAGAAGGCTTCCTTATATATGAATCTATGGAACAATATTCTAGAGAGGCCTACATAGGACAATAAAATTCCTATTAGAGCTATACCCCTAGAAGTGGACCTATATTAAATATAATTTTAGGATTCGTAGCCTCCAAGACCAAAACAACCAACCCAGAAGCAGGAATTAAATCTTTCTGAAACCCGACATCCGGATACTTTGGGATCCTAAAATTTGGATCTTGGTTCAAGGTTGAGGTTGGCCTTGACCTAGGTCAAGGCCAAAGTCAACCTTGACCTAGGTCAGGGTCAAGGTCAACCTTAACACAGAAGGTCAACCTTGACCCTAAAGTCAAGAATCTCAAATCACAAAGCAGGGTGCACAAAATAGGCCAACGCAAAGTGGAGAATAGGGAAGAATAGTGGAAAAGCCAGATCCAAGTCAAATACCCATTCAAGGAGCTTTACATGACCCCAAACCACTTACTCAGAGGGATAAACCCTAAATGGAAGTTCTTCCATTTTCTGTCAATACATTTAGCCCCCACTTTAGCAAGACTATCGACTCAATGCAAACTCTTGGTAAAGGAGATCATAAAGAAAAGATAATCTTATTGAAATCAAAGGGACAAAAGAACCCTCAAGCCCTCAAGAACTCAAGTCTTTGTCAACCCTAAGATTACAATAAGAAAGACATCACCAGTCAAAGAGAAAGAGAGAGGGGGTGGCTAGCTCACCTAGTAAGATGTGTGTATCTCACTTTGAACCACAAAAAGGATAGGATAGCCCACCAAGAGAGCACTTGACAGTCACCCCATAAAGTTGTGCTCCTTCTAGTGGCTTTGTGCATGTATGTAGTGCATCTTCTAACAAATGTTATGAAGTACCCATGGATCCATATCCTTATATCACCATGGAATACATTAGTAAAATGTGTATCTCTTCAGGATTTAGCAACTTATGTGCGTTACCTTCCAAGGATTTCACATATTGAATTCTAATTAAATGCATATCTCTTCAGGATTTAGCAACTTATGTGCATTACCTTTAGAGGATTTATCATGCTGCAAAATAAAAGATTAGAACAAAAATGCATAATATAAAATGAGGGTGGCCATATATATGCCCCCCTCCTTAAGATGGAAAAATACATACTAGTTTGACATGTTAAGGAAAGAAAAGAAAAGGGATAAATTCTTCTTCAACGAGAAGACAATATCCATAGACAACACCTAGTCCAAGCCAAGAAGGTCACAGCTCCTATCCTATGAGGCCATGGAAGGGACGAATGCAAAGAGATATCATGCAAGAAGTGAAAAAGTAACCCTTGTGAGGGATAGCATATTATTCAATTTCCAAGGTGAGAGACTTATCAACCATGGAAACCCAATTATAAAAAATGAAATAGGTTATAATCAAAGACATAGATCCTTAATGCAAACCAAAATTTTCATGTATGCTTGGATATCACATAATAGATAGATACTGCTTAACCAAGGGAAAAGTGGATCCCAGAAAGAAAGAAAATAAGGAGATGGAAGCCTTGCCCCCCAAGCATAGGAAAAAGGATGAAAGGGGACCTATTATATATCTCACAATACTTTGCAAGACAATGAGCCCCCAAGGATTTGGCTAACATTGTTTACATAATGTGAAGCTCCATAATATGAACATAAATGTTATTTAGAGAAAACAGGATTGAAATACAACTCAATGCCACATGATATATAAATAACTTTACTATCAATGAGCTGCCTAATCTCATAATTTAAAGCTTGAAATTCATTAGTAGAGTGATCATGAAATCTATGATACAAACAAAAAGGAAGAGTCTTCAAGTGTGGACTACATTTATTTTTTCATTTAGGTCTACTAGTCACCTTAGCACAAAGGATTTTAGGCAAAAGAACTTCTTGGTCAAATTCCTTCATAGGGTCATCATTTTTTGAAGTGTTATTTGAGATGTTGTTAACATTGATGTGTTTTTGAGGATTAAATCCCAATCCATAAGAATTCTCATGCCCCCATTATGTAAGGTCAGTTGAATTCCTGGTTTACGCTTACCACATCCTTGACCATGAAATCCTTGTTTAACTAGTAAATGATAACTAGGACCATAATAAGAAGCCATATCAGAAGGAGTCAATGGAACTCTAGTAGTCTATATGTTGTCACTAGTAGGTTTGACAGATTGATAGTGGTTAGAAGCAGCAAAAAATTTATTACGAAGGGAATGAGAAGTAGAAGCAATAGCTTGTTGCTCAAACTCTCTTTGTTGCTTCATAAAATCAAGATTAGAAACCTTATACTGTCCAATAAAGGTAGGATTAAAATTGAAGGTTCCCCAATCATGTCCAGGAAGAGAATTAGAGGAAGAAGGATTACTATTAGGAATAGGAATATTATGGGTTTTAATATTCAAACAAGGATTTGGCGCATCATCTGCATGAAGTGTATACACCATGTTGTTATGAATAAACTTAACTTTATGGTGAAGGGTGGAAGGAACAACATGCATCTCATGCAACCAAGGCCTACACAAAATGAGGTTATAATTAAGAGGTCCATGCATAACATGAAAAGGAGTATTCAGGATGACCGAACCTACTTTGATAGGTAAGGTAATGATGCCCAAAGTTTTCTTGTCAATGTTATCAAAGCCACATATAGGAGCATTATCAGGTTGAATAGTTGAAAGATTAGCTTTAATCGCATTGAGTGTGTCCATGCTACAAATATTAAGCCCAGATCCATTATCAATCAAGGTCCTATGAATGATACTCTTATTGATGGTAACAACAACCATAAGAGCATCAGATTGGTTCTATATTTCTTTAGAACCTAAATATTTTTGAGTAAATACAATGTCAGGAGGACCCAGGGTAGCATGCATGCACTATAATAAGGCAATTATGTTCTCTTGATTAGGAGGTAGAGTGAGAAGTGTTTCTAGAGATTTTTTATAGGCTTCATGGTAGGTAGGTGAAGTTTGAAGAAGCTCCCATAAAGAAATCTTGGCAGGGATATTGCACAATTGGTTTATCAATTCATAATCCTGTCTAGGAAGATGAGGTGGAGGAGGAAGAATGGCCTAAGTAGGTGGTAAAGATGTAGGAACCACTGTATTAGGTTGATGGTTATTCCTTGTATGATAAGCATGTGAAAAATAATCAGTGTTATCAAGGAAATACAAAGGATCCCTAGGTTTACCCTTTATAGTAATGCGAGGACAACCTTTAATAGTCAACAAGGGTTTTGGATAAACCATGTTAGTTATCTGAACACTAAAAACAGGTTCAAAAGTAGGAAGCAAATAATACATCCTAGGAGGAGATGAGGTGGGATATTTATTCTCCATAAGATCATCACTAAGAGGGAGAGCATTAAGGGAATTAATATCATTCTCTGCTAATGCCTCATCATTAGAAGGAATCCCAAATGGACGTAAAGCATCTTTAATGTTTTCTTCTTTCTCTAAAATTTCTGCATAAGGGGAGTGTCTTTTAGAAAAAGAGTCACCATCATGTATGAATATGTCATCCATTAATAAATCACCCCCTTGTATCAAAACATATTCACGACAAGGGGATAAATCAAAGTCTTTATCCAAGGGTTCATCCAAAAAAGTAGAATCGTCTAGAATGGCTTCATAAGGAAGAGAGTAATAAATATCCAAATTCAAATGTTCATCCCAAATAGGAGGATTATCATCCATATCAATAAATCACATTGTAAAATGTTTGGAAAATATTTGAAACACCTTGTGCAACATAATAATGAATAAAGAAATGCATAGAAAATAGATCTATATATATATATATATATATATATATATATATATTCAAATGCATAAAAATGAAATATATAAGCATGAAAAGGAAATTAAACACCAAAAACACAATAGGGCATTGAATTCAACAAAATATAGTGGGTAAGCTTGTCAGGTGCACCAAAATGTATAGTGGGAAAATGGATCCACACCCTACACTTAGGAGAGGAAGATTACCAATATTTATCCTCTAATGAGATATGATTAACATAAAGGTAAGTGTCAATTCATGATCTATACAAAGGGGATAAATGGCTTGGGTTAACTTCTCCCTCACTTGTTTAAAGAGAGGGTTTAGGGAAGTGAATTTGAAAATATTTGAAAGTTAAATCTAGAAGAGTAATATTGAAATGAAGAAATAAAAACTACATACCTCCAAAAAATAATCTTCTAAAAACCTTTTCAAATGGTCTCACAAACTATTGATTTACACATCCCTCAACTAAAAGTGTGAGATCTACAAAACCCAGAAATATTTTTCTTTTCTGAGAAAGATTGATTTTGCCCAAAAAATGAATGTCACCCTTGACCCAAAATTTCTGATTCTGACCCAGAACAGAATGTCGATTCTGACCCAGAAATGAATGTCACATTTGACCCAAAATTTCTGATTCTAACTCAGAATGTCTGATTTTGACCCATAAATGAATGTCACTTTATACCCAAAATGTATGATTCTGACCTACACAGTTTGACGGAAAATCTGTTTCTGGATCTTGATAGTTTTTTGAAAAGGGTATTCAAATATGCACTCCAATTCACTATTTTGAACCTGTCTCTACAATAAAAATGGTTTGTTTGTTTGTGGGGAGGGGTTTTTCTTAGTCAAACCCTAGTTTTTGAATTAACCTTATAATTGAATTAAAATTGCATAAGTAAATAATGTAAATGAACAAATTCACCTTGCTTGTATGGAAATCCTTATGGTGGATTCAAATATTTCAATCCACAAGTATGTATGCTCCAAAAGAATGTAGAATGTAGAATTTGGGATGTAGGATGTCTCAAATAAATTGCTTTTAGATCTTCAACACCAATCTTGAATGGATCTTTGAATAGGAAGAGGCTTGGAGGAAAGTGGATGCAGAAATCTTCAACAAGAGGGCTCTATAGAGCTTGAATCCTTCAATGGCTACCAATGGATCTCCTTGAAGAATTGAGTTCTTGAAAGTGCTTTAATTCTTGGATTCTTGAGAGTAGATGAATGATTCAATATATATTTATCTTGCTTCAAATTTTTCTTCATAGCTTGTTCTTCACACTTAGATTTCACTTTTATCATTCTTGCTTGGTTGATGATTTATGGTTCCAAGTCTTAAAGAAAATGAGAGGAGAATGCTTCCCTAAATGTAATCTAGGGAACAATATTATAGAGAGGCATACA
The DNA here is from genome assembly GCA_018584345.1 of Thuja plicata. NCBI lineage: Eukaryota > Viridiplantae > Streptophyta > Pinopsida > Cupressales > Cupressaceae > Thuja > Thuja plicata. The sequence continues at coordinate 3,353,121 of MU225105.1, read as the reverse complement.
TAGGAGAATTAAATTCCTATTAGAACTATACCCCTAGAAGTGGACCTATATTAAATATAATTTAAATATTCATAGCCTCGAAGACCGAAACAGCCGATGCAGAAGCGGGAATTAAATCTTTCCAAAGCCTGACATCTAGAAACTTTGAGATCTTAAAATTTGGACCCTATGTCAAGGTCGAGGTGAACCTTTACCTAGGTCAAGGTCAAGGTTGACCTTGACCCAGAAGTTTGACCTTGACCCTGAAGTCAAGAATCTCACAATCACAGAGCAGGGTGCCAGAAATAGGCTAGAGAGAAGTGGAGAATAGGGTAGAACAGTGGAAAAGCTAGATCCGAGTCAAAGACCCATTGAAGGAGCTTGGCATGACCCCAAACCACTTACTTGGAGGGCTAAATGAGTCCTAAATGGAATTTCTTCCATTTTTGATGATACAATTACTGATGTATCTATTTCTTTTTTAATATCATGTGTTCTGAGTAGTTGAGAATATGGAGCATTTATGCTGATTATATATTTTCTCCATAGATGATATATTCAAACCACGTTGTTTGCATTTTGATGAATATATGTCTTGTGTTGTTGATACTAACCATTTGTGTGCAGGTAGGTAGAGATAAAGTGCATTTGATCACTTCAGTAATGAATTTGAGGAGGCAACTAATTAAAGGAATAGCTTCATGTTTGGGTTGTTTTGTGGAGTGTTTGTTATAATTCTATTATGCAAGCCTAAGAATGAAAATTTAGCCTACGAAAATGAGTAGTCAAGTCACTGATTTTTGTATTCCTTAGTTTCATCGTCAAGATTTTTGGGCCATTGGAGCTGATACAACCTTTACTTATGCCACTATGACCATAAGTGTATGAATATGGCTTTCATCGGATAGAATATGGGAGACAATATGATAATCTAGGCATAGGAGCTAGGATGACCTTAAAATTGTCTCCAATTGATTTTGCAAACATACACTAGTACCAAGGCATTCAGAGGCAAGATAAACATGAGTATGTCTTTGCAAAAAAAAGCAAAATAACAAAGGAAATAGTCTGAACCTCACCTTAGCATGAAAATAAGTAGGATCAATGGATGTGAGGCTTATTTGCCTGTTTATGGAAGCTCTTACCATATACACCATATTTACTTAACGCAAGGATAATTGTGACCATACCAACAAGAAAAAAATCAAACAAAATATTATGAATTCATTGATAACAGACAACATTCAAGAAAAATATCATCAATCATTAAGCCTCTGTAAGTTGTTGATGTTGGTGTTGAGGAACACCGCTATGTTGGTTTTCTATTATTGTGCAAAGTTTTTAAGTTTTGTTCCATGTGTGTTATTAAAACATAGGTTTATCCAAAAGGGAGTGTTGAGAAACACTAATTGATTAAGGTGTTGAAAAACACCAGTGTGTCAGTGGAAAACTGTCTAGGTGGCTAGAAGAACATGATAAAAAATAAGGGGTAGGATAAATGACAAGGTATGCAGAAGTAACAACCAGGATGCAGACCCTAGGACTTAAGAGGACGATTAGTTCCAAACATAAGAGGTCAACTTTATTATTGGCACAAGGTCAAGATAGTCAAGCAACATCTTGATAGAGGGAGTGCTCATTACAAGTGGAACATGTTTCCAAAATTTCACCACTTGGAAAAATTTCTATTTTTGCTACCAAGGCACTTGTTTCCATGTTTTCACCAAGGCACTTTTGTCGATTTTTCAATTTTTTTGTTTTTTCAATTTTTTCAAATTTTTTTCTTTTCTTTTCTCTTTTTCATTTAAATTTTTTTTTTATTGATTCATCAAGGCACCTGTTTCCAGGTTTTCACCAGGATGATCATTTTTTCAGGAATTTTTTGAAATGTTTTTGACTTTTTCTACTTTTTGTTGTTTTTGGTATTTTTTAGGATCATAGATGTATGTACATGTTGCTGGCCAGTAAAAATGCCTTAATTGTAGAAATTCTTTAGGTGAAGAGAATTAATGGGGTTAGTGAAAGCTTCCCCCTTTGGAGTTGACAGTTGATAGGCTCTAGAGACAAATGCTGCGATGACCACAATGGGATCCAACCAATTGGGTTCAAACTTCCCTTTTTGTTCACAATGTTGCTAATTTTTTGGATTCTCTTTAAGTACAATGTCACCAACCTGAAATTCTCTATGTCGTAGTTTCATTTTGTAGCCTCAATACATTCTCTTATAATAGACCCTTAGATGGTGAAATGCAACTCTTCTATGTTCATCAAGTAGTTTGATCTCCTGGATTATATAAATCTGATAGTCTTCATAAGTAATGAGTCCATGTAAGTTAAATCAGAGTGATGGTAGTTCTACCTCAACGGGCAATACAGCCTATGCGCCATATTCCAAGGAAAATGGTGTTGCCCCTATAGGAATTAAGATACTAGTTCAATAGGACCACAAGGCTGGATTGAGTTGAAGATGCCAGTACTTTCCTATCTAGCTGACTGTTATGTGCAGGATTTTCAATATGTTTTTATTGGAAGCAGCAGCTTGTCTATTTCCTTGACGATAGTAGATAGAGGAATAGTGTTGAGTAATTTTTAATTTGTCACATAACTCATACATATCCTTGTTTTTAAATTTTCCTCCATTTTCTATGATGATAGAGGAGGGTATCTCATATCTGCAGATGACATAATTCAAAATGAGTTTTGAACCCTATTTATGATAAGGTCTCACATGTATTGTGTAGGGGTAGATTATGTCTCAAAAGAGGAAGAGGGATATATTTTCCCTATGAGGCCAAAGGCCCATTGTTGGAATAGCCAATGAGTGATAAAAGGTAACAATTCTCATGCAGGAGCATGAATGAGGTTACCATGGGTCTGAAACTTTTTTCAAGATTTAGAAAAATGAATAGCATCTTTTTCTAAGGAGGGCTAGTCGTATCCTATTCGCCAGATTTTATTAGCTAATGAAAAGCCATTCGAGTGTGACTCATAGATACATTCATTGAATTCCTTAAGTACAAACTTAGATTCATCATGTTCTAGACACATAAGGATAGTACCATAGAGACCTCTTCTATATAGGTCGTTAGCCATGATCAAGTAACGTGATGTGTTCCTTATGAGGTTTCTTTTTTCTTTTTTAGATAGGTTAGGAGGGATAATTTGGTCATGGAGGTAGGAATAGATTTGACTGTAGCGGGAAAGTCTAGTTCCCACAATTGAGTAGATAATCTAGGATTCAAGTGAGTCATATGTAGTTAAAGGGAGTTCTTCCACAATGAATGCGTAGTAGAACTGATGCTCCTCTAGTTGTAGTATCAAAGCTAAAGTAGTCATAGCATCAACAACTCTATTTGTTGCTATGGGTACTTGTTGGAAGGTGATGAGCATGAAGTATTTCTTGAGATAATTGATAATCCTTTTATATGGCACAAGCTTCTCATCCTTTCTATGATATTGATCATTGATTTGATTTATGACTATCTGGGAGTCACCATAAAAATGTAATTCTATGATTTTCAATTCAATGACCATCTTTAGTACATTTTTCAAGGATTCATATTCAACAATGTTATTAGTGCAAGGGAACATCATTTTTTATTCTTTAGGAATTTTTTAACCTTGAGGTATAATCAAGAGTACTCCAGCACCAGACCCTTTTTGTGTGAAGGACCCATCGAAGAACATCTTCCATGCATGCTCTATGAGGTGTAGGATAGATGCATCAAGAAATTATACAAGTAGTGGTTCATCATCTATGAGAGGAGAATCTTCCAAGTAGTTGAAAATGACTTATCCTTTGATAGTGTTTTTGTCTACATATTCTATATCAAACTCACTAAGAATTATGATCCATTTTGCTAGATGTCCAGTGAGAGTTTCTTTGTTTAATAGATACTTCAGAGGATAAATTTTAGCAATCATCTTGCCAGAATGTGCCAGCATATAGTGTCAGAGATTTTGAGAAGCAAAAATCATAGCAAGGCAAGTCATTTCAATAATAGTGTAATTATACTCATATGACACCATGGTTCTGCTTATGTAATATATGGCTCTTTCTTTTCTTGTTCCATCCTGTTGTGCTAGAAAATATCCCACTAATGTGTTAGTAGCTGAAATGTAAATGAGGAGATTCTTTCTTGGTATTGGTGCCATCAGTATAGGTGGATTAGCTAGATATTCCTTGGTTTTCTAGAAATGTTTCTCACACCCTTCATCCCATTTGAATGTGACTCCTTTGTGTAGTGTTCATGTGAATGGTTGTGACTTATCTAAAAGATGGGAGATAAACCTTCTAATAGATTAAATTCAAGCTTGTAGATTCCTAACTTGACTAATATTGTGATGAGGTTTCATGTTCATTATTGTCACTACCTTTCTAGGATCAACCTAAATTCATTTTTCTGAAATAATGTACCCTAGAAGTCTACTAGAAGTTACACCAAAATAACACTTTTGAGGATTCAATCTAAGCTTGAATCATTTCAATTGGTCCAGAATCCTTTCTAAATCTTCCAAATGAGTAGCTATTCTTGCTGATTTTTCAAGGTGTCATCTACATATTATTCCATGTTTTTGTACATCATATCATGAAATATAGTAGTTATAACTTGTTGGTATGTTGCTCCAACATTTTTGAGACCGAAAGGCATGACATTCAAACAAAAACTACTCCAAGCGCATGTGAAAGGGGTTTTCTCTTGATCATTAGGAGTTATTCTTATCTAGTTGTAATCGAAAAAGCCATCCGTTAGAGAGTACATCTCATAACTGGTTGTGAGGTCCACAATCATGTCAATAATAAGTAATGGAAATTTATCCTTAGTGAAAGCCTTATTTAAATCTTTGAAGTCTTTGCAAACTCGAATGGACTTATCATGTTTAGTCGTAGGGATAATGTTAGAAATCTAATCAACCTATGCTATGACCTGAATGAATTCATCCTTTAGTAGTTTCTCTAATTATTCCTTGACTAATAGCGCCACATGAGGATGCATTTTGTGAAGATTTTTATTGACCAACTTAATTCTTGGAGCAATTGACAAGTGATGCATAATCAGATCTGTGTCTATTCTTGGCATGTCTAAATAGGACCAAGCAAAGGTGATTTTCTTTTTCATGAAGAATTGGAAAAATTCTTTCTTTTCATATTCAGATAGAGACTGTGCTCGGTAGATTAGTTAAGGTTCCTCTGTTGTTCAAAAATTTATCGCTTCTGTTGGTTCTATTAGTACTGAGGATCTTTCCTGAAAGTGATTAGGAAAGAGATCAAGTTTCCCATCCTTTGGCACCTCAGAGAGGTTTTCACCATTGGATACACTTTTTTTTTACTATTTTAGGTTTTGATACTGCCACAAAGTGTTTTTCACCATCAGACATTTTTTCATTTTATCTTTTCTCTTTAGGCTAAGAAACTTGATGTCCCCCTCTGTCATGTTCACACTCATTGCACTGGTAGAAGAGGTGAAGGGCTCGATGGCATTCAAGTAATACACTAGGGCATAGTCATTGGGTGTAGAGATGAAATTCAAAGGTTCATTTGGGTTCCATTCATTCAGCTCATGATGAAGAAGGGAAAAACATTCAGTAGGTTCCAAGGATAGCACCAAGTTATCAGGATCAAGATTTTTGACTGGTAAGAGAAGATTTGTTACAAAACTCTCTAAAGGATTTTCTAGACTACGATTCATCCTAAAATGAATATGGGAGCTATTGTTGGTATTATGCGAGTCTAACTTGACTGACCTAGCATTAGCATTCTCACTTTCTTCTCAAGAAGACATTCATTCCAAGATAACACTCATTGGCACAAGTTGAATTATTGAAGATAGGATACATGTATAAGGGGTGATGCTAGGAACTGCAAGACTCTAGGTTGTTCCATCTTCCTCCTTTGAGTCTTTATTCTAAACTTCATGTGGAAGAGTATCTGAGTTATTATTCCCAAAGTTTTACTTTACGTTGGCAGGTAGAGGAGGTCTACCTTCCTCCTTATTTTTCAAGATAGATTCTTACCTGGAAGCTTGAGTGATATTAGAACTTTCTCTTGGTTCACACAAAGGATCATATTTATTAATGACATCAACTTTAATGTCAATTGTAGCATCAAAGAATGAATCCCACTCATACTATATAGAGTCAGTTGCAATAGAGCAGGGTAATTCTAACACATGAGTGGGAGCCACAATTTTCCCCAAGTTAGGATTTTGTTCCTCTAAAGCATGTCGTTCATTTATCCCATAGTCATATTGAATGTGACTATGGTCTAGTGTTTCCAAGTATTGAGAGAGTGTTGTTGAAGAAACAATATTTTTGTTGGAGTCATTGATATTTTCCTCATGCTTAGTGATAAGGCTAAATTATTGCCTTTGTTTTGTATAATTTTACTACTCTGTTCTAGTTTTTGTTAAAACATTTGAGAGTGTAACCAGCTGAAAACTTGTGATAAAGTCCAGAAAGAACTGATGCACCATGGGTAGATGTTTGTGACATATTTTGCTAATATTATACATATAGTGCAGTATTTCATAAAACCATCAGAATCTATGTTCCAATATCTAGATATTTAATTTGATTAAGCTTGTTGCATGAATATTTCCATATCATAACTAACTTGATAGGAGAGAAAGCAGCTAGAGAGTGGTCAACAACATTCATGGAGGACTTTTGAGGACCAACTATGACGGAGTGATCATTACAGCACCAGGAAACATGGATACTACAATGGAGCCATTATTGTAGGATGTGGGGATGTAGTGTGCCTATATTCCCTCTGCACTTCATCATGTTGAATTGGTCACCCGAGCTTTACTACCCACGCTGTGGGCTATTGTTCTTCCATCTTCTTCTCCGACATGTTTTCAACAAGATAGTTTCTTTTTTGTTTTTGTAATAAATGTTTGATCCTCTATTTATATAGGGATTGGAATGATAGTTTAGAGCTAACTAGGAGGAAAAATGAAAGACAAAATTTTTTGAAGAGGAACTATTGTATCTTGCAGCAATCTATTTTCAAGTTCCATGTCTTGTTTTTATGTAATGAGTTTTTGAAATGCAATGAAATAGTTCTTGGTTTACATTCTGTGTTCATATTTTAGTAGAAATTGACCAAGGGGGCCCACTTGGGAGGTGGAATAGGTTAGAATAGAATAGATTTCATTTCCAGCATTTCCAATATTTCTAGTATTTCAGATAGAAATTACAATTTCTTCCTGCAGCATCGCAACTTGTGAGTGTTCCTGCAACATCTGCAAGAATAGTTATAATGGATGTTTTAGGTTGAAATCATAGGTTTCAGTAGAGTTGCAGTTTATAGCATTCATTCTAGTAAGAAGATAAATGTATTCTTTTCCTGCAACACTAGTGTAGGTTTCTTTTATGCATTTTTACCTTCCTGCAGCATAAGCAAAATGACTCCTTAAGGAACCTAGTGCACATATCGTGCCAACCATTTCAAGTATATGTCCCTAGGTTGAAAAGTTAAATGCACCTCATAATGGAAAAAGTAGTGCTTAGATTGAATGAACCATTCCTAAGAAAGGCCTTGAGCATGATTATTATACACCTATTGTGAGGCGGTTCATTTTTGGTGCCGCTGTCGGGGATGGTGTCAAGCTAGGAACATTTTCAAGTCATTTTTCATTCCTAGATTAGTTTTTGGATTTGTCTTTCTAAAAATTGCTTCATAAGTGTGAAGAATTCAATTACATGCATCGAAGAGAAAGGCAACGAGATGGATATGGCAGATTTCTCCTAGCAGAGCCTACTAATTTGAATGAGGAAGTTGAAGAAGTTGAGTTACCCTTTGAGGACACAAGCCTTGACTTTCCTACAGCATCTTCCTCCATAGCAAAACCATTTGATGTAAGTGGCTTTCGACCTTTTGTAGAAATCTTGGCCAGCTTCCTAGATAATTATGGCCCAAATCCACCTAATGTTAACAGTCTAGTAGCCAATGCTCCTTTCCAGTAGCAACCCCACAATCAAATACCTCCAGTAATGGCACATCCACTTTCCCATTTCCTCTCCCAAGCCTTATAAACAATGCTAATCTCAAGAATATATCCACAACTACTCTTCTGAAGTTTTATGGACTTATAACTGAGTATCCTGACACTTTCTTGTTTGATTTTGACATACTGTGTCAAAGTTTCAACTATAATACTGATGCCCATAAGCTCAAGTTGTTTTTGGCAACACTAAAAGAGTCAGCATTACAATGGTTCATGGGCTTAGGAGCCAATGCAGCAGGTACTTGGGATGAGATGCAGACGTTGTTTCTGCGTAAATATAAAGATTATTGCAAAGGCAGTGACCCAAAAGGAGATGATATCTTTAGGATTTCTCAAAAGGAAGATGAAACATTGGAGGACTATGTTTCACATTTTTTGTACACAATGTAGAATAATCCCTAGCATGTACTGGCAGAGGATTCATAAAAAACTAGTCTTCTTGAGAGGGGTAAATGACAACTGTCTGGAGGCATTAGACTTGATGGCTGTAGAGACATATCCCAATCTTCTTGGGATGACCTCAAGAAAATTTTTCAAAACTACTCAAGGTCAACAGTGAAGAAAGGCAGAGGATACCGGTCCACAATCACAAAAGGGATTGGTTCAGGCATTTCAAAGCTAGAGATATCTAATTTTCTTGTGGATTTCAAGAAGGATATTATAAATGATGTAGCTACACATCTTGACATAATGACTGCCAAGAAGAAGCATTCAAAAGTTGAATCATAATTGGCTGAGTACTGTCCACACTGCCACAAACAGAAGAAAGCCTGCGGATGTAAGCTGGTAGCCAGCCTAGAAAACCAACATTTTCCAACTGACTACATGAAGATAGAAGGAGACAATGATCAAGTGTTCTTTGTTGCTCAACGCTGACCATGGGCTTCACGACAAGGTATGCCACAAGATCCTCTACAATTTTCAAATTTTAACAATAATCAGTGGCAAAACCAAAATTATCAGAACACTTCTCAGTACTCTCAACCTCAGTGGAAAAATCAGAAAAACAACCAATGGCAAAACCAACAAAATACCCAATGGCCTAATCAGCAAAATACCCAATGGCCAAATCAGCAAAACAACCAATGGCAAAACCAGCAAAATTATCAGTGGCCAAATCAGTAGAATCAATGGCAACCACCACAAGGTAATTGGCAGCAAAATAACCAATGGAGGGGGCCTCCATAGTGGCCTAACCAAAATTTTAGCAGTCCACAATTACCACCTCCAGTGCAACCACCTACAATAATGCCACCTCCTGCAGCAACTAATGCTAATCCAAAGCCAACCCAATTGCCTGCTCAACCACAGCCAAATCCAAACAAAAAATAGCAGAAGCAGCAAGCATACAGTACTGACACTCAGCAGTGCCCTACTTATTTAGTAGAAATAGATGATATTCATTTGAGTTCTTGTACCACCCTGCCTACACCTGAATATCCTATAATTATGGAAGTTGCAAACACTTCTGCAGCACTACTTCCAGAAGCCAAATTGCCAAATACCAGCCAGCTGACTGGTATACCCAAAAAAACTATTGTCCACACTTCAAATCCACCCTCTCCACAAAGGATAAATAAAGAAAAACCTATACCCCAAGAGGAAGAAACATTTGATATTATTGAGTAGCTAAAAAATATGAATATTCAAATCCCACTGTTTCAAGCTATCAAAGATATACCTATTTATGGAAAGGCTATTAAGGAAGCATGCATTAAGAAGCCAGGTCAGAAGAAGAAAGACCCTCAGAAAGTACATGTGTAGGTCAATTGGTAGATATCATGTTAGGAAAGGTGGTAATACCCAAGTATTCAGATCCTGGCAGTCCAGTAGTCGACCTGATAATAAATGGACAGACTATAAAAAATGCTCTAGTTGATTTGGGAGCAACAATAAATGTTATGACTAAAGATACAATGCATAGGCTAAGCATAGAAGGCTTAAGAACAACAACCACAGTGATACAACTTGCTCATAGTTCAACTGTTACTCCAGAGGGCCTCATAGAAAATATTATGGTAACCTTAGATTTATGGGAGTATCCTGCTGATTTTCTCATCCTATCACCTAAAGTAAACTTTGCTGGCTATCATGTAATCTTGGGAAGACCTTGGTTAGCCATTACTGATGCCAAAATTAATTTCAGATTGGGTAGTATGACAATTTCAAATGGTCAAGCCATAAGGAATCTATCCCTATATCCTCCTACCCAACCCCAGCCAAACTTGGGAGAACCTATTTGGCCAAACATAGGAGACGAAGAGGAGGAGCTTAATTTAGTAGCCCAGCTCATGATGTTGCATAGGAAATATTTTCTAAAGATGCAAGAGGAATATGATGTGATACAAAGAATTCTAACCAATGAATGTGTTGTGGCTAAAGATGTTTTAGAAATTTTTGTTTTACAGCTATGTACCTATGAGGATTGTATGCCTCCAGCAAACCTTGAAATGATTGATCAATTACTGGAAAGTGAAATAGTTAGAAGTCTGATATCTGAAGTGTTAATGGTAGAGCTAACAACAACAATAGAACTATCCTCTGGACAAAGCCTCCATGTAAACAACAAGTTGTCTCAGTCATAGTTGGCATTGTTAACAAAGCTCCTCACTCAGCATGAAAAATACTTTGCATGGGATTATGGAGATATGGAGGGACTCAATCCAAAACTCTACACCCACACAATCTACATCAGTGATGGAAGTTTTCCACTTTGTCAACCACAGAGGAGGATAAATCTAGCACTGAGAGAAATAGTTAAAACAGTGTTACAGAAGCTATTGGATGCTGGATTCATCTACCCAATCTCTGACAGCAAGTGGGTATCACCATTGGTAATTGTACCTAAGAAAGGAGGCAAGTGGTGGCTATGTGTGGATTACAGAGAATTAAATAATGCTACAAAGAAGGACCACTTCCCTTTGCATTTTATTGACCAGGTCTTGGATAATTTGGCTGGAAAGAAATATTTTTCCTTTCTAGATGGATACAGTGGTTACAATCAGATAATCATTTCCCCTGAAGATCAAGAAAATACTATGTTCACATTTCCTTGGGGCGCATATGCCTATTTAGTACTACCATTTGGATTATGCAATGCCCTTGCTACCTTTCAGAGAGCTGTGATCAACATTTTTGCTGATATATCCCATGATTGCATAGAAATCTACATGGACGACTTCACTACATTCAGTGTCACATTTGAGGAAGCTCTGAAGAACTTGGAGAAAGTGCTAATCATATGTAAGGAACATAACCTATCTCTCAATAGTGAAAAGTTCTTTCTGATGATGCAGGAAGGAGTGGTGTTGGGAAATTTCATCTCCGAGGCTGGAATCTAGGTAGACCCTGTGAAGATAGAGGTAATTCTCACACTCCCTATTCCTACAAAGAAAAAAGAAGTTAGATCTTTCGTAGGTCATGCTGGCTATTATAGAAGGTTTATCTAGAACTTTAGTCAAATAGCTAGTCCTCTATACAACTTACTTACCAAAGAAGCTGAATTTGCTTGGACAAAAGAATGTGATGAGTCCTTCCTGCAGCTCAAGTCACTTTTGACAACTGCACCAGTACTTAGGGGTCCTGACTAGACATTGCCATTTCACATACATACAGATGCTTCAGACTATGTTGTAGGTGTTGTCTTAGGACATAAGACTAAGAACCTTGAAAATGCATTCTACTATATCAGTATGAGTCTACATGGACCAGAGTTAAACTATATAGTGACTGAAAAAGAATTGTTAGCAGTAGTTTATGCTTTGAACAAATTCTGCCATTATGTGACTGGTTATCCTATTTATGTTCATACTGACCATGCAACAATTAAATATCTCATGAAAAAACCTACCATAATAGGTAGGTTAGTAAGATGGCTCCTTCTTTTGCAGGAATTTGATATAACAATCATTGAAAAGCCAAGGAAAGCAAATGTGGTAGCTGATAATCTATCAAGAATTCATTATGCTAAAGAAGATACTACTTTGATAGATGATACATTTTTAGATGAACATTTGTTTCATATTTCTGTCCAGAATCCATGGTATGTAGATATAGCTAACTACCTAGGAGCTAATAAAATGCCAACACATTTCTCTTATAAGGAAAAGAAGCTGCTTGTGGAGAAAAGCTTCCATTTCTCTTGGATTGATAACATATTATTTTACACTGGACCTGAGCAAGTCATGAGAAGATGTGTGAGAGAAGATGAGACATATGGAATTCTTCATGCATGTCACAATGAACCATGTGGAGGGTACTTTGTAGACAAATGAATAGCATAGAAGATTTTAACAACTGGCTACTGTTGGCCTACACTTCACAAAGATGCAGCAAGTTATACAAAAAAGTGTGACAAATGCCAAAGAATGGGCCGACCAACAAGATCAGATGAAATGCCCTTAAACCCACAGGTGGTGGTAACACCATTTTATAAATGGGGCATGGAATTTATTGGTCCAATAGATCCTCCATCTAATGGGAAGTCATACATACTGGTGTGCATAGATTACTTGACCAAATAGGTCGAAGTCAGAGCAATGAAGCATGCAAGAGATCATAAAGTTGCTGAATTTCTGTATGAAGAAATTTTTACAAGATATGGCATGCCAAGAGATCTTGTTACTGATCAAGGTACCCAATTAACCTCCAATCTAATAATAGAACTCATCAAGGAATATAATATCAGACATCGAAAATCAAGCCCCTACCACCCTCAAGCCAATGGGCAAGCAGAAGTTACAAATCGGGAAATAGAAGCAATTTTAACAAAGACAAATCATTTGCATTGCCAAGACTAGAGTAGCAGACTATCAGAAGTCATCTAGGCATATAGAACAACATGGAAGACCACCATAGGGTTCACTCCATTTGAACTATTATATGGCAAAACAACAATGCTACCGATTGAGTTTGAACACAAAACATTAAGAACAACGCTGGAGTTAAACATTGATCTTCCTGCAGCACAGAAAGAGCGATTGCTGCATCTCAACTCTTTGGATGAAATGTGCAAGTCTTCCTTGCAGCACACAGAAATTGTCAAAAAGAAAAGAAAATAGTGGCATGACTCCCATATCAAAAATAAGCAACTCAAAGTTGGAGATTAGGCATTTTTATATGATTCCAGATTCCAGGAGATACTAGGCAAGCTGCAAACATGATGGTTGGGTCGATATGAAATGAGCCATGTATTTACAAATGGAGCAGTCTAGTTGACAACAATCGATCCTATCCACTTCAAGCTACTAGTCAATGGCCATAGACTAAATTTGTATCACTAGCCACAGACAAAAGAAGACTTCCTGCAGCAGTTCAACCAGCCAGTTTTAATAGATCAATAGGTAACACTTCCTACAGCAGAGGGTGTCAGCCTTCTTCCTGTAGCACTTCAATAAGAATTCCTTCAACACATGACAATAATAAAAAATTTATGTTTACATAAAGTTCAAATTCTCCATTCACTTTCTATATTCTTCTTTTTCACCCCATTCCATTTCCTAATCTTTCATCCACCCACATCCATGTCATCATGTTTCTATGCTTTTAATAAAGAGATAGTGCGCTGACGCATGTGACCGCCAACATTGTCATTCCACTCTCACCAATCTTTCCTGATATGTGCAATGATCAATTAACAGGTATCGTTGTCGCCTTAGATCAATTCTGCAATTTATTTCCTGTATCATTGCCACCTTAAACAAGTTCCGTACCTTCTACCAAGTCTGACAAGTGAAGACACTTGTCAATATTTCCTAGGGGGCGGGGAAGTGTGCCAATTTATAAAAAGTGTCATTTCTATTTACTCATTAAAAGATCCCCAAATCTGTACTTTGGCATTGTCTTAAATAAAATCCAGTTGCCGCATCACACAAGTGTCAAATGTCATACCTTGATTCTGAATAAACCCCTAACTGTAAGACTAAGATGTGACCCAGTATTAAAACCATGACATAAATCTTGCTCGCATGAATATCTATCATTCATTCTATTAAAAGTACATTATTATTGTTCATATCAAGAATACCAAAAGAATGTGAAAGAGGGTCTGTGGGTTTACGTGAATTAGTCTAGAATTCAAAAGAAAAGAAGGTAATTATCAAGAATAAAGAAGAGGTTCAATTTGGTAAAATGGGGGGACAATTGCAGTGGCATGAACCAGTGGTTCATAATATTTTACTAGCCGATGTAGAGGCCATAAGAAGATTTAATGCCTTTGGATGGCTGGGGTATTTCTTAAAATTGATGGAGTTTGATGATGAAGCAGTAGTAGAATTTTTGAACACATTTGATGAGGGCCACACAATGGTATGGGGATTGCCAGTTGTTTCAATAGAGGAGTGAATAGTGGAAATGACCAGTTTGTCAGTAGTAGGGGAACATTATCCCAATGCCCATGATGTCAGTTCAGCTAGGGCTCAATTCACCCTACCAGGAGACCCTCCATTGGAGATCACTAAACACGGATGCAAAAGGATGTCCATTCCACCACCATACCAGGAGTTGGCTACACACATTATAAGGTATTTCACCTGTGAAGGGTGATTCTCTAATTTACATATGTATCATTTTAAGCTGCTTAGTTATGTACGACATAATATCCCAATAAATACACCCAATTTTCTATTTAATATGTTGTGCATTAGTGCCGAAGAAACCCAGAAAGGGAAAGACAACTCTGTTACTCACCATGCCCTGATTAAGTTACTCATAGAAAGATCTCTTAGGGATGCCTCCCCTATGACATGGGCAGAGTTCATCCATCATAAAACCCTTCAGCCTCAAATTGCCCCTAATGTCCAAAATAACCAAGATAATGCAGTCTCCCCTGATTCAGTTGCCGAGCAAAATAACCAAGGGGCAGAAACTAAAAATTTACAAGAAAATGTGCCTTTAACCACTCACATGAGAAATATATCTATTGCCACTCAAACCAAAGGAAAAATGAAGATAGTAGGAGAAAATTTGGTTCCTTCAGCTGAACCACAAAATCCTCAAGTCTCAAGAAAGAAGAGAATGAAGTTAGTTCTTGCAGCCACTATTCCTACAGCCACTACTCCTGAAGCAGAGACAAAAAAAAGGGTTAGTAAGAAAAAGGCCGTAGAAATTGAGAAATTCCCTGTAAGAAGAAGTCCTAGGATGAGAGGGCAGATAACTAAAATGCCGACCAAAAGCTAGCCCTCTTCCCCCAAATAATGTGAGGAGGAAACTCTTATCCATATTGTTCCTGATGATTATCCCAGTCAGTCTGAAATTCCTGACATTCCTCAAAATCTGGAAGAGGAGTGTGAAGATGAGCCAAAAGTATGTCAGAATGACCCAGGAGCCAGCCAGTAGGATGTTCCAACTCATGAGGAAGAAACCCCTACAACTCACCAGATGCCTTGCATAAGAAATGTTGTAGTTTCTTATAAACAAACTTGGTTAATAAAATTATTAGAGCAGTTATGGAAAGAACAAAGAAAGAAGAATAACCAAGATGAAAATAATGGTCTGATTACTCTGCAAATGCTTCTTTTTCAGTTATACAATAAATATGTGCTTACCACCACTCTACATGAAGAAGAGAAAAAGAAATTGCAGAAAGTAATAACAGAATAGGAAAAGGAAATTGTAGAATTGAAAGATCAGTTAAAAAATAGAAACAAAGAATGGACCATGCTCTTAAACTAACTGACCAGGTCACTACTTGTAGACCTCCACCTAGGGTCTATACTATCTATCTCAAAGAACAATTCCTTCTATTCGAGTTGATGATGGCCCTCAAGGATATAAATGCGGAGTTCAAATCAGCCCAAGAATTCTATGGGTTATACTAAACACTTCCATCTTGGCAACAAAACCTACTCTGTGAGTTGTATGTGTATAATTTCATCATCCCTACAGAGACTAAATGGAATCCCCTGCCTTACATAGGGGATATACACCTAAGGGCTCTGATTTCATGGATGTACAACAAGGCCAACTATGATAGGCTATTGGGGAATACAGAGATCTTGAGAAGATAGAACCTCTACCATTAAGAGAAAAAAGCAGTCAACCATAAGTATTCTTGAGGGATTGGTTTAGACTGACATATGGGAATGTTAAAAAGGAGATTAGAGATAAAAATTTTAAACTCAAAGCAGATGTTTATGTCTAATATGATAGCATGTCCTACTTTGTCTTCCAAAGATCCCTAACCGGTGCCAGAAGTAGATGGGGCAAATTATCAGAGGTATTTAAAACATCAGAACCAAATAGCCCCATTAACCTTGAAGCATCTATACACCAGGCACCAAAGTACATAGCGCTGGGTAGGCAAATTAGGCAGGAGCTCTGGTGTCCACTCACAATGCAACTGCCCATGCTCCTTTGGCCCTTGTATGGTATCAACACTACCAGACTTGAAAGGATGTAGGAAGATCACAGAAGGGAAGGGAAAGAACAAGGGGATTCTACTACTCCAAGAGCCAGAGGAGGGGAAGAACTGAAGTTGGTGACTACAGGTCAATTGCCAGAAGGTGCAATGCTTAAGGACAAGCATTTGATTAACCAAGGGTAAGATGCTAAGGCTAAATTATTTCCTTTGTTTTGTATAATTTTAATACTCTATTCTAGTTTTTGTTAAAATATTTTTGAGTCTAACCAGCCAAAAACTTGTGATAAAGTCCAGAAAGAACTGATAAACCATGGGTAGAATTTTGTGACATATTTTGCTAATATTATACATATAGTGTAGTATTTCATAAAACCATCAGAATCTATGTTCTAATATCTAGATATTTAATTTGATTAAGCTTGTTGCATGAATATTTCTGTATCATAACTAACTTGACGGGAGAGAAAGCGGTTGGAGAGTGGTTGACAGCATTCATGGAGGACTGTTGAGGACCAGCTACGACGGAGTGATCATTATAGCACCAGGAAACATGGTTGCTACAATGGAGCCATTATTCTAGGATGTGGGGATGTAGTGTTCCTATATTCCCTCTACACTTCATCATGTTGAATTGGTCGCCTGAGCTTTACTACCCATGCCGCGGGCTATTGTTCTTCCATCTTCTTCTCTGGCATGTTTTCAGCAACATAGTTTCTTTTCTATTTTTGTAATAAATGTTTGATTCTCTATTTATATAGGGATTGGACCGATAGTTTAGAGCTAGCTAGGAGGAAAAATGAAAGATAGAAGTTTTTGAAAGGGAACTTTTGTATCTTGTAGCAATCTATTTTCAAGTTCCATGTCTTGTTTTTATGTAATGAGTTTTTGAAATGCAATGAAATAGTTCTTGGTTTACATTCTGTGTTCATAGTTTAGCATAAACTGACCAAGGGGGCCCACTTGGGAGGTGGAATAGGTTAGAATAGAATAGATTTCATTTCTAGCATTTCCAACATTTCTAGTATTTCAGATAGAAGTTGCAATTTCTTCCTGCAGCATCGCAACTTGTGAGTGTTCCTGCAACATCTGCAAGAATAGTTATAATGGATGTTTTAGGTTGAAATCATAGGTTTTAGTAGAGTTTCAGTTTATAGCATTGATTCCAGTAAGAAGATAAATGTATTCTTTTCCTGCAGCACTAGTGTAGGTTTCTTTTATGCATTTTTACCTTCTTGCAACATAAGCAAAATGACTCCTTAAGGAACCTAGTGCACATATTGTGCCGACCATTTCAAGTATACATCCCTGGGTTGAAAATTTAAATGCACCTCATAAAAAGAAAATTAGTCCTTAGATTGAATGAACCATTCCTAAGAAAGGCCTTGAGCATGATTATTATACACCTATTGTGAGGCGGTTCACGTAGTCTCAATATTTTGTGTTGGAATTGAAGCCTCCTCAATAGCATGCACGTGATCATTTGAGAAGTGGGGGAGGTGAATAAATTAATAGATAGGAATGAGTTTCCCCCATTTTGGATGTCTAATTTTAGGGTCAGTCTCTTGCTCTGGGTCAATCTCTCTCAGGTGAGTCAACTTCTTGAGAGAGATTGGCTATTTTTGCCTCGGTAATTTGGGCATCTATTTGTAAAATAGGATATGAGAACTCATTTGGTTCAAAGTGATCTCTAGATTCATTTTTGAATGACCGTGGGATGTATGGTTCTCCTTGATATTTAGGGTCTTGATTATTAAGCAATCTTTCAAATGATAGTGGAGTGAGTTATATTTCTTCATCATTCTCATTATCAAGGATATCACCAAGTTATCAAGATCAAGGTTTTTGACTGGTAAGAGAAGATTTGTTACAAAACTCTCTAAAGGATTTCCTAGACTATGATTCATCCTAAAATGACTATGTGAATCATTGTTGGTATTATGTGAGTCTAACCTGACTGACCTAGCATTAGCATTCTCACTTGCTTCTTGAGAAGACATTCATTCCAAGATAACACTCATTGGCACAAGCTGAATTCTTGAAGACAGGATACCTATATAAGGGGTCATGCCAGGATCTACAAGAATCCAGGTTGTTCCATCTTCCTCCTTTTAGTCTTTATTCTAAACTTCCTGTGGAAGAGTATCTAAGTTATTACTCCCAAAATTTTAGTTTATGTTGGGAGGTAGAGGAGGTCTGCCTTCCTCATTTTATGAGTTAGATTCTTCTCTGTAAGCCTTACTGGTATTAGAAATTTCTCTCAGTTCACACTGAGGATCATATTTATGAATGAAATAAAATTTAATGTCAATTGTAGCATCAAAGAATGAATCCCACTCATACTCATTAGAGTTAGTTGTAACAGAGCAGGTTAATTCTAACACATGAGTAGGAGCCACAGTTTTCCCCAAGTTAGGAATTTGTTCCTCTAAAGAATGTCATTCATTGCTCCCATAGTCATATTGAATGTGGCTATGGTTGAGTGTTCCCAAGTATTGAGAGAGTGTTGTTGAAGAAAAAATATTTTTGTTGGAGTCATTGATATTTTCCTCATGCTTAGTCTCACTATTTTGTGTTGGAATTGAAGCCTCCTCAATAGTATGCATGTGATCATTTGAGAAGTGGGGGAGGTTAAGAAATTGAGAGATAGGAATGAGTTTCTCCCATTTTGGATTTCTAACTTTAGGCTCAGTCTCTTGCTCTGGGTTAATCTCTCTCATAGGTGAGTCAACTTCTTGAGAGAGATTGGCTATTTCTACCTTAGTTATTTGGGCATATGTTTGTAAAATAGGATATGAGAACTCATTTGGTTCAAAGAGATCTCTAGATTCATTTTTGAATGACTGTGGGATGTATGGTTCTCCTTGATATTCATGTTCTTGATTATTAAGCAATCATTCAAATGATAGTGGAGTGAGTTATATTTCTTAATCATTCTCATTATTAGATATATCTAAGAAAGTAATAATAGGGATGTCGGTGGAGGAAGGATGAAACCTCTATTCATTGTATCTCACTCATGTTTTGTCCATGGGATTTCAAAACTCCATATGTATAGGCTCTAGTAATCCTTCATCCTTTCCTAAGGGTCCTTTTCCTTTACATCCCATTTGCTTGGCAAGCATGTAACCTTTTCCATATATCTCAGGGAAAATTTCAACATGTTTAAGTTCTTGGTCTTCTCCCTTGTAAAGCCATGTTAGGAGGACATTTTCCTCATTTTCTCTGGAAAGAGGGATAGGAGCCCTAACCATGCCATTCCCTTCATGTATCTCTAGTTTCTGACAGCTTGATGGTTTGAAGGATGATGATGGAATCCTATAGGACCTAGGAGACATAGGGAGGTTACTCATGGATAATTGGTATTCCCCCATTCCTGTATTCTTAATTTGTAATTTCTCCTCAAAATTTTTCATGAGTACTATGTGAGAGTCTTTAGACATTGATCCCTAGGATGCTTCTATATTATGAGGGAATTTTCTCTCTACCTATTTTAGTGCCTTACAAGAGTATGTGTTATCAGATGAGATAGAAATCTCCATCTTGTTGTGCATAAATTTCACACATTGGTGATACATAGAGGAAACCACTTTCATGTCATGGATCAAGGGTCTTCCTAAAAATATGGTGTACACCAATGGTAAGTCTAAAACTTGGCAAATGACATTTCATTGGACTGGTCTTGCTCTGATGGGTAGCGCTACTAGTCCTTTTGATGACCTTTCTTCTTCATCATATGTGTTTATGGTAATTTTCCTCCAGGGATAAATAGCATGTTCAGAGAAACCCAATGTTGTCACTAGCTTGAGAGTACAAATGTTCAAACTAGTTCCTCTATCTGTCAAAATGTGTTTGAATTGATGCTTATGAATTGGGACTTCTATGTGCAAAGGTTGATTATGTGGGTGACTGAGTGCTTTATAATATTCATCTAAGAAGGAAAGATAGTGAGGGGAAGTCAAGTGATTTATGATGGTCTTGAACCGATCGACATCAAGTTCTGTGGGTGACTGAGTGCTTTATCATATTCATTTGAGAAGGAAAGATAGTGAGGGGAATTCAAGTGATTCATCATGGTCTTGAACTAACCAAAATCAAGGTCTAATAGTGTAGTATCAAGGATCTCTTTATGCAATGGTGACAATTTGAGAAACTATAGAATAGAGATCTGAGTGGGAGTCCATTGTAACTGATCAACCAAATTGTATTTCATAGTTGGAAGTGATATAGTAGCTTATTTTTATTATGAGGTTTTTCTTTTTGGTGCAATTATTTGCTTAGGTGTAGATGGCCTCCCTTTAAGAGTGACCTTGGATGGACCATGAGTGACCATATTGGAAGAATCAATTTCTTTATCCTTAAGAATGATGACATTGATTGATTGGTTAGAGGGTTCAAACATGTGTATCACATTGTCTGTGTTGGTATAGGTATAATTCATTGTGGTTACCAGGGATTTTGAGGGTTCTTCTTTCTGATAAGATGGAAAAGGTTGCTTGAATTCTTTATGCTCATCGTTCGACCCATGAGTACCAACTTTTATAGTCTTATTGTTCATCAGATCATGTATCACATGTTTTAGCTTCATACAATCATTCGTCCAATGTTCTTTGTTCTTATGGAACTCAAAGTAGTGATTGTGATTCTACCACTTAGGTTTTACCTCAGCATCCCAAGGTTTTGAGTTAGGGATCATGATAATATTATTAACAACCAATTTGTTTAACGCGTCTTCTTAAGGTTGTCCAAGAGGAGTAAAATTTTTATTGGGTCGCGACATCCAAGGTGCCTTATCCTTCTGTGAGTCCTCAGTGTTCTTAGGAGTGTTGGGAGTAACCAAATTATTCTTGGAATCCTGTATGCTATTAGTGAGGTTGAATATAGGTTCCTTAGGCTTATACTCAGGTGAGTCAACTACACCATCATTAACTAAATTATGATTCTTATTCTAGTATTTACTCTTATCCTTGTTATTTCCATTGTTAGAGGATTTAGCATTTTTTTCAAGGTGAATTATCCTTTCCTTATGAGAACATCTTCAATCGTCATAGCATTTTCAACTAAGTAACTAAAAGAGGTGTGTTTTTGCATTTGCACTGCATAATTCATCTTAGGAACTAGGTTGTTGATGAAGATGTCAATCTTTTCTAGTTCAAGGATTTGCCTAGGGTATCTTGCAAATATATTTCTCCATCTCTAGAGAAACATAACAAATAGTTCACCAGCGTGTTGCTTAGTGTTGCATAGATTTAGCATTATAATTGTGTGCAAGATGTTATATGAATACTATTGGATGAAAATTTATACAAGCTTCTTAAATATTTGAATACCAGGTGTGAGCTTTGTAAACCACTCCAGTGCTTGGCCGCTGAGGCTTCATAGGAATAGTCACATTAGATATGTTCTTTCATGCATAAATTTCATACCAAGGGAAGAAAATTCTCTAACGTGATCTTGGGGGAAACGGTGGCATGTGCAAGTTTTTAGCAATTTTTCATATTTAAGAATTTCAACTTTTGGACAAAACGGTAGCATGTGTAGGTTTTTAGCAAATAGGAAAGGAAATATAGACTCCAATGAGTATTTTCTAGGATATTTTTCCTTTCCTTTCTTTAGTTCCCTTAATTTTCATCTCATTTTTTGTATTCATTGGTTGAGAATAGTAATGGGTGTCTCTTCCTCTTGTTGTATGAGTCCCTGATTGTCAAAGTTAGATGATATTTTAACACCTGTTAATGTAAGATGCATGAAATACTTGTCTTTTTCCAATTTCATAATAGTGTGCATCATTTTATGAAAGTGTTTGTCTTGTTGGCACTTCCTAATCTTTTCGAAAGTGGGATCCTCTATGGAGGAAGGAGCACTAGTATGTTGACTCTGTTGGTCATTTTGGGACCCCAATCATAATATCACATGGTGATACATTGTGTGCAACCAAGTTTGATGAGTCAAACAAGGGTACTATCTGTTATGGAACCAAAGTATCCTTTTGTGAGATTTCAAAA
The DNA here is from genome assembly GCA_018584345.1 of Thuja plicata. Classification (NCBI taxonomy): domain Eukaryota; kingdom Viridiplantae; phylum Streptophyta; class Pinopsida; order Cupressales; family Cupressaceae; genus Thuja; species Thuja plicata. Next base: position 3,330,769 of record MU225105.1, on the reverse strand, counting down.
TCTATGTTGGGTTTATGACAAGAATGTGGCCCTTGAGAAAAATTGCTGATCGATTTTCCCTTGGAATCAAGATCATCCTTTTGAATTCTCCTTTGGAATATGAAAGACAATCAAAGTTATAATTCTAGAGAAACTAGACTGATGAAGTCAAGGTCAAAGATGTCTGAATGATTGCTTGTCTAGTAGCTTGAAAGAAGAAGATAAGAAGGTTTTCTGAACAAGGTATAAGGGATTGTGCTATGAGGTCTGAATACCTAATGGGAAACACTTGTGACCATGCTGATATGCAATAGATTATTGATAAAAAAAGTGTAGAACCAGCGAGATCACACAAGATACTAAGATGAGTGTTGTTGGGTGAGCCAAGTTTGTGTAGTTAAGAACCAAATTTTTTTTTTTAAAGGACCATAAAAGGATACCCAAGACAGTTTGCCACTAGTTTTCTTTTGTATCAAATGTCAAGTCTGGATGATGTGTTATGTTTTTCAAAAGTGTTGTTGTTGCAAAGTTTTAAATGTCAAGTTTCTCAATAAAATCAAACATAGAGAGGAGATAATAAAGAACTTTCTACCCATAAATTCAATTTGTCTTAGCATAAAAATCTTATCCCATGGTTGATATTCCTCTACCTCACACAAAGTGATATTGGCTTTTTCCAGGACTATGCATGTTGTGGGTTTTGAAAAGAGACTTAATACTCGAATCACATAAGCTCCCTCATGCGACATTCATGCTTTAAAACATCCTTTGGAATACATATGGTGAGTGTAAAATATTTAGGTGATCCAAGTAAATCAACTTAGATCGATCCTTACAAAAATATTATGATTCTTTCAGAGGTGAATCAGGTAGCCTCTATGTAAAGGTGTCTAGTAAGGACATTCGTTCATGACTATCCCTTATAGTTTCTCAAGAGAAATTAAGGTGTATAGCCCTAAAATCACCCAAAATGCATATTATTGCAAGCAAGATTTAGACCTTTTGGACCTACACAAGTTGAATGTATTACCATTGTTGTTTTGTAAACAAGATTAAGACCAGAATGGCCCTACAAGCGCCCCATCAAATTTAGTCTTGCTTAGCAAGATTAAGGCAACAAGGCCCTACACATGAAGAAGCATTAGGAATAGAACATAGCCATATCTTCCCTCTCTTTGGATTGAATGAAGAATTTGATTATAGTGGGGTGGAGTAGCTAGGTTCACTTGTTACCCACTTGGATCATTCCCAAAAGATTGCTCTCTTGGAAAGCCCTCTAAAGGTAAATGCAAGAAAAGTAAATGGATAGCTAGTGAAGGTCAAGATTTCTTATTTTCCAATAGGAAAAGAGCATACTCTCCTACTTCATAGTGTCTCCCAAACAAATCAAGCACATGTTCATTAACCAAAAGAAAAGTCCTACTTTCTCAAGCTCAATCAAACACGTTTGGGTTTTTGATTCTCTCAAAGAGAGAAGATCATAATCCCCTAATCTATAACTTTGCACAAAAAACAACACCCTACTTAAGCTATGTGCCTAAGAAATCATCTAAGAAAGCACAAAATTTTTTTGGTTGATAAAGTCAAGGCAACCTCCAAACACTAGCATTAGTAGTTTTCAACTTTCTTTTCTCAAAGCATCCTACAAACACAAACCATTAGTAATTTTTCAAAAAAAAAAAGTGTGCTAGTGAGGATTTGACAAGAGAATCTTCCTTAACATGTCCTACAAAAACTAGTTAAGCCAAAAAACCAAAGAGCAAAAGGATCACACAAAACATGCCATAAGTTAGGCGATCAAGATTAGCTCATTATGACCCTTAAAAATAATCAATGTTTCTGAGACAACAAAACATAGAGAATAGACTAGAGTCAAAACTTGTATGACAATGTATATATTCCCAAATGAAAAAAACATGTCGTGATCAAAGCTCGTACGACAAATGTAATGCGCTGAAATGAAAAAAAAAATAGAAAGAAGATTTGTGCGACAAATCTGTTATTCCCAAATGACAAACTACAAACTCATGAATTTTCATACAAGTTCTTGACAGACTTCATATGACAGTAAGAATATTTTCATCAAATGTAGGAAAAATGTGAATAATGAGGCAAAAATTAGTTTTCTACCCCATAGTGGGTTCCAATTGTGTGTGTTTGTGGTACAAATGCATGATTAGAATCTACAACCAAACACTTGAATAAACCATTACATCAAAGGGGTTAGTATCAAAATGGAGATCAAACATAGCATAAAACCCTTGAAAGTGGTTTATTGCTTCCTAGTTGAAGCGAGTGTGATTCTCATGAGTTTCCCATCAAAATGGACATATAAAATAAGTTACTTGACTAGTCCAAAATGGAAGATTCAATGATATATGGAGGAAGATGCATAGACTTGCATACTTTTTTCTTGAAAAAGCTTCAAAAATGGAAATGCATGAACTAGTATACTATATGCATAAAAAATAGGAATGGAACTAAGATGCAAGATTAAGCTATAAAATTAGAAGAAAACTATATCTATATTACGATATGAAAGGAAACTAGAATTCCATTAAGCTAAGAAATGAAGCTAATAATGCAAGTAAACTACTATGCAAGTAAGAAATATGAGTGCACAAATAAGGTCTAGAAAGAAAATAGTATTATAACTCCAAATCTTCTTCTACTACTATGAGAAAGGGAGGTATCCCTTTTATAATAGATTCCAAGATATGGGTGGTTGAGATTAAGATGCAAAAGGAAATGATCAATGGTGGAGATGCAACTTCCCTCAATCCATGTGAGCTAAGTGTAATGCATTTGATTGGTCAAATTTTGTTTAGAATAAGAAAAATTGGTATTTTCCATTTTATTTGTTTTATTTTGATTTTTGAGTGCACACCCATGTGTGAAAGGGTTTAGTTTTTTATTTAAAAATGGACTTAGGAATTTTTTTTATTTATCCCAATGTTTTATGCAGTGTTGAGATTTAGGCTTGGGTGATTGACTCTTGGATTCAACAAGTTAGGATTAGGATTATGTAAGCAAGTTTGATTAAGTGCTCTCATAATTAGAGTCTAGGAATAATGTCTTAGATTTTAGAATTTATTAAGATCAAATAACCAGAAATAGGGGTCCTAGGTTTGCTAGACCAATTTTAGGTGATTACATTAAGAGGGACTAAAAACTAATTATTGATCATTTAAAGGGAGAGGAAGGCTTCCCTTGAGGCTTGATAAGTCTTATGGAGGATTGTAAAATAATGCTGTAAAGTTTATGAAGGTATGAAGTCTTCCATACTCTTAGAGAAGGTAATACAATTGCCGATTTTATGACTAATATGGGTTTAAATTCTCAAAACTGGTACTTCATTACCTTCAACCAGTGACCTCAAGGGTTAATCAAGATTTTAGAAAATAAAATAAAATATAGCATTTCTCATAAATCCTAATTACTAAAAAAATATGGGGAAAATGGTGGTTGTTAGTAAGAAGCCTAATGATACTTTGAATAAGAAGCAAAATTAGAGAAGATGGAGAGAAAGTATAAGCTTACAACTATTTTTTAGTCTAATATTGAAAAAGAGAAATTTTTTAACCTTTTTGGGTAAAAGTAACCTGAATAATAGAAAAATGAAAAATAGTATAGAAAACTAACCATTGTGTTAGTATTAAAAATCAAGAAATTAACATAATCTTTAATCTTGGTTTGAATAAGTATAAGGGCATTAATTATGATTACACTCATAATCATAGAAAATAAATATATGACCATTTTATTAGAAGACAAATTTTGCATCACATGAAAAGGAATTTTTAGGTGGATTAAATTAAAATAAGGACGTGATAAAAATATCGACTCACTTTGGCACGAATGTTGATGATATTATGATGGCTTAAGTATATCGGAAATGTCCCTTCAATAATCGGTAGATAAATTTATCATCATATTTATAAGGAATGAAAATCAAAATATGGGCCAAAAAATGATGAAGGAGGACATATTTTAATGTGATGCCTTTTTAAAATCATTTTTAAGAAGCAAAAAGATCATTTTTGGTAAAAAAGCATAAAGGGATTTCTTAATTATAGCATGCCATTGTGTGCTAAGGGCCTTACCAAATGAACACTTTCAATATTTATTTCATCAATCATATAGTGATGGGTGACCCTATAAAAAGATGTAAACATAAAGAATACAAGGAACTTATACAAAATGAAGATCTCTAGAATTTTTTTACAAGGGTAGAGCTCACTCCCTACTTTAAGAACATGATGGGTTATAATAGAGTTTGGTTGATAAAATTTAGAAAATATTCGGAGAAGGTATTTTCACAATTGGTAGCATAAAGTTCCAAGTCACACCAAATCTAATTTTTGAAGCTATGAGGATGAAATGTGCAGATACAAAAGTAAAAAAATAGAGCTGAGGAGATTATAAGGTATACATGAAGAAATTATTTTAAAAATGTGAGACTATGATGCTTGCCTCAAATGAAAATGGGTAAGAAATATCCATTCTCCCTCCTTTCACTCTTGTCTACTATCATGTAATCAAATATTTTACCTTAGAAGGTAGATACATGACCTTCCACAACTATCATTTCCCAATTTTGAATGACATTAGGAATGGGTAGAAGATTAATATATTTTTTTTCCTTTTTTTTTCTTTTTTTTCTTTGAGTAGTAGTATAAATAAAGGGTTTTACTACCCTTTTCACTAAGGGGTAATGTATGTCCTATACCATCATGAATTTGATAAATCCCCTTTTAGGATTTGGTTTAGCTCCTACCCTCAAGCTCAAGCTAACTTGCATAGTGAACCCCTCATAGTTTTTGTGTATTGAACCCATTTAAAGTAATCATCTACAAGAGAAAACTTAAGCCTAAGAAGTAAGGAAAATCCACTAAGGCCCCTATAAAAAACCCCTTGAAACTAAGATCTTAGATAGTACCCCAAAAAAGTGTAAAGGCTTCTTGAGTAAATAAATCCTGATTAAGATGAGGAAAACTAGTAAGGGTACCAAAATTGTGACTCCACTAGTTAAAATTGAAGGCATCAAAGAGTAGATAGAGGAAATGGAGACTTGGGAGGATAGAAAACAAAAAATTATCTCTAGAGAGAGAAGGTAAAACATGTTATTAAATAAAGATCTAAAAGGAAAGAAAGTCTTAGAGGAAATCATCCTTGAGATAGATTTTGGGTATGTCATGGAGGAGGATGAGTCTTCAAATAACTGTGATGATGAAGATTATAAGTGGGGGATAAAGATTCCAAATATAAAAGTGAAGAGAAATTTGTGGACATTATAGTTAATCTAATTGACTATGAAAAGGTAATGAAAAAATATCATGCCTCCCCTACCCCCAATAAGGGATATATTGGTGATGAGGCTCCTCTATCCCTATATGTTTGTAAAGAAAAGATATTATTATTAATTTCAATGAAAAAATCATGAATTTGCAAAGAAGAGTGACAACCTTGGAAAATAATGTGGCTTCCTTAGAACATACAAATAATTGATTGATTAGGCTATAGTTTTTTTTTTATAGGAAAACTAATGGTATAATAAAGAAAGTTGTATTTCCTATGGTTTTTGGTAAAATAAAAATTAAGAGGAATCACAAGAGGAAGAGGAAAAAAAACTACAATATAAAAAGGATGACCATGAGGAGAATAAGGAGAATGAAGATTCTACCGTGAACCTAAAAAATATCTCAAAGAATTGGGAGATTATCTCTAAAAAGAATGATCCTAATGATACTAGTAGGTAAGGCCATATGCATTTGGTTCATGATATGTAGAGTGTTAGCTTTAGGGATGTTTATGGTTTTTACTCTTAAGATGTATTTAATTTTAATTTTGATACTTATTGCCTACAAGAAAAGATTATCTCATTAGTTAAGTGTTGTATAGTGGGAAATGGGAAGCAATGCTATGATGTACATAAATCCCCACTTTGTGATTTGCAAATTACGAAAGAAGTTTATCCACACTAGACTCGAGGGTTAACTCAAGCTCTTAATGGGAATAAGATCTCTCCTTCCTTATATGTGTAAATAATGAATTTTGAAGAAAAACTAAATGATGCAATAGATCTAATAGAGAATTCAATAAAAAGATGATCAAAATATACTGATATAAACTTATATTGAGCTAAAATTGATAGAAACTGAAATCAGAAGACAAAACTGACATACTCAAGAAATTTAATTAAAAAATGGCAGGGACAGATCAAGAATTTGATCTATACCCAGGGATAGATCAGGAACTTGATCTATTCATGACAATTTAAGACAAAATTTACACAAAATATGTAACTATTCGTGTACTTCCTAGATCTAAATTTGTGGCTCTGTAATCTATTCCTACATAGAAAAATGGGGAGGAAGGTTGAAAAGGGTTTTTCCTCAGTCAAACACCTATTTACAATTCAACCTTGAAATAAAGTAAAATGGATGAAAAATGTCTATCATATAGAATATACTAGATCTAAATAAATGAATCATATCATACCTTGTAGAATACAATTAATTCTTTAAGTATGATCAATTATTTTGATGCACTATCTTTGACTAAACATTAAAATACAAAAGGAAATCATGCAAGACAAAATCTCATGTAATAGATTTTTGTAATTCACCGCAATGTTTGACTGGACAAGAGAGAGAGAGGAAAGAAGCTTGAATGGATGGGGATATCCTTTCCCGATAGAGAACTCCTTTTTATTTGCCTCAAATGGGTGCAATAAGCTAGATCTATCGAACAAGACACATTGAATGCCTAAGAAGACTTTAATTCTATAAATTGATGGCTCTTGGTTTAATTCCATGCACTTGATAGCTTGAATGCTCACAATAGATATTGAATTGTTTGGTGGATAGATTGTACTTGATTCATTATTCAATTGATTCTTGATTCTTGATTCTTCTTTCCAAGTGATGGGAGAGGAGGTTCTTTTATACTTTAGGCCCTGAATTTGGGATTCAAATCTGATCCAAAAAGACCATTATTAAAAACCTCAAAAGAAGACCCTAATATTAGGATTTGAGAAACATTTGGGTCCAAAACCGTAGAGATAGGTCGGTTATGTGACATGTCCTAGGAATATATCAAAATTTTTTTGTGTCCTAGATAAAAATAGTCCAAAATTTCATAAAGAGATCAAGGATAGTGAATATGTTTGAGAGAAGAAAGGACAACTCATTTCAGGATCAAAGCAAATATCAAAGGTCAAAACTAAGTGGATAGGTCTAGGTAAGGAAATGAATTATGTTATTGGAGGGAAAATAAGTAAATATGCCTATAAATAAGGGTACATCTTGATTTTAAGAAAGATTTAAAGATGTGGAGGACCCATATCTTAATTTAGGTACCCTTTTAGTGTCAAATGAGGTCCTACCATAGAAAATACACTAAAGAAGCAAAAAAATTATCCTTAAATTGAGAAAAGGTTAGGTGCTTAAAATTTAGGAATATACATTATACCATACTTTAGCAGGAGTATGAGAGAAGATCATGCTAATGGTAAAGGAAGAGATATAATAGTGAAAGAATGATGTCATAGAAATGAACATGGGAAAATTCCAAAGAGATAAAAAACTATTAAGTTCAAGGATGTAAGCCACAAAACAAAGGATCTCAACTCAACATCCATACACAAGGGAATGAAAACAAAAAATAAGAAAAGGAAAACAAAGACAAAAGAAATCACATAAAAAGGGGTTACTACTAGAAAAAAGAAAACTCCAAATCCATTAGTAGAAGAAACCTCAATGGGAAATGTCTTATCTACTAATATCATATCTGGAAAGATATCAAAAGAGAATAAGTGACTACATAGAGAGGGTAAGTTCATTGTGGGAGGAGATAAAAAAAATCCATCATCTAACCTACTAGAATAGCTATGAGTGCATGAAAAGAAGATAAAGGCCATGAATCAAACATGCTAGTGAGCTGTGTTATGCTAGGTAATCCAAGCAAAGAGAAGATGCGAATAAAAATAGAAAGGATATAAAAGTTGTGTTATCCTAGTTCCACTCATCTCAAAGAGATACAGAAAGGAGAATTTATGGTTTGGAAAGATATGTTATGCTAGTCTATTTTTCCATGTAAAATTTGTGCATAGAGGTAGATTTAAAAATGTTTTGAACACAAGGGCATCTTTGGAAAATATTTTGCACATAGGGTGGCTTAGGAAAAAAATTTGCGCACAAGTGTGTCTTAGGAAAATTTTTTGCACACGGGTGGCTTACAGATCAAGGCATGTGCAGGATCATGGTATGCCAAAAAGTCATGATGTGAAAAAAAGCCTCTTTTCACTCGTCCAAAAATGCACTAAAAAATGTGTTGACTTTTTAGTAGGCATGGGTGTCAGTACACATGGCCAAACCAAAAGCCAATGCACAAGCCTAATCAGATATCAGATTCAAAATCAGATATCAGATTCAAAATCAGATATCAGATTTAAAATCAGATATCAGATTTAAAATCAGATATCAAATTTGAAACCAAATATCAGATTTGAAATCGAATATCAAATTTTCAAATCGGATATCAGATTTTTGCTGCCAAAATTTTGCTTTCCATTAAAAATTTCAACATTTGCAATTTCAAACTTTTTCATTCCATGTTATTTTCAATTTTTTTTTTAGTTTTTAATTATTGTTATAGATATCATTTTTTATAATATTAGTGTTTTTATATTAACATTAGTATTAATATTATAATAATATTACCTAGGAGATCTCTGATGCAGAGGCACTAGGCACTAGTGCATGCATCTTAAAAATTCATCCAAAATTGTCCTCTGCATAGATCCGTACTCTGTCATGAATAAATTTTGAATAAAAAAATATATGAAAAATACCTCCAGTGAGGATGGGCATAATTAGGTTCTATAAAACATACTACAAGATGATAAATATCCAACAGTTGAGTTGGTAGATATTACCCACGCAATAGAACCCAATTTTCTGTGATAAAAAACCAATACTTGACTTGCAGAAAATCTGAACTTTATTTACATCTCAGAGAATAATTCGTACATTTCAGCATCCTATCCACAAAAAATAGACTCTACTATCATTTAATGACTTGATTCCTCTTCCAATCCAACCATTTCTTGGCAGTTACATTCGAAGAGGAATACCAAAAGACTCCTATGCATGTGTTTCCCACTAAAAGACAATGTAACCATTATGTTTGAAAAATTGAATCTTTCAACTATGAAAACAACTCAAAACTAATTAAAAATTATAAAATATAAACTTCCTAATTTATTCCAACATCTTGGAGACCTATTCTAAACACTTCTAACCTCTTATTAACTCCTAAACAATCCTTGACACTCTTGGACACTATTGGTCCACTTACAATGCATATTAGTCCTTTATGACTATTACAATCACATGCTATTTAGAAAAAAATTTATAGGTTTTAGAACTTCATAGTTGATCTTCGTTGATGTAATTGGTATCTTGATGGATTGTCCTCTCTCTCTCTCTCTCTCTCTCTCTCTCTCTCTCTCTCTCTCTCTAGGGTCGTAAGGTGTCATAAGGGTTTGTAGGGCCCATTAATGGGTCCTAGAATTACTTAAGACACCTTAAGACCCCTAAGATATACTCTTAGGCTTTCTAATGGGTTGTAAGGTGTCATAAAGGGTCGTAGGACCCATTAATGGGTCCTAGGACCCCTTAAGACACCTTACCACCTGTAAGAGGTACTCTTAGGCTTCATACTGGGTCGTAAGGTGTCATAAGGGGTTGTAGGACCATTAAAGGGACCTATGACACCTTAAGACACCTTACAACCCCTTAGGAACCCTAAGAATACATATTAGCATTCCTAGTACACATTAATGGGTCTCAAGGGATCATAGGACATATTACTATATCTTAGGAGTTGTTAATGGATGCTAGGACCCCTTAAGACAACTTACAACCTCGAAGATGTACTCTTGGGCTTTCTAATGGGTTATAAGGTGTCATAAGGGGTTTTAGAACCCATTAAGACACCTTACAACTCCTTAGGAACCATAATAATACATCTTAGGGTTCCAAGTACACATTAATGGGTCTCAAGAGGTCATAGGACATATTACTATGTCTTAGGACACCATAAGACTCCTTAAAACCCCTAAGATGTACTCCTAGACTTCCTAATGGGTTGTAATGTGTCATAAGGGGTCATAGGACCTATTAATGGGTCGTAAGACCCCTTAAGACTCCTTACAACCCCTAAAATGTACTCTTAAGCTTCCTAATGGGTCATAAGGTGTCATAAAGGGTTGTAGGACCCATTAATGGGTCCTAGGACCCCTTAAGAAAACTTATGAACCCCAAGATGTACTCTTAGGATTCCTAATGGGTTGTAAGGTGTCATAAGGGGTTGTAGGAGCCGTTAATGGGTCCTAAGACCCCTTATGACATGTTAGGACCCCTAAGATGTACTCTTAGGCTTCATAATGGGTTAAAAGGTGTTATAAGGGGTCGTAGGACCCATTAATGGTCCTTTGACCCCATAAGACACCTTAGGACCCCTAAGATGTACTCTTAGGAATCCTAAGGGGTTTTAAGGGTTCATAAAGAGTTTTAGGAGTCATTAATGGGTCATACAACCCCTTAAGACACCTTACGACCCCTAAGATGTACTATTAGGCTTCCTAATGGATCGTAAGGAGTCATAAGTGGTTGTAAGACCTATTAATGGGTCTTAGGACACCTTAAGACACCTTAAAACCCCTTAGTAACCCTAAGAATACATCTTAGGGTTCCTAGTATAGATTAATGAGTCTCAAGGGGTCATAGGATATATTAGTGTGTCTTAGGAGCCATTAATGGATGCTAGGAATCCTTAAGACACCTTATGACCCCTAAGCTATACTCTTAGGATTTCTAATGGGTCGTAAGGTGTTATAAGGGGTCGTAGGACCCGTTAAGAAACCTTACGACCCCTTAAAAACCCTAAGAATACAAATTAGGGTTACTAGTACACATGAATGGTTTTCAAGGGGTCATAAACCATATTACTATGTCTTAGGACACCATAAGACCCCTTACAACCCCTAAGATGTACTCTTAGGCTTCCTAATGGGTCGTAAGGTGTCATAAGGGTTTGTAGGAGCCATTAATGGATCCTAGGACCCCTTAAGAAACCTTACGACCCTGATGATGTACACTTAGGCTTTCTGATGGGTTGTAAGGTGTCATAAGGGGTCATAGGACCATTAATGGGTACTAAGACCCATTAAGAAACATTACGACCGCTAAGATGTACTCTTAGGATTTCTAATGGGTCATAAGGTGTCATAAGGGGTAGTAGGACCCCTTAGGGGACCTTATGAACCCTTAGTTGTACTCTTATGCTTCCTAATGGGTCATAAGGTGTCATAAGGGGTCGTAGGAGCCATTAATTGGTCCTAAGACATGTTACAACCCCTAAGATGTACTCTTAGGCTTCCTAATGGGCTGTAAGGTGTCATAATGGGTCATAGGACCCATTAATGGGTCCTAGGACCTGTTAAAACACCTTATGACCCTGTAGATGTTCTCTTAGGCTTCCTAAGGGGTTGTAAGGGTTCATAAGGAGTTGTAGGAGTCATTAATGGGTCCTACGACCCCTTAAGACACTTTACATCCCTGAAGATGTACTCTTAGGATTCCTAATGGGTTGTAAGGTGTCATAACGGGTTTTGTAGGACCCCTTAAGACAACTTACGACCCCTTAGGAACACTAAGACTACATCTTAGGGTTCCTAGTACACATTAATGGGTCTCAATGGGTCATAGGACATATTACTCCATCTTAGGAGCTAGTAATGGATGTTAAGACCCCTTAAGACACCTTACAACCCCTAATAAGTACTCTTAGGATTTATAATGGGTTGTAAGGTGTCATAAGGGGTTGTAGGACCCATTAATGGATCCTAGGACCCCTTAAGACACCTTGTGACCCCTTAGGAACCATAAGAATATATCTTAGTGTTACTAGTACATGTTAATGGATATCAAGGGGTCATAGGACATATTACAGTGTCTTAGGACACCATAAAACCCCTTACAACCCTTGAGATATACTCTTAGGCTTCCTAGTGGGTCGTAAGGTGTCATAAGGGTTAGTAGGAGCCATTAATGCATGTTAGGAACCCTTAAGACACATTACAACCACTAATATGTACTCTTAGGATTTATAATGGTTTGTAAGGTGTCATAAGGGGTAGTAGAACCCATTAATGGGTTCTAGGACCCCTTAAGGCACCTTACAACCACTAAGATGTACTTTTAGGCTTCCTAATGGTTCATAAAGTGTCATAACAAGTTGTAGGACCCATTAATGGGTTCTTCGACACCTTAAGGCACCTTACGACCCCTAAGATATACTTTTAGGATTGCTAAGGGTTTGTAAGGGTTTTTAAGGAGTTTTAGGAGTCATTAATTGGTCCTACAATCCTATAATACACCTTACATCCCCTAAGATGTACTCTCTCTCTAGGGTTGTAAGGTGTCATAAGTGTTTGTAGGACCCACTAATAGGTCCTAGGATTCCTTAAGATACCTTAAGACCCCTAAGATGTACTCTTAGGATTTCTAATGGGTCGTAAGGTGTCATAAGGGGTCGTAAGACCCATTAATGGGTCCTATGACCCCTTAACACACCTTATGATCAGTAAGATTTACTTTTAGGATTCCTAATGGGTTGTAAGGTGTCATAAGGGCTTGTAGGACCATTTATGGGTCCTAGGACCCCTTAAGACATGTTATAACCCCTTTGGAGCCCTAAGATTACATCTTAGGGTTCCTGGTACATATTAATGCTTCTCAAGGGGTTATAGGACATATTACTATGTTTTAGCACACCATAAGACCCCTTAAAAGACCTAAGATGTACTCTTAGGCTTCCTAATGGACCGTAAGGTGTGATAAGGGTTTTTAGGAACCATTAATGAATGCTAGGACCCCTTAAGACACCTTACAACCCCTATGATGTACTCTTAGGCTTTATAATGGGTCGTAAGGTGTCATAAGGGGTCGTAGGACCATTAATGGGTCCTAGGACCCCTTAAGAAACATTACAACCCCTAATATGTACCCTTAGGCTTTCTAATGGGTCATAAGGTGTCATAAGGGGTCGTAGGACCCCTTAAGATACCTTACGACCCCTAAGACATAATATTAGGCTTCCTAATGGGTTGTAACTTGTCATAAGGGGTCATACGAGCCAATAATTAGTCCTAAGACACCTTATGACCCCTAAGATATACTCTTAGGCTTCCTAATGGGCTGTAAGGTATCATAAGGGGTTGTAGGACTCATTAATGGGTCCTATGACCTGTTAAAACACCTTACAACCCCTAAGATGTACTCTTAAGCTTCCTAAGGGGTTGTAAGGGTTCATAAGGAGTCATAGGAGTCATTCATGGGTCCTACAACCCCTTAAGAAACCTTACAACCCTGAAGATGTACTCTTAGGCTTCGTAATGGGATGTAAGGTGTCATAAGGTGTTGTAGGACCCATTAATGGGTCCTAGGACCCCTTAAGACACCTTTAGACCCCTTAGGAACCCTAAGAAAACATCTTAGGGTTCCTAGTACACATTAATGGGTCTCAATGGGTCATAGGACATATTACTCAGTCTTAGGAGCCACTAATGGATGTTAAGACCCCTTAAGATACCTTATGACCCCTAATAAGTAGTCTTAGGCTTTCTAATGGGTCATAAGGTGTCATAAGGGGTTGTAGAACCCCTTAATGGGACCTATGACCCCTTAAGACAACTTACGAACCCTTAGGAACCCTAAGAATACATATTAGGGTTACTAGTACACTTTAGTGGATCTCAAGGGGTCATTGGACATATTATAGTGTCTTACAACACCAAAAGACGCCTTACAACACCTAAGATGTACTCTTAGGCTTCCTAATGAGTCATAAGGTGTCATAAGGGTTCGTAGGAGCCATTAATGGATGTTAGGCTTCCTAATGAGTCATAAGGTGTCATAAGGGTTTGTAAGGTGTCATAATGGGTAGTAGGACACATTAATGGGTCCTAGGACCCCTTAAGAAACCTTAAGACCACTCAGATGTCCTCTTAGGCATCCTAATGGGTCTAAAGGAGTTAAAAGGGGTTGTAGGACCCATTCACAGGTCGTAGGACCCATTAATGGGTCCTAGGACCTCTTAAGACACCTTACAACCTCTAAGATGTACTCTTAGGATTTCTAATGGGTTGTAAGGGTTCATAAGGAGTCAAAGGAGTCATTAATGGGTCCTACGACCCCCTAAGACACCCTATGTCCCCTAAGATGCTCTCTCTCTCTCTCTCTAGGGTCGTAAGGTGTCATAAGGTTTCGTAGGACCCATTAATGGGTCCTAGGAGTCCTTAAGACACCTTAAGAACCCTAATATGTACTCTTAGGCTTTTTAATGGGTCATAAGGTGTCATAAGGGGTCGTAGGACCCATTAATGGGTCCTACGACCCCTTAAGACACCTTACAACCCCTACGATGTACTTTTAGGCTTCCTAATTGGTTGTAAGGTGTTATAAGGGCTTGTAGGACCATTTATGGGTCCTAGAACCCCTTAAGACACCTTAACCCCTTTGGAACCCTAAGAATACATATTAGGGTTCCTAGTACACATTAATGCCTCTCAAGGGTACATAGGATATACTGTTGGTTGTATTTCGAGTTTTTTGCTGTTTTGTCCAGCTCCTTGCCTTGTTCTCTGAGATTTGCAGGTTTTCATGCTTATTCCTTGTCAAAATCTTGTTAAAACCTGCTAAAACCCTAAGACCTAGTGTAAAACGATGTATCTTAAAAACCCTTAACCATGTCTTCTATTCCTTCATTACCTTTTTATCCACTTAAGGCATGTGCTATTTAAAAGATTAAGTCAGTCGGGTGATCGCGTGAAACAAATGGAATATGCCAAATGATCTCCCGACTTCGCTTTTTGCCTTTTGTCGCTTAGTCTCGTGACAAAACCGAATATTCCATTTATTTTATGAGACTTGGCAATTTCTCTTCAGTCGGATTGTCGCTTGATTCTGTGTTATAAGCTTTCAAAACAAACGAGACCCACCTTCAGTCGGGTGATCGCGAGAAGATTTGGCTAGTCAACAAAATGTCTTCCGACTTTGCGCCTTTCTTCATGTCGCGTGATCGCTCGATTAGCCTGGTCAAACAATTAAGGTTTCACTTCAGTCGCGTGGTCTGGTGATAAGAAAGCGGTTAAGAGAAA
>MU225105.1:3231839-3294821 GCA_018584345.1 Thuja plicata | reverse complement strand
TCACAATAATTATGTAATGTTACTGTTCATTTAAGTAGGTAAATATCAAGTTAAAGATATGAATGTATATATTGAGCCTCTTATCGACGAGTTGGTGGAGTTATGGAACGGTGTCACTATGTATGACTCGGGAGTTAAACTTGCAAATACTTGCTTGGCTTCTAATTTGTGAGTACTACGAAAATCGGTGAGTACTCACAAAGTTTTCCAACCATAGAAACTGCCATGGAAACCGAACATCAGAGTATTATGAAAAAATATGACTACCTTGTGCAGAGCTCATATTTTGGAGGATTCTATTTGAAGCCCCACCAATAATATTGAATAATAAACAAATAATTTTTTTTTTGTTTTACTTTGTAACTGTCGCAATTGCGACGTCAACCCCTGAATTGCGACGGGGATGCTGTAGCGGTGATGCCAAATGACCGTCGCAATTGCATTGGGATCCGTCACAATTGAGATGTCAGCCAAGGGGATTGCGACGGGGTTGCTGTAGCGGCGACGCCAAAATCCCGTTGTAATTGCATTGGGATCCGTCGCAATTGCGACGCATTCCACAAGAATTATGGGCAGATGATGCCAGAATAAAGTGGCAGTATAGCGACGGATAGCTGTCGTAATTGCGACGGGTGATGATAGACGTCGTAATTTGTGACTAAAAATGAGCGACGTCTACTACTGTCGCACTGGCGACACATGGCGGTCGTAATTGCGACACATAGCCGTCGCAAAACGATGCCAAATGTATTAGTGACATTTCACAAGTGGTATGATACCCTAATAGACTTGGTCTCTTTGTCTACAATAAATGTTAGAACATGCATTTGATCTGGAGTGAGATATTTACTATAGGTCTCAATGGGTGTATGGAAAGGCTTCATGGTGTAGATTCCTAAGTCATAGAAGTGTTTGTTGAAGGACAGAATGAAGGAATCTAGAAAGGTTTTTTTCTACAAGTTGGGTATTAATGAGGACTTAATAGCCAAGGTTTCAAATACATTGGTAGAAGGAAGGAAGTGTTATAGAGACATGAAATTCATTCTTGAAGCGATGAAAATCTTCTGCCAACCTAGAGAAAGGGATGTACGTGTCTGAATGTTGACCTCTAAATCAGGCACAACACAAGATAGTCATTGCCCAATCGTTGATTCATGAAGATGAACATGAATTTCCCATTCCACAATATCGATTGAATTTACCTGTTGCCTCCCATTTAGTTGGGGTGTCTAATCACTCTCAGAACAAGAGCCAACAACCATAGACCATTTCTAAAATGGATGATTTGCAAGCTTTGAAAATTGAAATGAAGCTATTCTATATGAGAGATGCAATTGTAATCTAAAAATGAAGATGCAGATTTTAAGCTAAGAAATTTGAAAAAGATAACATAATTAAGCTAATTAGATAGTAAACAAACTAAATTACAATGAAAAATTCCATTAAGCTACATGAAATTATACAAAATATGCAATAAAAGCTTAGCAATATGAGAGAATTGAGACAAGAATTCACTATAGTTTTGGTACTCTAAAAATTATTCTCCCAAATGAAGGAAAGAAGGTCCATAATATAGAAAACCCTGAAGAGAGGATGAAGAGTTTCTTGGAAAGAAACGACTGACTCTTCATCTCCATAGAGGAAGATGAGACAAAATATGGAGGAATTACTTGATTAAATAAATGAATTATTGCCACATGGGTGGCTTTTCATTTTGTTTGAATTATTAAATTCAAGTGAGGATAATCCATTCAAATAACCAAATAATATTTAATTCCCTTGATGTGTATTAGATAAAGGGGGTGGGATTAATTTAATTTAAAAGCACTTAGGACTTTAGAATTAAATTAATTAATCATAGGGATTTTTAGCTAATAAATCTTGAAAATTTAGGAATTAAATATAGTGTAAGATTTTATGCAAATTTAGGTTTTCTGCATTTGAGACTAAGTCAATTAAAGACAATTAGGAAGGAGAATTTTCCTAGTACAATAGGACTTTGATGATGAGAAAATGCACTAAAATTGATTAGAATTGTAAGGTGCCAATTTTGGGGTGTTACAGTTTGCCCCTCTTTGAATTGATGTGCGAGCAATGTGTTGATTCAACGAATAGTCTGATGTGAAAGATGAAGATTTTGAGAGTCTAGGTTAAGTTGGAAAGACACTGATTGGATCAAGAAGTAGAACCATCTTTAGAATGAAGCATGATTCTCCAAATTCTAAGTTAGATTGTGAAGACAATGGTCCAAATACCAATTGAGAGAAAATTGAAATCGGGGCTAGATTGCCCCAATGTCCGTTGATAGCTGATGAAGATTTAGGACTATCTCCAGAATCAAGGTTAGATTACCCTAATATGAAGGTTATCCCTCTGAGATCTAGGTTAGGTTTCCTAGATAACGGTCAAAAAGAGCTTTTGAGAGCCATCTTCAGAATGAAGCATGACTTTCAGGAATTAGGGGTAGATTTCCCCAATACCCAATGAGATTTCAAGAATCATCTCTAGAATGAAGCTTAGTCCCCCAATATCTAGGTTAGATTGCCCAAACACTAGTCAGATAGATATATTTCACAAGACTATCCCCAGAATGAGGCCCAACTTTCATGAGTCAGGGTTAGATTGCCCCGATACCTGTCCCAAAAGATAGTCAATAGATTTTTTTAGGACTATCTCTAGAACGAAGCATAATCCTTGAGGATCTGAGTTAGATTTATCAGATACCTAGAAAGATAGATGACAAGATGACAAGATGCAATAAATCAAGATGCCCCTAGCAATGGGGACTTTTGATTCAGATCAGACTAATTTGAGAATGATGCGAAAAGATTCAATGATGTAATCATCCTGCTCCCTTGGGAATGAAATTGGAAGATGACACAACAAAACGATGATTGACAGTAAAATATTGTAGATAGAAGTAAGATTGAAGATCCAGAGGAATGCAGAGATAGATCAAGAGAAGGCATAATTGATTTAGAGCGATTGGGAGGTCCTGTTGACTAGGTTTGACCATAGTTGACAAAGTTTGACCAGAATTGACTAGAGTTGACTTTGATGAAAAGATTGTAGAAGTTGAGAAAATGATGACGAGAGATGATTCTAACAAGAAAGCGATGTAAGAAAGTTGACTGCACAAGCGTCGGAGCACGTCGGTCCCAAAATTTTAAAACATGATTTTTAGCTACTTAGGAGTGTTAGATTTTGATTTTAATCACAAAAATTGATTAAGTATATAGATAAAGATAGAGAGAGAGGATCCAACACTTGTGTAGTTAAGAGGAATCTAGGACAAAAGATGAGAACCTTCGAAGAATGAGAAGACAATGAAGAGAGAACCAAAACTATCGCTATGCAAGCTTAAAATACGAATGCAAGCCTAAGCTAAATGCAACCCTAGGACTTAATTGTTGGACTCATCACATAATTATCATCATCAAGTACTTTTGGAATATCAGAGTCAATACAATCCTTACTGGTGCCACTGCAACCATATGAATATAAATATGAATTTCATTGGATAAAATGTAGGAAACAAACATAAGCACTAGGGCACAAAAGCCAAGATGACTTGAACATTGTTTCTAGTTTGATATAGTAAGAGTACACAAGTAAACAATAGAGTAATAGTAGTCAAGGAGATAGTTCCAACCTCCCCTTGGTGTAAAAATAAACAAGATCGAGGGATGTGAGGATTTTCTACCTTAATGCAGAAGCTCTTATCACATACACCCTGTTTATTTGACGCTGTCAGATCATTGAAACCACACCAACAAGCAGTAGACAAAACAAAATATCAATGAAAACTATGAGAATATACAACATACAAAGAAAGATTTAATCATAGCACAACCAATTTCAAAGTTTATGAATGTGCATGTGTTTAGGGTGTTGAAAAACACCGTTGTGCTTGTGAGTGCGATGTTTTTGATTTCTATCGAGAGATGTTTACGTTGTGATGTCCAATGTGTGTTGAAAAACACAAATGTGTCCAAAGAGAGTGTTGAAAAACACTGTTTGATTGGGGTATTGAGAAACACCAGTTTGTGCCAGTTGATAATTGTCCTTTAGAAATGACAAGATTACTGACTTGAGTGTAAACTGAAGATGCAATCAAAGTGGGGAAGCGTGCCCCCAAGTACTGAACAGATTGACGTCAAATATGTAGATAGTGAGTTGATGTGAGAAATCTCAGTATTATAGTTACAGTAGGTAGATACAGTGAGAATCACTATTGACTGATGTGAGAGATATTATCAAGTATAAATATCAGTGTGAGATCTAGGCATCAGCAGGAAGACTTAGTGAGAACCACTGATGACTGATGCGAAGAAGAGAGAGACTCCAAAAGATAGAATAATGCCCCCTAGACTAGGAGGATGCCCTTGAGTGTATAACCAATTTCAACCCATGTAAGTTGGTGTCTTGAAGGTAACTGGGAGCATGTTGACTCCTTAGAATCTAGGTTAGATTTCCCAGATACCTAATAGCTTATCTCCTTTCAAAAGACTATCCCCAGAATGAGGCTCAATCTTTAGGAGTCAGGGTTCGATTGCCCCGATGCCTATTCATTGAAAGATAGGCAATAGAGATTTTTTTTTGGTTGATGCATCAAAGTTCCTATTGCTAGGTTTCACCAAGATGAACAATTTTTCAAGACTTTTTTTATGATTTTTAGAATTTTTAGAGATTTTGCAATTTTTTTAGTCTTTTTTAGATTATCGATCTCAAGAAAGATCACATTGGTGTACTCCCAATGTCTAGCAAGGTGTAGGACATTGTAGATGGATTAGAAATATGATGTATGAGATGGATGGCCAATAATGGATGAAGAGGGTGAATGCAACCCTTAAGGACAGTCTCTTCAAGATTACCCAAGCTGGGGAAAAAATAATATAGCAATGTAGGCTCATGGAGGGATGTTTTGTAGCATTTAGGGTAATGACCCAATGTCATGAAAAGTATGTGGTCCAAAAGAGTGGACATGTCAAGAGACTTCTAAGAACTTGTTTTTCAATTTTGATCAAGACCAAGGGGTCAATTTCATAGGATAGGATATAACTATGATCAGGATAAAGGTTGATGGAGGTATAAGTGAATGTTTTGGGATTATGATACAAATGTCCAGAGATAGGAAGATAGGCTTGGGATAAGAAAGATCATGATAGGGTATCATGGATCAGAGCTAGTGAATAGGCTAATGGAAAGGATAATGAATTTCAATAGACATGATGCTCATGGATAGGCTCAACCTTGTCAAGATCACTGCAAGGAACATGGATGCTCATAGGCTAGCTGGATGTAAGATATGATAAATAAGATGACATGGAAGGAACTTTCCCCCAAGTGAAGAGTGAAAGTAGGAGGAATTACGCATGATGCTTTTTTGCGAGGTTTTCATCATGGTACTTATCCAAGGTGCCACAAGAAGTGGTTTTCACCATAGGATGGATTGATTTATGTTTACTTTTGCTACCAAGGTGCCTGTTTACCAGGTTTTCACCAAGGCACTTTTTTTTTGTATTTTTGATTTTATGGAGGAACTTAATCTTGTTTCTCTTTAGATAGTGCTCCTTGGAAAGATATGCTATGGTAGGCCAATACCACTAAAATTATGCTCAAGGATGTTGATAGGGTGATGGTAAAGACGATTGATATGGAGGATAAGGGAGATGGTAGCCAGACATTTATGCAATGGAATGGATGAGAGGAATAACAGGAATGTAAGGACCCAATATGGAGGGATAGTAGGTAGGGGTAGGATATTGGGTGTGGCAGTGAGAGTTTTGTGTAGGCAAGATCAACATCGACACACATCTCGAAGGACGGTGGAATGATAAAGGAAAAGTGTGTGAAATGGATTTAGGTTTTGATATGGATCTTGGTATACAAGGACCCAAGATGGATGAAGACATATTCAAAAAAATGGATTTTGGGACATGAGGACCCAAAATAGGTTTAGGAGATGAAAAATGTTTGAAAGGAGATGGAGTGGAAGTCTTTGGAAGCTTGGATGCCAACTCTGACTTTTCCTTTTTGTTCAAGTCTTTTAAGAGAGACTTGAGAATCCACATAGCTTTTGATTTTGTATCCAAGCCTTTTTGAAGAGCCTTGGGAATCCATATAGATTTTGATTTTTTTATGTTGTTGGATGATTTAGAACGCAATTCATCCATGATGGATTTAGGAACCCATATTTTCTTTGATTTGGTTCTTTTCTTAGTGGACCTATGTGGTCTCTTGAATATTTTCTTTTTATTTGTAGTCACATGTTGATTAGATGGGACATAGTGATTTTCATATGAAAGTGGATTCTTGTATTTCTGATTTCTTCATTGCACGTCCAAATTGCTTCCAAAAGACTTGGGAACTGTGGATGAATAGGGCTGATATGACTGGTTTATATGGATTAGTTGATAAGGAGAGTTCAAAGATGCATGTCTTTGTTGATCTTGATAGGAGATAGGATAAGTGGATGACAAGATAGTACTGATAGGCATGGTAGATGGAGGGACATAAGGACCCAATATAGATGGAAGGTTCAACCATCTAAGCTTTGGGATGTAGGGACCAGGGATGGATTTTAAAGATGGAGAAGACTGATGCTTACATTTGAATGGAGGGATATAAAGTGTGGAGGGGATATCAACATCCTTAGAGTGAGCTACATGACCAAGTCTCTTCTCACTTGAATTCACCTTTATATCAATAGGCGCATGAATAGCTTTGATAGGAGCAATTTTGATAGGAGCAGATGAAGCTTCAGGGGATTTATTTTTCTGCAAGGGATTTGGAGGAATGATGTTTTCTTGAGGTGGATATGGAGGAGCATGACAAGGAGATGAAGGGATGCTCTGATCTTGACAACGATCTTTAGATGGTTTACAAAGGGTACGTTCTCTTGATTTTCAATAGGTTCAATAGAGATGGTGGAAAGGAAATCTTGATCTTTCTTGGGATATGGATAAGATATCAGAGATGGAAGAGCTTATTATAGGAAGAAATAGAAGGGGATGATAGAATCATCATGGGACTCTTGAGGTATGTAACTTTGGTCAATTGTTGGATAAAGATGGATGGTGTCTTGATCTTCATCATCACTGATATATGTTTCTTCACATTGTGGATTCTCCTCTTGAAATGGAGCAACTTCTAAGGATGAGGTAGGATTTATGATCTGCATATGGGATTCTTGACACATTGATGGGTAGTACTTTTGAATAGGCATGATAAGCGTTGAAGCACATGGAAGCTTTGGTTTGATGATCTTTGAAGCCTGAGAAGCACTTGCAGTTGTATGCAGATTAACTTGGATCTATTTTAGAGGTAGTCCTTGAGGGTATACATAGTCATCATTAGGTTCAATCCTTGATAGAGATGGGGAAGATTTAGGAGATGGAGGAACAGTGGAAGAAGTAGATGGGATATGCGAACCATTGCTAGATAGGGATTCCTGATATTGATCATACTTGAGATTAGTATCTTCACTAGATGATTCATTAGGAGTTTCCACTTTGATCATGCCATCATCTATGAGATCTTGGATTTTATGTTTCAACTACATGCAAGATGAAGTTTTATGCTTGTTATGTCAATGATATGCACAATAGTTACTCAAGAAGCTGAATCCACATGATGTGGCTGGAGGCAATGTGATGAGATTATGCTCAAGAGGTTCCTCCAATGTTGATTGATAATATTGTCCCAAAGGGGTAAAGATTCTCTCTAAAGGATAAATAGACACTTCTTGACTTGCAATATCCTTCTTTTGTATATAGAAGATACTTTCATCTGATTCTGTCATAGTTTCCTCTACTTGCTCTTGATCAAAGATAGGATGGTCATAAATCTGGTCTTGATCAAAGATGGGATTGTCATACCAAGATTTATCCATGTTGGAAGGAAGTGGAGAAATGTGAGAATCATGATAAAATAGAAAAGGATAGGTTGATCTTAATGTGGATTCATTAGATGAAGTATCCTTTTCCCCCTTTAATCGTTGGAGTTTAGATTCCAAAGTTTGAATTTGTTTTAATAAAGTTTCCCTGAGGATCTCTTCTTTTCTTTTAGACATTGTAAGATTTTCTTGATGCACTTGCTAAGAAGATTGAAGAGGAGGTTCAATCAATCAGATTGATTGACTGAGAGGTGCTAAATTGATATCTAAAGTGCTGACTAAGTCCAAGACTAAAGGACAAAGGAGATAATGTACAACTGAGACAAAGATAGCAATGACTCTGATCTTGAGTAAAGGTTGACGAACCTGCTTTCACAACTCAGGATAAGGATAGTATAGACAAAGATGATAAGGTTGAAACAGATAATGGGTCACTTGGACTAGCACAAAAAAGTTAGATTTTAAAAAAATGACAAGTCAGACTCTCAATAGATTGTAGTCAAAGACATATGAGTAGCGATGTTTCATGAGAACACAGATTTTGTAAAAATTCAGATAGAACCTTCATAGTAGAAGAGAAATTGGATAGCAATTTGATAGATTCTTAGCGTTTTGATAGTAGATGCAGAAACTCAGACAAGAGTCGATAGCTAACACCTAGAAGTGTAGATTTTGAATATGAATGATCGGTTTGATGTTTGATTTGAATGTTTGAGATGTTTGTTTGTTTTGATGCTTCACCCACACAAGACACATCAAGAAGAATGTTTGTAGTACCAGAACAGACACATCACAATCCTAGGATAGCCAGGGAAGTATTTCTTGAATCCCCACTTGAACTAAAGTTCAGCTATGCTTACTCATAGCAGACAACTTAGAAGCTTGGAGGCATGGGCTCCTCCTTACATGTGCACTCACTTCTCAGGAATACCAAGCTTCAAACCTAAAAGGAATTGCTTCCCAAAGGGCTGTTGTCTCTACTAAGAGCTATAAAAGTGTGGGGCATCTTAGTCGGGCTCTGACCTTCTATGCCAACATATAGAGGGTTTTTTGGATACTAGAACATAGTTTGTAGTAAGGGCAATTGTTTAAGTGGTTGTGATCAAGTCATTTTCCCAATAAAGGGGGTTCTATCAATCCTTTCAAAGCTAGGTTTTCACCTTAACAATGTAGGGACTTTAATGCACCACTAGGGTACTAGAGGAGATTTTGGTTTCCACAATGAATTCACACCTATCCATTATGAGATTAATCACAATGGTATTTTTTATATACCAGTTTAGAAGGGCTTGGCTTTAGCCTATTACCGGTTGGGAAATCCTCTCTCATTGCCTCTATTAAAGCACTTGGGAGGTAGCCACTCTAGGAGAATCATATGAATTTCTATTACACCCAAGATCCATAATGGTGAAGGGAGAGGATATGTTCATATAGTTCTTGGAATTACAAACTAGAAAATACTTCAATTATGCAAGACATATTCATCACCGAGATAAGTCTCCTCCAACCAATTCACAAGCTTTTGGGTTTCTGATTCTCCCAAACAGAGAAGAGCATAATCCCTTGATAAGTGAATGTGCTAAAAGTTTGTTAACTTTCCTTGCTTCCCTAGGTCTCCATCATGTTAGCAATGTCCAAATCTCAGATTCATCCATGGACATCCCTTCCATGTAATGAAGAGTCTATTCCCCTATTTTTCTATCAAGATTCCCAAGAAATTTTAACAAGGCCCTAATTATACTATGTGATGAAAGCAATAAACAAGCACAACATTTTAAAATGATCTTTGACAACCATCCTGCAAGAAAACCATTAGAAAGTTTATGTCTTCATCAAGTGAACTGCAGCCCACTATTACAATGTTAGAGAAATAAGAGAGATAAGAATAGTAGCATGTGAAAATAATCAGGAAAACAGTAAGAGTAATTGCAAAAACTATGAAATTCTAGAGACTATCACCAAGTCTCGCGCGAGGAAGTACAAGGCTTCACATGAGGAAGTGCAAGGCTTCATGTGAGGAAGTACAAAGGCTCCACGTGAGGAAGTACAAGGCTCCGCACAAGGAAGTACAAGGCTCAACGTGAGGAATTGCTAATGAAAGCACAACTTCACGCAGATATGTGGGAAATTTTGCCCAAAACTTTACTGTAGAGCCGTACAAAAAAATGTTTGATTCCATATATTCAATCTTTGGGCAAGTATAGGTGTATTTGTAGTTGTTTTATACTAAAATGACATTCTGGATGCAATGATGGAGTTAGATTTGACTCAAAGTGAATGTAAAAATGACATAAAATAGAATCAATAGTAAATATATAATATGAGGCCAGGAATTGAATATCTTGCCCCATGGTGGGTGCCAAAATGTATGTGTATGAATGTTGACCTCTAAATTAGGCACAAAACAACATAGTCATTTATCAATCGTTGAATCGCAAAGATGAACATGAATCGCCCATTCCACAATATCAATTGAATCGACCTGTTGCCTCCTATTTAGTTTGGGTGTTTAATTACTCTCAGAACGAGAGCCAACAACCATAGACCATTGCTCAAATGGAGGATTTGCAAGCTTTGAAAATTGAAATGAAGCTATTATATATGAGAGATGCAATTGTAATCTAAAAATGAAGGTGCAGATTTTAAGCTAAGAAATTTGAAAAAGATAACATAATTAAGCTACTTAGATAGTAAACAAACTAAATTCCAATTAAGAATTCCATTAAGATACATGAAATTATACTAAATATGCAATAAAATCTTAGCAATATGAGAGAATTGAGACAAGAATTCACTATAGATTTGGTACTCTAAAAATCACTCTCCCAAATGAAGGAAAGAAGGTCCATAATATAGAAAATCCTAAAGAGAGGATGAAGAGTTTCTTGGAAAGAAACGGTTGACTCTTCATCTCCATGGAGGAAGATGAGACAAAATATGGAGGAATTATTTGATTAAATAAATGAATTATTGCCACATGGGTGGCTTTTCATTTTGTTTGAATTATTAAATTCAAGTGAGGATAATCCATTCAAATAACCAAATAATATTTAATTCCCTTGATGTCTATTAGCTAAAGGGGGTGGGATTAATTTAATTTAAAAGCACTTAGGAATTTAGAATTAAATTAATTAATCATAGGGATTTTTAGCTAATAAATCTTAAAAATTTAGGAATTAAATATAGTGTAAGATTTTATGCAAATTTAGGTTTTTTGCATTTGAGACTAAGTAAATTAAAGACAATTAGGAAGGAGAATTTTCCTAGTACAATAGGACTTCGATGATGAGAAAATGCACCAAAATTGATTAGAATTGTAAGGTGCCAATTTTGGGGTGTCACAAGGGATAGACTTAATAAGAATACTGATTGGGGATATAAGAGAACTTACCTCAAATCTTTGTGGGTAGATGGCAAATAGGTAATTATGAGGTATTTTTAGTATTTTTTTACCATTTTATTATGCTTAATAATGTCAGGAATAATAATTATATATATAGTCTCTAAGCCATAGTTTCCAAGCTCATGCCAAAAAACCTAATTACCCTATCTTTTAGTAAGGCTTTATTTGATTCATAATGGAGCATGCTAGGTGTTGTGGTTCCACAAAAAACACTCCATTTAAGCTTTTTGTCCTAATGTTGACCCCCTTTTTTGGGTCTTTGTCACTTTTTGGTATTTTAAAGTCTCTAAGGTTGAGCAAGGCCAAGTATTTGGTGAGTCACATTGAGGGCCCTTAGGGAGGCTCCCGATAGTTGGGTATCATCTTGGCTTCCCTATTAGTATTTTTCCTCCTTTCCTTTTTTATATTTTAGCTTTGGTCCCTTTTTTTCCCGCTAAGTCCTTGACTTAGTTTTTTTCTCCTTTTCAAACTTTCAGTGTTTCGCTGGAATCCATACCTCTGAAACATCGAAAGGCCAAAAGTTTGGGTTTTCTCCCTTTTAGAAACTTGGGGTTTGAGAGGTCCAAGTACATCCAAAAAAAACAAATGCGAAACGATGAGAATTAGAGTCAAGTTTGGGGTGTCAAAATTTTGGAACTTTTGAGAGTCTGATGTTCCTAATGACATTAGCGCACAATATCAGCCTATAAATGGGGTTTTTTGTTGTTTTTGTTCATTCTGTGATTTTTTTGAGCTCTTTAGTGACTCATCTTCATCACTATTTTTCATCATTTTTCAAGTATTTTTGGCTTTGATAGGTCATTCTCAAGCTCAAATTTCATAATTTATTTCTGTCTTTGTAGCCTTTTAGGTAGGGTTTAGCATCTTTGTTTCCTTTGTTTTTCTTACCTTGTCCTATTTTGGGCTTGTTGAATTGTTTATTATATTAGTTTAGGCTTGCATCATTTGGAATTTTAGGGTTTTTTCTTAAGGTTTTCGTCCTTATTTCATAGTCTTCAGAGTTTCACTCTCTGGAGCTCCAAAAGTCTTCCCCAGATTTGTCTTTTGCAAAGGCAGACATGTTTGACATTTTTGTATTTCACACACTGAATTGATCACACACTTTCAATTTTTTGTATGTGAAAGATACTCATTAAGTTAATTAAGATAAATATTTATAACTTTCCATCATTTCACAGTTTTGGTTTTTCACACCACAAGCATGTTATCGGACCATGAAGCTTTGAAAACTCTAGGGTTTTTTTTTGCTCAATTTCTAGTTTTTGTGGTGTTTCTTTCTGGTTTAGGATTTTCATGTTTTTCTTATCTTTATATTAGTACATCTATTTTATGATTTCAATAATGGATATCCAACAACATTATTTTCTTGTAGAATGTCAAAAATGCAAGAAACTATACCGATGAAGTATCTCTTCAAAGGGTACAACACCCAAACAAAGGTGGCTAAGATCACAGATACTGACATTGGACACCTAGATTGGGATTAATTCTTGAGGCATTGTGCAAATCCAATGAGACTATCATTAGAATTCACTACATTGGTCTTGGTGGGTCTGGTAAATGTAGTAGAACATCTAGTCTCAATCCTTTCACCAGATTTTATTACGACCCTAGCTCATCACTACATCTCATATGAAAAATTAGTGAAGAACATGGCTGGAGATATTGTATTAGACCTAAGAAAAGATACCATCAATGATATTTTTTATTTACAAAAAGGGGTTGAACACTTCTACCCAATCACCAAGGAGAGGGTGATGAGGTAGTTTGAAGGTAATAATCTGGATCCTCATGATATTGTTAATAAATAATATCTCATTAAGCAACTCCCAAAGAAAAAAATTCAAATAATTGATATGAGGAGATGTTATATGAATTATGATATAAAGGTGGTAGTGAAAATGTTGAGTCAGGTCTATGGTCTCCCCTAAGCACACCAATTAGAGTCATGGATGATCCACATCATAGAGAGGAGCAAAGGGAGAAGGGTCGGATTCAATTGGGGAACAATAAAGAGTGATAACCTGAATTTTCAGTTGAGGCACGTAAAGCGTGACTCTAGATTTTACATGAAATATTATATAGTCTACCATCTTACTTCTAAAGCCAACTATTTAGCACTAAGAAAGAGAGGGTCGTTCAATGACCAAAATGCATGTCTGTACATTGTATACCCTCAACTAGTGAGGAATGAAAAATTGAAGGATGAAAGTCTAGAGTACCATATTGTAAATGATGTTTTTCTCTTTGCAATCATCAGATCCATTTAGGGAGATTATGCCAAGAGGCTCTTAGAAGAAGTTGTGTCAAAGGTACAATTCCTAGGGGATTAATGTATTGGATAATTGTTTTTCATCATGTTACTAGAGAGAGGAAGGAAATTCTCAGATGCTTATGAGGTTATCACGATGAAGAAGAAGCCTTTTTGGGACTTCCCTATCTCCATAGGGACCAACTCTTTAAAATATATAAAGGTCTACAAATCAATAGAGATAGAGTGCGATGAGTTCTCTTTGGAGGAATTCAAGTGAATACAACCTAGGTTTGACCCCATTGGGACATTAAAACACTTAGAAGGAAGTCATTACCAACATGAACCTTGTATAGAAGATCATTAGATCGATTGCGTTGATGACTATGAGTTCAAAATCTTTGATTAGTGTATAATTTCCCTTGCATTGGATGAGAATGAATTAGAGGTGGAAATCCCTCCCAAAGTCTGGGATAAAGATTCCCAAGATGTATTAGATCTATTGTAAATAAGGATAAGGTATATACCTAGTCTATTATGAATGTTGGGGTTGGTAGAGATGAAAATTATTCTATAGATGTCAAGGCTCAACATGTGGTTGAGCTCTCAAAGAGGTGGATAAGGAAGGCTTTCAAGTTAAATCTAGTTCCCATGAAGTCTCAAATAAATCCATATTCAAAGGTTGAGAATAATAAGGGGAATAAAGTAAACATCCTAACTTTTAAATAGGCAACTCTTGTATGAACAAAGACAGTTTAAAAACATGAAAGGATTTCCACCTATGGTCTTGCAAAGAAGAGGATAGAGAAGGGAAGAGGAAAATGTGATAATATAGGTCTCCTATTACAGGACAGGTTCCCATTCCATATTAGACACCTGGGACCCCTTCCACATCAAGGATAAAGGAGGAGGAAGATACCCTAGTAAAGGAAAAAAGTATACAAAATAAAGAGCTCTTCAATATCACCTCAACTAGAAATATTTCCGAAAGAGGAGGAGGTAGATGAAGATAATTTCCCTGTGGTAAGAAGAACTTGACAGGCTATAGCGGCTACCAAAAGAGAAGAAAAAACAAATATTTCTCAAACCCAAGTGCAAAAAAAGCTGATTAATTTAGAGAATAGTATAAAAGAAGAAATGAACGATGGTGATTTGAGGTCAAATGAATTTGGCTTATGATATTTTGAGAATATTCTCAAATTCTTTGACCCCCCCAAGTGAATTTGCTAATCCAAATTTTGAATCCACTATAGTATCAACATAATTACTCTTCCAAATGAAAGGACATGTGGGAGAAGCTACTTTTTAGACTTAAGTACCTATTCATCCATACTTTTATGAAGAACAAAAATAATAAAATGGTAGAGGAGAGGATTATCAAGGAGATAGAAGAGGAAAATAGAGAATAGAGCTTTAGGAGGGAGAAGTTGATATAAATCTAGCAGCTTAGGAACCCAAGGCTAATGACTCAGTACAAGTTACTAAAGAGACACAAATTTTTACTCCTTTACCTCCATCAATTTTTTAGGTAACAACCAAACAAGTTCTCCTACAGGATGAGAAATGATAACCAACTACCAGGTTGTTGGTAGAACTATTAGCTGATTCATCTTCTAAGGAGGAGAAAGAAGGAACTCTTGAGGATGGGATTGATAAAATAGATACACAAGACTAGGAAGAGAAACAAAAACTTCCTTCACCACTTCCACAAAGAGATTCTACACTTAAACACTACCAACATCATGATAAAGAAGGGAAGGAATAAGAAATGGAGATACAAAAAAACTCTAAGGTAAGAGAATCTCTAGAAAAGGTTGAACAAGAAGAAGAAAATTAAGATCAAGGTTATCTCAGAGGAATGTGTATCCTCTATATATCCACATAAGATCCTCTAATATCCCCCACCAAGCACACTTGGTTGGATAAAGTGGCACAACCCTAGAGAAGGATCTACAGTGAAGAATAAGATGTTGATATGCCTACAGTGGGGCAAACATTCCATAGGGGGGCCTAGACTTTTTTTTGAAATAATTCCATATGTAACATAGGATGATAGGGAGAAGTAGAAGGCTCAGGTTAGAGTGCCTCTTCCTATGATGAACATCACAATGATAACTCCAAAGGATTTCATTATGGAGGAAATTGATTTAGGGGAACCTACCTAGGAAAGCGGTAAGACACTAGCCATTCTAGGGTTAAAATAACTACTTAAATATTTTGATAAAGAAGAGAAGTAGATGGTGCTTCATGGAGAAAGATGGTGCTTCCCCATGAAAACATAATCATGGAGAAAGATGGTGCTTCCCCATGAAAACATAATCCATGTGCATATCATGGAGAAAGATGGTGAAATATTATACCAGAAGCATATCATGGAGAAAGATGGTGCTTCCCCATGAAAACATAATCCATGTGCTCCAACCGAATCTTGGATTCCAAGATGATCATGAGGACCTCAGCTCCTCATTGAACACTTTTTTCTGGAGGAATAGGAGAAATACAGAGCACTATAGAAATGCTAGTCAAGTGCTTGAACAAGAAGGTAGAGCAGAAGCACTTGAAAGAGCCATCCGAAGGAGAGACATAAGAAGGGTACAACGTCAATTTGAACATGAAGCCAGGCTAGAAGGCTAATTAGAACCCTGGAGCCCAAGAGGTTTCTCAGAAGTGCAAAGAAGGAAGGTGACATAGACCCAATTTTTGAGAGACTTACAAACCTTGATTTTTCTCTACTTGAAGTACCCCATCGGAAGAACATAAATATTAAGAAAAAAAGTAGACCTCCTTCACCTCCTAAACAATCATCTCTTTTGCCTACTACTTTTCAAGTATTAACGTTGCACAGAGTAGTTGCCCCTCCCGTTGTCAACCTAATAGCCTATCTACCTCTGATAGTTATGGCACTTCCTTGTGCCGCTGTAGTCAGACCCCTATAATTAGAAACATACAATCCTCTTCCTTCAGGTTCTAGAAAGAAATTTCCTAAATTTTCTGGAGATGGGAAAGTATCTACAAACGAGCACATTGCTTCCTTCTTTGCTTCACTTAATATCCTAGCGGTATGAGAAGAGGATGTGGCTATCAGATTATTTATTGAGACCCTTGTTGAGGGTGTTTCCAATTGGTTTCACCACTTACCTAATTATTCTATCATAGATTGGGCCTCCATGAGAGTTGCCTTTGAAAGAAGGTTTAAAACTACTGAAGATGAGCATGCCCTATTGAGGCAATTAAATTATATCAAGAAAGAACCTTCTATCAGTATGATGGATTTAATAGCTAAAATAAATAAGCTTGTAAATCATATCCCAATAGGTGAAAGGCGTACGATGGGAGATTTGAAAACATTCTTCATAAGTGTTATGCTGTCGAACATTAATTCTGATCTAAGAAGAGTGAACCCTATAGATTTGGATGCCACACAAAGAACTGCTATATAACTTGAAGACTATATGATCTCATCTAGGAAATGGAAAAGAGAGATATAATCTAGAGCTAGTAGTAGTAATACTATGTAATTGGATGAGATGATTCAAAAATTGTCCAATCAATTCATTGCCTTCAATAGGCAACTTCCCAGATTTAATAAGCCCTACCATTGAAACTTTCAGGAGTAGCCTAGGAGAAACAATGATGGGAGGAATGTTGATGGAAAGGTTTTACAGTTGACTACTCTAGCATAGAGGCTAGCTATAGAATCTCCTCCTAAAATAGGAAACACATGTGCCTTCCACCTAACTATAGATCATGATGGAGAAAGATGCACCAATGTAGCTCCTGCTTGGAAAATGCATCAGACTAATGGGTGGAATGATGGAGTGTCTGGAGCTAAACTAGATTAATACTCTCATGGAGACTCTAAAAACTTATATTTAGAGTATGAATCAGATTCAGTACAAGAAGCAACATGTTACACTACCATAGACAAAACCTCTTATACAATCTTGACCCAGAGTTAGAAGGATAAAAGCCCTGCTTCGACACCTCCACTTAGAAATAATGAGGCATCTACGTCCTATTCTAAGGAGGAAAATCAAGGAGTGAGAATTCTACAACCAAGTAAGGAGTAAAGATCTTTTGACATTATTCAATTCTGTAGAGATTCCAGAATTCAGGTTTCTCCTATAGACTATCTTAAATCTAATCCCATAAAACCTCAAGAGCTAGTAGATTACTGTAAGGAAGGGAATTCAGAGTTAAACCAAAATGTCATGAATACCATAGAAAGTGAGTCTATATTTGCAGAACCAAACAAGAAAGAGGAACCTTATTTTTTGGCTACTTTTTGAGGCCAAAATCCTGACCTGTTCTATGTGTCATTATATATCAATGGTTGCAAGTTAAGCAATTTCATAATAGACTCTAAAACCTCAGACAATGTAATGCCATCAACTATAGCTAAAGATTTTTCACTTAATCTCACTAAAGCCCATGGTAGGTATTACTGTATGGATTCTAAACAAGTACCCCTGGTTAGCCAGATTAAAGATGGTCAAGTGGCCCTGGCAGTACACCCTGAGAAGAAAATGGTGTTAACAATCCTTGTCGTTGATATACCCGCTAGTTATGGTTTACTGTTAAGAAGGAGTTTTTGTAGAGACCTTGGAAGGGAGATAAATCCGGATTGGTCCCAAGCTTTAATCTGAGTGGGAAAAAAAAAGATAAAATTGGTCCTGGAGGAAAAATCTAAGTTCACAGTGCTGAAATCTTATGACCTTAAACCCCAAATTCTGTATCAAGAGTTGGAATTTGGTAACTATATGTTGTTCACTAATGATCATGATGAGGAAATGGATCTTGGAGAAGAGGAAAAGCAATTTTCTACCAAAGAAATGCCACCCCAGATCTGGACTCTTGAATTTGATGGCAGTTGTGCATCGTCAGGATCTGGTGCAAGTGTGGTCTTAATATCACCAGATGGAATATGTGAGCCCATGGATTATAAATTGGAGTTCAGGAGCACCAAAAATACTGTCAAGTATGAAGCCCTCCTATTAGGGCTTATCCTTGGAAAGGAAAAGGGTGTGAAGATCTTGAGAGCTCGTGCTAATGCTAAGCTAATCATGCGTCAAGTCAAGAATCAATACTTCGTAGAAAATCACAGATTAAAAAACTACAGGAATAGAGTATGGGATGAAATAGAAGCACTAGATGGATTCTTTATTGAATCCATGCTGAGACAATTGAAATCCAAGGAATAATCCTTTGCATTGTCAGCCTCACTACTCCTCCCTCACCTAGAATTCAAAGATAAGAAGTACCAAGTGGAAGTTGTATATCAACCATCTATACCCGATAATGTAGAAGATTGACAAGTGTTTAAAGATGACAAGAATCTCCTTCTCCTTTTGGAGAGTGACGGTGACTTCCATAAAGATGTTCCTAACCAAACTAAAGGAAACCGTTAAGACAAGCAAAAGAAGGATAAGTCATATGTCATCTAGTTGCAAGGTAATATCATTCCTCCCCATTTGGTCACTCTTGAGAAGCTTTTCAATAGGCATGACACCTTTGTTAAGAAGAAGAGAACTGAGAGAGGTCCTACCACTGGTGAATATGAGGGAATTAGCATTGACAATGAAAAAGATCCCAAGATGATCAATATTGTGAGATGTTGTACAGAGGAAGAAAGAGAAGAAGCTAGGAAGCTTTTCCTAGAATACCAAGATGTCTTCGCCTAGAACTATGAAGATTTAAAGAGATTTATGAATGGGAAGTTTAAGCATCAAATCCTCTAAAAACCTGATGTTGCTCCATTAAGGCAAAAAACAAAGGAATTACAATCCCAAAGTTGTTGATGCAATATTTAGAGAATTTGATAAAATGATCAAAGCAAGGATCATATACCCTATCCATCATTATACCTGGGTAGAGAATATAGTGCATGTGAGGAAGAAGAATGGAGAAATAAGAATCTCTGTTGACTTCAAAAATCTTAATCAGTCCTCTTTGAAGGATAACTACACTCTTCCCAACATGGATTATCTATTGTAGATTGTAGCTAAAGCAGAGATGATGTTTATGTTAGATGGCTTCTCAGGGTATAATCAGATAGAAGTGGAGAAAGTAGACCAACACAAAATGACCTTCACTACCCCACGGGGCACTTTCATGTATCACATGATGTCATTCAGGTTAATCAATGTTGGGGCTACCTTTCAGAGAGGTATGGACCTTTCCTTTAGTGATATGAAGAAAAAAATTATTGGTATGTATTTGGATGATCTTACTATATTTTCTAAGAAAAGAGTAGATCACATAAATGATTTAAGAGGAGTATTGCAAAGGTGTAGAGAAAATGGAATTTCATTAAATCCCAAGAAGTCAATTTTCTGCATGACTGGAGAGAAGTTATTAGGTCACATTGTTTCCCAAGAAGACATAAGAATTGACCCAGAAAGGGTAAGAGCAATCCAGCAACTGAGCTTACCAATAAACAAAACTGGAGTAAAGTCATTTTTTGGATAGGTAAACTTCCTCAAAAGATTTGTCCCAGAATTTTTTGAAATTACCAAATGCATAGTGGACATGATGAAAGGAAATGTAAGTTTCAAATGGAATGATCCTAGCAAGAAAGATTTAAAAAGAATTAAGAATGCCATAGCCAATGCCCTTGTGTTATGTCACCCAAATTACAAGAAAGATTTCATAATCTATTGTTATTCCTCTAAACATACTCTATCAACCATCCTCATGCAGGAAAATGAGGAAGGAATTCAAGCTCCCATTGC
The DNA here is from genome assembly GCA_018584345.1 of Thuja plicata. Taxonomy (NCBI): domain Eukaryota; kingdom Viridiplantae; phylum Streptophyta; class Pinopsida; order Cupressales; family Cupressaceae; genus Thuja; species Thuja plicata. Next base: position 3,274,539 of record MU225105.1, on the reverse strand, counting down.
TTTCATGAGAGCACATCTAAAAATTCATGAGTTGAACTACTCTCAGATTGAAAAGCATGCTTTTTTAGTAGTAAAAGCTTTGAAGAATTTTAGATTCTATATTTTTCACTCTCACTCCCTTGTATATGTGCCTGATATTGCTATAAAAAGTATTCTGAGTCAAAAAGATATAGGGTGTAACAACAGAGGAGCATGGGTGGATAAGACTCAAGAGTACAACATAGAAATAAAGCCTACCATGTTGGTGAGAGGGAATGCACTATGCAAGGTGATGGTAGAAAACCAAGAAGATGAAGATCCAGAAGCTACGCATTTGGTTTTGGCGGTAAGTATGCAAGACCCTTGGTTTGAAAACATTGTGTATTTCCTGACATATGGTGAATACCCTGAAGGGTTAAATTTGAAGCAAAGAAGAGATCTAAAATAGAAAGCTTATAAATATGTAATTTGGGATGATTGACTATATAAGAGATCTATAGATGGAACTTTCCTCTAGTGTGTTGACAGACAACAACAGGAGAAGCTATTAAAGGTGTTTCATGATGAATCTTGTGGGGGACACTTCTCCTCATCAGTCACTACATTCAAGATTTTGAGATAGTGTTATTACTATTTAGGAATGTTTAGAGATGCTTACCATTGGGTAGAAAGATGTGAAAAATGAAAAATGTTTACTCCAAAGCCTTAGTTGGCAGCACTGCCCTTGATACTAGTGATAATTGAGGGCCCTTTTCAGTAGTGGGGTCTCAATTTTATTGGTCCTATAAATCCCACGTCTAGCATAGGTCATACCCACATAATCACTACGACTAAATACTTCACAAAATGGGTCTAGGCGATAGCAACCAAGAGAACTACTTCGAAGTTAGTATTTGATTTTATCGAAGAAAACATTCTGGTAAGATTTGGTGTGCCTAGTAAGTTAGTTATGGATAATGCTGCATACTTTTCTTCTCAAGAAATTACTGAATTTTTATTTGAGTACGGTATCATGATTAGTCATTCATCTGATTATTTCCCTCAAGGGAATAGTCAAGCTGAGTCCAGCAATAAAAATTTTCTAAACATTATGAAAAAGCTTGTGGCAGATAACCAGAGAACCTGACATAATAAAATCTATGAATCCCTCTAGGTGGATAGAGTGACTCCCAAAGAAGCCATTGATGTATCTCCTTTTGAACTTTTTTATGCGGTAGGAGCCAGTCTACCATTGTGATTGGAGTTAGAAACTTGTAAACTGAGAACAACAGTAGAGGATGGCATGTACAAAGATGGTTTAGAAAAAAAGGATTCTATACCTAAACAAACTGGAAGAAGAAAGGGGAAAATGGTTGATCACATCACACAACACCAAATGTGTGTGAAGAAGTTGTTTGAAAAAAAGAACAGACCCCAAAAATTTATGGAGGGAGACATGGTGTTGTTATGGGACAAGCGCAGGGCACCTGAAGGCATGCACAAAAAATTTGAAATATTGTTGAAAGGACCTTTCAAGATCCATCAAGCATCTGAGAAGAATTATTTTAAACTAACATATCTAGAAGGTGAGGTGCTACCCCTGACGTATAATGGTCAGGATTTGAAGCTCTATCAGATCTGAATTTTAAATAGGTAACCCCTGTATTGTACCATAGTTACGTTTAGTTCCTATTTTTGTTCTCCTAGTTAGGCTTCTTTTTTGCTTTCCTTTCCGTGTCTCACTTTATTTTTGTTGTGAGTCACCTTTAATTGAGCTTTGTGAAACTAGAGATTTGAGTTCCTTTCTTTGAAATGTGAATGTCCAAGTCCCCAGACAGAGCCAGCTATTGCCCCACTTTTCATTTGCATATCTTTAGACAAAAGTGGATGTTTGGTATGTAGTAGTGATCCTGGAAGTATTGTGAATTTCTAGAGTCTAAGTCTAGATTTTTCCCTTAGGTTAGGAGGCCTTTATCAAATTTTCTCAATTTCACTCCTCCTTTGTAAGCCGGGGGAATTTGTATCTTAAGTTGTGTTTAATTGGGTAGGTTTAAGTTCCCAAATCTAACAAAGGTCACTTTTAGAGATCTCTAAGATTTATCTTTTGTGGTTTTGAAATATGTAGCTTGAATAGTTCATTTTTCTCCAATGGCATAAAATTGGGTTCGAGCTTCTCCATTGGCGAAAAATCACCAGTAGGGTGCATTTTCTATAGATGACTATTCCATGATGTCTCAACAGTCAGTACAATTTTAAAGTGGATGATTTGGGCTTAGAAAGATTACTACATTTGAAATAAATCTTTGTAGGCTGAGAGGAATGATTAAACGGAGAGAAATCTAAGATGTAATCTTGTTGGTGAAAAAGTGGAAAATGGCTTCTCCACTACTCCAACAGGTGGGTTTTGACTTGCTGGGTATGCTTTCCGCAAAACTAGTAAAACTAAAGATTTTTGAAGAGGAATTGATCTCATGAGTGACCCAAGTCATGAAGGAAGCTGACGAAATCAACAAATACCATTTTAGCATCTCAATGGGCTAAAATTCTCCTTCAACATATTTTTTAACAAAGAGAACTCCAAAAGCATTTCTTCGCCCAAAGGAGAAGTGGAAAAGTAATTTTCTGCTACTTCAAGAAAGTTACTGTTGCGGTTACTAAAGTGAAAAGATGTTTTGCAACGACCCATAAGAGAAAAGTAATTAATTCAAATAAAGTCATTTTACTTCATAATGGACTTTTCCATTAATGCTTGGGTATTTTCATTCATGTGGCATGGGAATTCAACCATTAAACAGTAAGAATTCAAAGTTATAAAATTAGTTGAAGGTTGCAAAAAGGAGATACCATTTGTTTGAGAGATTGTTTGAATTTGAACTCTCTGATATTAATTATTCTTTTCTCCTACATTCCTGAGAGATGTTCTTAATTCCTTAATCAAATCATTCAAAGCATGGCTTCAAGATTTATGGAATTTGATAGAATGAATGGCACCACCTCCTACTGGTATAAAATCACATACACCTCTTTGAATTTATTCAATATGCAGAACTTTTGGAATAGGTTGAAAGCTGATCAAATGCACCCGATCACTGAGAATTTGAAGGAAAGTGGGTTATTCAAGGCCGCTGGTTTTCCCATAGCTATCCAAGCCAATGAACTAATATGAGAATGCATAGCTTGATACAACCAAGACACCAAACAAATCCTCTTGCTTGATGACACAGTGCTACTCTTTATTGATAAGGAATTGGTTTAGAACTCGCTTCGCATCCTAGAGAAAGCTGAGTATTTAGAAATGACATATAGTTGGGCAATGACTAAATATATAGCAAAGAAGTCAGTTTGGAAGAAGGAGATAATGAAGGCATAGTTTCAAGCACCTAGAAGCACCAAAGGGAAGCTACCCAAAAAACTATATGGTACTAGCCTGAAGCCAAAAATCATAGATATCCTACTGCCACTCCATAGGATCAGACTTGAGAGTGAGGTGCTCAATTTCTTAGATTATCATTTCTTCTTGGTACAGGTGATCTGTTCTCAACACCATTTTATTGATTGGGCATTTATGGTAAGTGAAAATCTGGCCAATGGCCTAGATAGAGCTAAACATCAAAATGAATTCAATGTGTCTTCAGTTTTAATGTATATATTGGCCACTATACAAATTTGGCCAGGACTCTCTAGATTAGAGGAATTTCCTGAAGATGTTAAGAGATACAAATTTTTCCCCTCTTTGCAATTGCACAATAGTTAAATGTTGAGTATCTCTGAGTTAATGATGCATTTACAATGAGACTATGCAGGGAGCTACAAGGTTTCCCAGAAAGGATATTCTCTCCCAAGGCCATGGCTTTTATCAACCAATTTGGATGTTATTTCATTCAATTTGGAGATTTCTCATACATTTATCTTGCAGGATTTGATGAATTCCCGTTGAAGCTACCCAGATATCCTACTAATATGATCGTACTGGTGGAGGTGATGAGACAAGTGATCCAAGTGAATTTGATCTACTCTAATGCTAGGAAGAAGGGATACAACTTCCCCATGACTATCGAAGCTTACAGTCGTGTGTCCCGGTCTGAGCCGAAGAATGTTCTAAAGAAATTCTCAAAGAGGTTTTCATTAGAAACCTATGATGTTCTGAGGCCACAATATGATCTTGTTAATTATGTTCATGACTACCTGAAAATGAGCCAAGCTATCCATCATGTAGATAATATAAAAGACTACTAGGCCAATTGCAGAGATGATTTGGAGAGTAGAGAGAGATTCTACACCAGGTTAACCATTGAACAAATCAAAAAGTTCAAAGTTAACATAGCAGTGGAGGGGCTAGAAGATGATGGAAATCACATGTATGACAATACATACTTGGAGAAGATAAATCTCACTCCTATCAGTTTTGAGCCCATGCTAGATCAAGCCATCACTGACTTGCAGACTCTAATGAGTGGCATTTACAAATGGATAGAGCAATGGGTGGAATGGACTACAGGCTGTAGGAAAAGGTTAGAAAGGAAGCCTCCTTCTCAGCGAACCCCAGAAAAAGATAATTCTAGCACTATAGGAACTTCATCGGCAACAATTCCAACCATTGTTAAAGGATCAACCTAGCCAGCGGGGGGAGGTGATGAACCTCCTAAAAAATAAGTTCAACCAAAGAAGACATATGGGGAAGGCCCACTTCTAGATATTGTTTTGACAGAAGAACCCACCAAAGGTGCAGGACCTTAGCAATCAGCTAAAGTAGTCATTGTAGATACACCAGCCGGTACTTTGTCCCAAGATACGGCAAGGTGAGAGTCCCCTATTGTAGTAGAGGTGGGTAAGGAAACCTCCAATACCTCAGCCACATATTTAGATGAGAGAGTTGAGAAGCAACAAGGGGCTTCTCAAGTCATTAGATTAGTGTCCTCTTCCCCTACCTCTGTAAATCCATTTTCTTCAAGACCAAAGTCTACTCCTCCATTTATTAGGAAACTGTTTATAGAGGAGTTGGTCTATGCCAATAAGGTCACCAGTGCCAATTCATGGATAGAGAACACTCTAAAATGCAGAAGAAAGAGGGTAGAAGAAGGAGCTCCCAGCAAAGATACTTTAGCTTGAGCCTTGCAATCTGACATCGCTACAACAAAAGCTAAGAAAGTGAAGACGTTTTCCACATCGGGCTGAGATCCTGAGACTGGGCATTTCACTATGGAACTAGCCAAGTCTACTAAAGAAGGAAGATTCAAGGATATGAATACATAAGATTTTTAGTTGCAGTCATTTGATATGGGACTGGCCCATCACGATACCAAAGTGGACTGGTGGAAGTCTACTAATGTGGTAATAGAGAAAGAGCTTGAGGAGCTCAAGTCTTCCAAGGTCCAACTTAAGGTAGAAGGGGCTGAGATAACTAATTTTATCAGAAAAAACATCACTCCAATTGCAAGTATCCAAAGTATCAAGACCACTTTTGACCCCAGTGCTATGGAGAACCAAGCCATCATAGCTAAGTTGCAAGAAGATAGGCATTTCAGGAAGATTGACAAAAGATGGACTGAGAGACTAGAATATGAAGGACTAACAATTATCGAGCAACTAGGTAATGCTCTTCTAAGGCTAGAAGTAGAGAGCAACACTATTGGTAAAAATTTGCAGACTCTCATGACAAAAATATTGAAGTGTCAAAAATGTATATTCATGGTGCATTTGGAAGTAAAGATGAAGACTAAAGAGGCCTTAAAGGCTAAGATTTTACAAAAAGAAGATGAGTCTTTGATCTAATGGCTTCATAGCCTGGAGTTTAAGAACAAGATGATCATCTAGGCTGAGGCAGGGTGGCAACAGACAGATGCCAATATCAAAGAGGAGTAGAAAAAAGATTTTAAACTCCTCCTGGGGCTTCATGCAGAATCAAAAACTAGTGGTCAAGGAAAGGAAATAATCAGAGTAACCAATATGCAGAAATCTTTCTCTGATTATTCTCATAATCTGGCAGAATAATCTTCTTCTCATTTAGATAAAGTGCCAAAACTTTAGCAATTGAGAGGAAGCATTTTCAGATCTATGGAGGAGCTGAAAGATGAGATAAATGTAATTAATACTCTTGCCAAAAAACATTCCAGATGGCTCATCTACTATACCAATGTCCACATCAACAGACACGAATAGCTCATTTGAGTTATTACAGCTGTCATAGCCTATAGGGCTAAAATAAACAAGGGGAAAGAAACTGAAGATTAGATAGATTCCCACTTTGAGCCAAATTTTGATGATTTTGTAATGGATAAACTTTTGTTTATCATTTCTTCTTAAAATAAGTTGAATCATTTTGGTTATTTTTTGTAACGATCCAATCTGGAACTCTATATGTATTATTCCCAAAATCAATACAAAGGTCGGCTAAATTTTGGTGTGAAAGATAGCATTTTGTAGTGTCAATTATGTGTGTCTAAATACCATTGCTTTAACTGTTCCATTGCATTGCATTTATCTTTCTATTGAATTTGAATGTTTCATTGAAGTTAGATTTATAATTTGTTTTCGAACTAGAGTTCTGTATTATGATTTGATATAGTTAATTAGGGGGAAAATATATTGTTATCCTAAGTTTGGTAAATATTTATGTGATATAGAGTGATTCATTGTCATTTTATCGTTAATCTTTAGCCTTGCATTTTAATTTTCAATAGTCCTTCATGCATTACCAGTTTTGGGAGTTAATTTGATTGATGAAATCTCAGAATCGGCTAGATTTAGAGTTGAATTTATTCTGCCTAAGCTATTTCCTATCTAGGTTTAGCTTGGTTTACCTCTTTTGTTCTCTGGTCAAGAACATACCCTTTTTAGATTAGGAAAGATTAAAATTCACTGAAAATCATTCATATAAGGGAGCTGTACCTTTAAATACAGAGGGAAATTAGTTTACAATTACAATTTTCCAACTGTTGTATTCAATTGCTTCTTCAATATTTGGGTATTTTAGTGTTATAACAAAGAAGAAAAATCTATTTACCAACAGACTTATGGGGAAACTTATGAAAACATTAGAAAATCTAGAAAAAAGTCCTCACCAAATGAAAAGAAAAAAACCTATCTTTGAAAAGTGAGAAGTGTTTTATGATGATGCAGGGAGGAGTAGTGCTTGGTCACTACATTTATGCTCTTGGCATTCAGGTAGACCCAACCAAAATTGAAGTCATTGTGAATATGCCTACCCCAGCCAAAAAAAAGGACGTCAGAAGCTTTCTTGGTCATGCTAGGTATTATAGAAGATTTACAAAGGACTCTGCAAGATGGCCAACCCTATGTATTCACTTCTCACTAAAGATGTTGACTGTATCTGGACAATAGATTGTGATGAAGCTTTCATGTAGCTGAAGTTTGTACTCACTTAGGAGCCTATCCTACAAGGTCCTAATTGGGCACTCCCATTCCACATATATATAGATGCCTCTGATCATGTCATTGGAGCATTTCTTGGATAAAAGGAAGGTACACTAGAACATGCTATTTATTTTATTAGAAAAAATCTACAAGAAGTTGAGTTGAACTCTGCGGTTACCAAAAAGGAACTATTGGGTGTTATCTATGCTCTGAACAAATTCTACAACTATATTACAGGTTAGCAAATCTTTGTGCATACAGACCATGCAGCTATCAAGTACTTAGAAAAAAAACCTTCCATAAAAGGAAGGTTATCTAGATGGTTGTTGTTGCTACAAGAGTTTGATATTACCATCATAGATAAGCAAGGCAGATGAAATGTGGTGGCTGATTTTATCTCACATCTATAGAATGCTGATGAACCTATGACAATTGATGATAGTTTCCATAACAACCACCTATTATCCATTATAGCAAAAGCACCCTGGTATGTTGATATTTCTAACCATCTGGTTTCACAACAGGTACCTCCACATTTCTCTCCAAAGGAAAAGTAGTTACTAATACAGAAAAATTTCAAATTTTCATGGATTGTTGATTGTTTATTTTATAATGGCCCCGACCAAGTATTGAGAAGATGCATTCGAGAGGACAAAACTTATGACATCCTTCAGGATTTTAATGATGAGCCTTGTGGAGGAAATTTTTCTGTCAAAAGGACAGCCATGAAGGTACTTAATACTGGTTACTACTGGCCATCCCTCTACAAGGATGTAGCCAATTACACCAAGAAGTGTGATCGATGCAAGAGGATGGGGCAACCCACTAAATATGATGAAATGCCACTCTTTCCTTAGGTAGTAGTGAATCCATTTGATAAATGTGGAATCAATTTTGTTGGTCCCATTACTCTTGCATCTGATGATAATTTGTACATACTTATATGTACTGATTATGTAACCAAGTGGGTGGAGGTTAGAGCCATGAAGCATACCAGGGATAATAGAGTTCCACAATTTCTGTATGAGGAGATGCTCACACACTATGGTGTACCCTGTGAGTTAGTCACTAATCAAGGAGCTCAATTTACCTCTACATTGATTACTACTTTGATGAAAAAGTATAATATTCAGAACCAAAAATCAAGCTCCTATCACCCACAGGTGAATGGTCAGGCAAAAATCACTTATAGGGATATAGAAGCTATCCTCACGAAGATAGTTTAGTTGCACAAGAAAGACTGGAGTAGTTACCTCCAAGAAGCAGTATGGGCCTACCGAACTACATGGAAAACCACAACAGGGTTTACCCCTTTTGAGTTGGTCTATGGAAAAATAGTTGTGATGTCGATTGAGTTTGAACATAAGACTTTACAAACAACATTGCAGCTAAACATTAATCTTATTGAGATACAACATGACAGGATCTTGCAGATTAAATAGCTAGATGACATGAGGAAGGCTTCCTGGCAACACACAAAATTGGTTCAGACACAACAGAAAAAGTGGCATGATTCTCACATCAATTCCAAACAATTTTCTCCTGGCAAATGGTCTCTTTTGTATGAATCAAGATTCCAGGAAAAACAAGGTAAGCTTACAACACATTGGCTTGGCCCTTATGAGATTTTTCATGTTTATTCTAACGAAGCAGTTCAACTATCCACCATTGACCCTGTACATTTCAAGTTATTGGTGAATGGTCATAGGCTTTGCCTGTACCATAAACCATAAACAAAGGCCAATTTCCTGCTACAGTTTAAAATTTCTCATGTAGCCACTGAACCTCCTGCAGCCACAAAACCTCTAGTAGCCAAAGAACCTCCTCCTCCTGCTAAAGACTTTCCTACATATGAAGGACCTCTTGTAGCCAAAGAACCTCCTCTAGCTGAAGACTTTATTGTAGCCAAAGGACCTCTTGGTACTGAGGGCATTCTTGTAGCCATCTGGAGTAATTATTTTCTTCAATCATCTCTTTGAAAATTTCCCACATGCAGTCATAATAAATTTTTTGTTAATCTCTTTTCCATAATAAAAATGTCATTCCATCCGCTTTTTCATTATCTTTTTCTGCCATCAATGCATTCACGTCACCTCATTATTGCGCCAACTCAAATTTTTACTCTGCCTACATCATCAAATATTTCCAGATTTGGGCATTTAACGGTATAATATTCCAAGTTACTCATTACTTTATTTCCTCAAAAAAATTTTTTTACTTCATTTAATATGATTATGACACATTGTAATTAATATAGCGATTCATCCATGATCTTGTCATACTTTTCCATGCAAGTGAGGACACTTGTCACCTTTTTCATAGGGGGTAGTAAATAGGGTTTTGCGTATAATAAATGAAATATCCCATCAGCTCAAAATTTACGTCATTTCCAAATCAGCTGTCATAATTTCTAATCTTTTTCATTACTATTTTTTCTACCAGAATTGTACTGAGTCGTCATATCAAAAATTATGATTTGACAACCCCTACGTGTAAATTGTCAAAACCAGCCCTATTTTTAATTCAAAATTTTGCTTATCTTCACATCATTATTTCAAAATTTTATGTGGTGTATTGTCTTCCTAGAAATACTAGAAATTTTTCATTCCGATTCTGGGCACATCAGAGAGATTTTCAGCAAAATTAGAATAGAGAGTTTCAGTGGAGTAAGGATATTTTTGAGTTTTTTCAGACATTGTTGGAATTTCAAGTAGAAGAATGGGTGGTTCACCTATATAGAATGAACCATGAAACCACCTGGTATTGTTAAAAAACTAAGACAACATTCAATTTTTTAACAGAGTGGGGTGGATCACCTATTTTGTTAGGTTAAGTGGGTATGATGAAGATACAACACTATAATTTTTGAGAGCCTACAACAATAGAGTTGCATATGTTAAAGGGTTGAAAATTGAATCTTTGGAAGCACAAATTGCCAAAGTCTCTGGACTTCCATCTACAGGAGAAGCATTTCCACATGGGCACGACACACGAACAACTAGAGCAGAATTTTCATTTCTAGCAGACGCCCCAATGGATTATAGTAAATAGGATGTAAAGAAGACATCTCTTCCAGGGGAATATCCTCAATTGGTAGTTCATGTTATAAGGTACATTACCTATGAGGTCTATTTTTCCTTCTTGCATGCAGTACACTTTAAATTGTTGAGCTATTTATGGCATAACCATTTAGTAAATGTTCTAAATTTGCTTTACGCCCTTTTGAATTTAAGTGCTAAAGAGGTACAAAAGGGGCAATAGAACGTAGTGACCCACCATGGTTTAATCAAACTATTCATGGAGAGGTTAGTGAGGGATGTCTCTCCCATGTCCTAGGATATTTTTATTTTGGAACCTCATGTTCAATTGCATGGAGAGTGGCCACGACCTGAGATTCAATAAGAATATGGAAATAACCCTGATGAGGAGGAAGAATTTGTTGAGCAAGATGAGACTTTGAGGAATCCTTCTCCTTTGGGAGTTAATGATGAGAATGTTCCCTCTAGCCATCCAAAACCTACCTCAGGGAGTGGAGAAACCAAGGTTCCTACAATTTCTCAGTAAAAAGATAAAAAGGGAAAGGGACAAGCCAAAATGGCAGAATATATGAGTCGGGATATTCCTATTTCAACTATTTCTCCTGCAGCCACACCTACTAAGAAATGAAAACTTTCACAGAAGAAACCTGTAGCCTTTACTAATACCCCATTGTGTAGAATTGTTCATTTGAACACTACACAAACAGATGACAAGGTTTCCCCTATTACAGTTGATGATTTTGATGTCTCCTCTGAGGAGCCTTTACAAGAACAACCGCAAACAAGCAGTCCTATTGCAGAATGCTAGGGTATAATAGAAAAGGATCCTACAGCTGTTGAGGTGATTCCAGAAGTAGAATGTGTAATACCAGAAGTGGCAGAGCCTAAAAGAGCCAGAAGAGAATCTTCTTCTCTATAGGAAGGAAACCATGGGGAAAGGCCCCTTGTTCAAGCAAATGTGCCAATTTGTACAAATAAATAGGAAGACCCACAAGAAGCCAGGGCAGTCCCACATCAGCAACCTGAGGAGGTAACTATTCATGCTCTCTTGGTTGACTATTTCCATACAATGCAATATCAAAAATCAATGTGGGAATTGGAAAAGACAAAATTAAGAAGGGGGCTTGAAAGAAAACAACAAGAAATTGAATTCCTACTGAATAAGATAAATAACATTACAAATATAATTCTAGAATTGATAGAATTCATGCCACCACCACAAGTTTATGCCCTATGCCTCAAGGAGTATTTTTTTCTATTTAAATTAATGAGAGTCCTTTGGGATGTTAACTCAAGTATATAAACCCCATAGGAATTTTTTGCTGCATACAAAACATCACCAGATTGTGTCCAGAATTTTCTATGTGAGTTATCCATGCACAATTATGTTGATCCTTTTAATACTGATTGGAATCCCCTTCTTTTTATTGGTGATATACATTTGTCTGCCCTCTTTCCTGGATTTAGAATGAAATAAATTATGGTGAGAAATTACATAAGTATAGAATCTTGGAAACATCCATTTTTTTGCCCCTTCATCTTGAAATTCGATCACCACAATGGATTTACTGTGACTAGATTAAAATTGTTTCTGGATTTCATGATTCTACATCGAGGAAACAAATTCTAGAAAGCTGTGAGGAAGTTTTCTTAGCATTTGAAAAATTGTCATTATAAGATGGGGAGAGGGTAGCTAAAGAGTTAAGGTAGAGATGGGAAAGACTCACCCTGGCACTTAAGAAGGCAGAGCCAAATAGTCTTATTAACTTATAGGCTACAATGCAGCGTGTTAATTGGTATATATGCTAGGGAAGATAGCCACGGCCTGAGCGATGGTTGCCACTCACCTTCCACCCTCCCCTACTTTTATGTCCATTGTACAGTTGTGTGGATGACGAAATAGATGAGTAGTAGGAACTAAGTAGATGAGTGAAATTGGAGTGCACCAATGGGTTCTACTGGCGAGTGGGCACCTCAATTATTGGAGAAACATAGGAAGGAGACCTTCAAGTTCTTGCCAAGATCTGGAATGTCTTAGTGCTTGAGGACCAACATTAGTCTTCGTAGGGGGTAAAATGATAGGCCATTTTAATGGCATCCTTTAGATACCTTAGAAGAGCTTTTTCTAGGTCCTTTCTTATGTTTTCTTTTATTAATCCAAGACTTTATGCTCTAAAACTATTATTATGTGGTAGTCAACCACTAAACATATGCCATGGAAATATGCTACTTAATATGTTTTATCAGAATGAATATGCTCTGTTTATTGCTATGAAATTATGATAATGTTTTATGAATGAATTGACTATTAGAGCAATAGATAATGTATGTAATTTGAATGATTTCCATGAATTATTTCATCCTAATCATGTTAATTCAGTGCATCAAAGTAGAAACCATCATCTTGTTCAGGTGAGCATGTCTATGTGATGGATGCTTGACTCAGTCCTGCAACAGACACACACAGATGAAACAATGGCATAGAAGCGGTGGAAGGTTTCTGGTTAATCCAGTTGGAGATGGTTGACTGAAGACTTGGTGAGCACAATAATTTCCTTGATGAAATTTAGGAGAGAGTGGGAAGTTAGATCTATTTTTTGTGCAGTTCTTTCCTCTCTTTTGGACTGATTCTATTTCATGTTTTCTAGTTTTCCTTTCTGTTAGCTGTTTGTAATAAAATATTTAGATTTTCTTATGGCATGTGGAGTTTAGCAGTTAGATGTTTTTCCCTTTAAATAAATCCCCTATCCTGCATGACAAGGAGGGTAGTAGTAGTATTATTATTATAGTTTCAATATAGTTCAATTCTATTATTTTACTATTTTTGAGAATTCCTATAATCTGTTTTTTAATGTAATGAGAAAATGAAGTTTTAAGGTTAATTTTGTGTAATTAAAGTGTTCTGGGTACTCACCCAAATGGGCCACTTGGTGCAGAATCCATAGTTAGATTCATTCTAGTTAGCTCGCTTTCCTGCATTTTTGTTATTTCAATTCCCGTGTTGAACAACTCCTATAGCCAAAGCGACAGTACAACTACCACTTCCTACAGCTGAGCTGCAGAGTAACTAAGGCATTATATTCATTTATGTGCACTCTTTCATCCTTCTAGCAACATTCATTTCTATCATTTACTTTCAAGCATCTACTTTCACATCAATAGTTTATCTTTCCTTTGAGTATTCATTTCATGCAACAATAGTATAGTTTACTTTGAAAAGCATTTATTTCCTACAGCCATAGAGTAGTTCCTTTCAAGCATTTATTTCCTTTAGTAATTATAGAATGATCGGTTGATAAAGTGCTTGGTGCATATATTTTTCTATCCAATTTCAAGTAACATGTCCCTAGGTTTGACATATTAAATGAGTTTCTTATAAATTGGATGAAGTTCTTAGTTAGATGTCCAATCCCTGAGTTAAAGGATTATGCCTAGTTTCCAAGCCTTTATAACAAGTGATCGCATAGTTTCAAGCATATTGATAACATTGTCACCATTTGTATAATCATTTTTTATTTTAGCTCCCTCATCTTTCTTTGATGTTTCTCCTTTGTCATACATAGGGAATGTCTCTTTAAAGGCCTTATGATTAGAATTATTAACAAGACCATCTACTCCAGCTTTCCCATCCTTAATAAGATCTTGAATGACATGTTTCAAATTTATGCAATTGTCAGTCTTATGTCCTTTATTCTTATGATAGTAACAATAATGATTGTCATTCCACCACTTAGGTTTCACCATCGCTTGTACGGTTTAGTATATTCAGGTCGTGTGATAATCTTGTTGAAAATTAAAGTCTTAAGTACCACATCATATGAATCTCCCAAGGCATTAAAAAAAAATTTAGGCTTAGTTTCCCATGAAGATTTAGCCTTATTAGAATAATTAGATCTTGATGGTTCTTGTTGTTTGGTTCCTAGGATAGCACTAGCCAACTCAAAAATGGGCTCTTTATGCTTAGGCTCATCAACAAAACCATCATTGAACACATCCTTGTTCCTATTCCAAGCCTTATTCTTGTCTTTTTTTATATCTATTACCATTTATGGACTTATCCTTTCTCAATGTGATCTCACCCTTTTTTACCAAAACATCCTCTATTCGGAAAGCACTTTCGATCATATCATTAAAGGTGCAAAATAATTTCTTTCTAAGATCATAATATAACTTAGGTACTAGGTCATTAACAAAGATATAAATATTTTCATTGTCTATTAGTTCTCATGGGTAGCTTGAGTGTACCTTTCTCCATCTTTGCAAGAATGCAACAAAAGGTTCACCTTTTTCTTGTTTGATGTTGCACAGGTCAAGAATTGTTATGGAGTGTTGAATATTATAATTTTATTGATGAATAAACCTTTATAGTAACTCATCAAAGAACTTGAGTGGAGGTGTCATTTTTGTGAACCATTTGATAGCTTGGCCATTTAGACTCCTAGGAAATATTCTCACAAGATAAGTGTAATCACGTGTAAATTCCATACTTAGAGCATAAAATTGTCAATCATGGTCATGTGGATCCCCATTTACATCATACTTTTCATACTTAGGAATCTCAACATCTCTCAAAAAAGGCACAATGTATAGAGTCTTTTAAAAAGGTAGAGTGCATACGGATTCCATAGAAAATGATGACTTAGGCTTCTCATTTTCCCTTTTTGAGTTTGACATTTCATTTTTCAAATTTTGTATTTCCTTGATGGAAAAATCCAAAGGTAAGGGTTCTCTTCTTTGAATACATCCATCAACATAAAAATCATGATGGAGGTTTATCCCTTTACAATCCAAGTGCATGAAACATTGATCACCATTTTTTCCAATTCTTTTAACAACAGTCTTTGATAACGGTCGTCTTGTTGAAAGTTGAGGATCTCTTCTTTAGTAATCGCATGCTCTATGTTATTTCCATCTTGAGATTTATATCTAGAATGTGAAGATCTTGGAGGTGAATCAAATCCATTATGTTGTGACCTTGGGGGAGATCTCAGAAGTGTATTATTCCCATGATCTCCAGAGAAATTAGCTTTGAATTGTTGAGAAAAATTAGTCATTTTTTCCTCCTTGTAATCCTTTTCTCTAACTCTATTTATCTTTACCTCCTATTTTTCTCAAAAATATGATTCAATCACTTGTCATGTTCTTCCCTAGACATGGTGAGAGATAAATTGTTTTCAAATATTGACGAGGCAAGAGGTGTCTCAAAGGTATGAAGAGTATGCAAGAAGATTGCATAGTTAATTGAATGATTGGCATAATCTAAGCGAGAAGGCTGAGCAGAGAAGAAGAGAGTTTCTTAAGTGATTGCTTGATATATTTCTAATTAGATCTAAAGATTGAAATGAGAAAGGAGGCCACTCAGTGAATTAGCATTAGAGCTGAATTGGATTTGGATTTGCAAAGTAAGTTGTTTGTATAAGATCACACCTATTGATTACTTTCTAACCATTGTATCAGTTAAAATCCTTTAACCAGGTTGACCTAATAGTCATTGTATAAATCCTTTGAGCAAGGTGACATTCAGGTTGAATGTTCTAAGTCCTATAAAAAGGCCACTCCTAATAGGGTGATTAAATCCTTTAACCACGTCAAATTTAGCAATGTGTTTTGTAACCTTTTATAGGGTTGGCTCCTAACAGAGGTCACTTTAGAAGAGTGAAAAATTGATAGCATGTTATTAGTGGTTTTTCCCATATTGGTTTTCCACATGAAATACTGGTTTCAACTTGTGTGAATGTTTATGTTATGTTTTACTGTTAAGTTTCTGCAAGGTAATTATATTTGAACAGTAAACTCCATATTTATGTTGTTGACTTATGCTATCACTGTCGAGTAGATCTGAGTTGTTCAAATTGGTGGAAAGTTTAAATGGGCACATCTAGATATGAGGATAACTGATTCACCCCACCTCTCAATTATTATGAATTCATTCTAACACCAAGAGTTGTATCAAAGGTACTATCAAAGGTACTTCCAAATAGATCAAACAAAACTTCAATACTATCCCCCTTTTTGTCAAAGTTAATATGAGGTTCTTTGTCTTGATGACGTGGATGCCTAGTAGGAAATGGTAATTTGTCAGAGATACTTGGAAGATTCTTTCCTTGGTCAATCTGATATCTAGTTGTTATGAGCACGAATGAGAATGTAAAGAGATAACTAAGATGACACAAGACCACTTGATGTCCACCATAGAAAAGAAAAGTGTTCACTTGTCAAAAAACAAGAGATCAAGATGACTTATCACAAATTTCCCAAGCTACAGGTAACATCCCTGTGTACAAAAATTGTGACTCAAGTCAAGAGATAAAGTCAAAGCCAAGAAAACATAACCAAGAGAAATAGAAAAGTGAAAAACTTTACTAATCAAGAATGTAACCAAGGTATCTAGGTGATCCTTTTAAGCTAAAAATAGTCCCTAAACTACTAGTCTCATACCAAGGGACCATATATAGTCATGTATAAGCTTCCTAAACTGGATTAAGAGAAAATTGAAGGAAAAACCTACTCGGATCATAAAATGGATGATAAACCTCAATAAAGAAGATGGTAGTCATGGGATATTTCTCACCACTACAGGAAAGATTGAGAAAAAAAACATAAAAGACCAATTATTTTGACTCAAAACCTTATTTTGATTGATTAGAACAATTTGTTATAGTAAGAAATTTCAGTTTTAAGAAGTTGGAAGTTCAAAATTAGGGTTTTAAAGAAAATATGATGCATAAATTAGTCTTCAAACAATCAAGCAAGGGACAAAGTGACCTTGCATGATACAAAAATTTGTGAGGTCTCAAATAAAAATGGTATGAATTGTACCATCAAGTGTATACAGATTTCCACAAGTCTTAACATGATTGAAGACACATCAAACATAAGCTACCTAAGGAAAATTTGTCTTAAAATCAAAATCCTTTCCCACAATTGATATTCCTTCACCTCACACAAACTATTGTTGGATTTTTCCAAGACTATGCACATTGTGGGGTTGGAAAAGAGGATCAATCCTTGAATCGTATGGGCTTGATCATGTAACACTCATGCTTTAGAACACCCTTGCAAATCTATATGGTGAGTTTAAAATATTAAGGTGATCTAGGTAATCCACTTGGATCGATCCTTGCACAAAGATTATGATTCTTTCAGAGGTGAGTCAGGTATCTTTTATCCAAAAGTGTCTAGTAAGGACATACATTCGTGACTATCCCTTGTAATTGTGAAAGTGAAATAGAGGCCTTTCAATCCTACAAGAATCCAAAATGTATAGTTTCACAAGAAATATTGAGACCTCTTGGATCTATACAAGTTGGTGTTACTCCCCTTGTAGTCTTGTAAACAATATTGAGACCAAAAATGGTCCTACAAGCGCCTAGTCAAGTGTAGTCTTGCTTAGAAAGATTAAGGCACTTATGCCCCTACACATGAAGAGGCATTAGAAGTAGATATAGAAAAATCTTCCCTCTCTTTATATTGAATTAAGATTTGGATTATAGTGGGGTAGAGTAGCTGGGTTTGCTTGTTCCCCACTTGGTTTATTCCCAAAATATTTCTCTCTTAGAAGACATACTCTCTTACTCCATAGTGTCTCCCAAACACATCAAGAAAATTTTCATTTACCTAGGATCCATTTGTAATTGATGAATCAAGTAGGCCTAGATTTTTTATTATCTCTAAATAGATAAGAGCATACTCTCCTACTAATAAACTAACGAAAAGAAATGAACCTTCCTAAGTAAGCTAGGTGCCTAAAAAATGACAAACCAAAGACACAATATTTCTTTGTATCTCCAAGGCCAATAGAAAAACAAATGATGTGAGAAGATTTGGATTTTTCAACTCTTTAACAACGTCCTCCAAAGACAATGGATTAATAGTCCTAATGATTTTGTCTTGGCCAAAACTTCTACAAAAAACTATTAGAAGACAAAAGGTAGATCAAAACCTTGCAATAAAACCTATTCAACAATGCTAGAATGCAAGATGTAATGAAATGAAGTTGGAAATATAGTGCAAGCTCATCACATTTGTTTTTTGTTTGCCTTTGACCTAGTCAACAAGATCTAATTTTTTTTCTATAATTTCAGATCCAAAATAGAAATGTAAAGAAGAGACCCCTACTAAAAATCAGATGGCTTTCCAAAAATGTAAACATTTTAGCAATATTTTTTTATTTTTCCCTAGGGAACTAATTTACCAAAAGAGACCAGTTTTCAAAGATCATATTCTTGATGAATAGAGGCATTTTAAATTAATATATAGATAGAGTATGATATTCACAAAAAAAGACTAGGGGATAAAAAATCAGCCCGCGAAGAGTTACTCAGCATCATGCTGGAAACATACAATTATTCACCAAAAAACATTATAAAGCAATCCATCAAGATGTCAGAGCAGTAGAAGAAGATGGAGGAGGATCTTTATGTTGCCCCACTTTTGGTCCGTATACCCTTCAGACAAAAGTGAGTATTTAATGTATAGTGGTGGCCTTGAAAGTATCTTGCTAGTCCTAAGTCTAAGTCTAGAAAACTTTCCCTTAGGCTAGGGAGCCTTTACTAGATTTTTCCCAATTGCCTTCTCTTGTGTGAACCGGAGGGTTTCTATATATGACTTCATGTTTTCATTGGGTAGGTTAAGTTCCCAATCTAGTAAAGGTCATGGTTCAAATATTTTTAACATTAGTGTTACACACAATGGAAGTATGTAGCCGTAATCCTTCATTTTGTAGCTTGGCAGAAAATTGGGTTTGAGCTTCTCCACGAGTGGAAAAATATCAACAGAGTGCATCTTCTGCTGATGACTACTAAGTGATGTCTCAGCAAGTATAGTTCTAAAATGGATCCTTTAGGCTTAAGAAGAGTTTCTATGTCTGGATTACACCTCTACAAGCCAAAGGAAATGATTCAATAGAAATAAATCGAGGAAATAAGCCAAAGGTAGAAAAGTGGAAAATGACTTCTCGTCTACTCCTACAAGTAGGTTTTGACCCATGGAGTATGTTTTCCACTGAACCATTTAAATGAAGCGATATTGAGGATGGACCTTTCTCACAAAGAATATGAGATATAAAGAAGGTAGGTGAAATCGACACATGTCATTTTGGCATCCTGATAGACCAAATTTCCCCCTTGGTAGATTTTTGAACTGAGAGGACTCCAAAGGAAAAGTGAAAAAGTGATTTTTCACTACCCTAGAAAAGTTACCATTATAGTACCTAAAAGTGAAAAGACATTTCTTAATGGCTTGTACGAGAAAGGTAATTAATTAAAATAAATCTATTTTAATTCATAACGGATTGTTCCATTAATTGTTGAGGTATTTTCATTCATGTGGCACAAGAAGTCAGCTGTTAAATGGTAAAAATTCAAAATTTATAAGATCAGTTAGAGATTGCCAATATGAGCCACTATTTTTGTAACATATTGCTTGAATTTAAAGCTTTAATATTGGTTCTTCTTTGTCCCTATGTTCTCAAATATATCCCTTATTCCTGAATCAAATCATTTGAATCATGGCTTCCAAATTCATAGGATTCGACAGAATGAACAACATTACTTCTAAATGGCATAAGATTTTAGATACATCTCTGAAGTTCTTTGACATGCAGAACTTCCAGAACAGATTAAAAGTAGATGAGATACATCTCATCACTGAAAACTTTAAGGAGAGAGGAGTATTTGGTGCCTTTGTTTTTCCCATGGTTTTTCAAGCCCCAAAATTAATTTGGGAATGCACCGCTTGATACAACCCAGATACCAGGCAAATTCTCTTGCCCAATGATACAGTGCTGCTATCTATTGACAGGGAATCGGTCTAGAACTCACTTTGCATACTAGAGAAAGCTGAGTATTTTGAAATGACATACAGTCAAGCGGTGACTTAATATATAGCCAAAAAGTCATTTTGGAAGGAGATAATGAAATCATGGTTCCAAGAACCCAAGAGTGCCAAAGGGAAGTTGCCGAAGACACTATATGACACTAGTCTAAATCCAAAGATTGTTGAAATTCTTATGTTACTCCATAGGATCAGAGGTGAGAGTGAGGCACTCAATTTTTTTGATCATCACTTCTTCCTGGTTTAGGTAATCTATTCCCAACATCACTTCATTAATTGGGCGCTTATGGTAAGTGAGAATCTCTTGGAGGCCCTAGATAGATCTAAACTCTAGAATGAATTTTACATGTCTTCAGTCCTCTTATATATTCTGGCTACACTCCAAATTTGGCCAGGTCTTCCCAGGTTAGAGGAATTTCTTGATGATGTCAAAAGTTATGAATTTTTTCCCTCTTGGCAATTGCATAATAGTTATGCTGAGTATCTTTGGGTTAATGATGCATTTACAATGAGGTTGTACAGGGAGTTACAAGGCTATCCAAAAAGGAGATTCTCCCCCAAAGCCATGGTTTTCATCAGCCAATTTGGATTCTATTTCATTCAATTTAGAGGTTTCTCATATCTTCCTCTTGTAGGTTTAGATGATTTCCATTTGAAGCTGCCTAGGTATCCTACTGATATGATCATGCTGATCGAAGTAATGAGGCAAGAACTCCAAGTGAACTTACTTTGTGCTGAGGCTAAGAAGAAGTGATATGACTTCCCCATGACCATCAGAGCTTACAACTGCACGTCCCGATCAGAGGTGAAGAATGTTCTTAAGACATTCTCAAAGAGGTCTTCCTTGGAAACCTATGATGTCTTGAGACCACAATATGACCCAGTGAACTATGCCAGGGATGTATTGCAAATGAGTCATGCAATTCATCATGTACATGATATTGAAGACTACTATGCTAATTTTAAGGATGATTTGGAAAGTAGAGAGAGATTCTACGCTTGGTGAACTATTGAACAAATCAAAAGGTTCAATGTTAACATTGCAGTAGAGGGACTAGAAGATGATGGAAATCATATGTAGGATAATACATATCTAGAGGAGATAAATCTCACCCATGTCAGGTCTTGATCAATGTTGGACCAAGCCATTAGTGATTTACCCAATCTAATGGAGGGTATCTACAAAATAATAAAACAATGGGTTGAACAGATAGAAGGAAGGAGGAATAGGTTGGAAAGGAAGCCTCCTACTCAAAGAAATCCAACAAGGGATTCCTTCCACATCACAAAAAATTCCTCAGTAATACTCCTAGCTATCTCCAAAAGTTCTTCTTAGCGAGCTGGTGGAGGCGACGAACCTCCTAAAAAAGAAGTTCAACCAAAGAAGACTTGTGGAGAAGGTTCACTCCAAAATATTAGAACAAAAAAGGACCTCACTAAGGATGCAGAGCTAGAACAGTCAGTAAACATAGCCACAATGGATGTACCGGTTGACACCCCGACCCAAAATTCTCCAAGGAGAGGGTCTCCTGTCATAGTGGAAGTGGGTGAAGATACCCCTTCAACCACAGAATCAGAAGGAGAGGCCAGGAAGAAATGGAAGGTTGCTTCAGTAGCCAAATTGGTATCATCTTCTCCTACTTTAGTAAGTCCTTTTTCTTCAAGACAAAAGGCTACACCTTCAGTCATTAAGAAATTTTTCATTCAATAGTTGGTTTTTTCCAACAAAGTTACTAGCGTAGAGTCATGGATAGAACATACTCTGGAGCACAAGAGAAAGAGGGTAGAAGAAGGGGCTTCCAGCAAGGACACTCTATCATGAGCCTTTCAACCCAAGGTTGCTTCTAGAAAATAGAAGAAAGTAAAGATGATGTCTACTCTAGGTCGTGAACCTGAGATCGGAAATTTCACTATGGAAGTGGCCAAACCAACCAAGGATGGTAGATTCAAAGATATGACCACTTTGGATTTTCAATTGCAGTCATTTGATATGGGGTTAGCTCACCATGAAACCAAGGTAGACTAGTGGAATTCTACTAATGTGGTGATAGAAGAAGAACTCAAGGAGCTCAAGACTGCCAAGGTTCAACTGAAGGTAGAAGTGACTGAACTGAAAAATTTCATAAGACAACTCCTCACCTCGATTACAAGTGTTCCCAGCACCATATCTACCTTTGATCCCAGAATGGTAGAGAATCAAGATATACAAGCCAAGTTCTAAGAAGATCACCACTTCACGTAGATTAGTAAATGATGGGGTGAGAGGCTCAAATCTAAAGGGTTGGTAGTTGTTTAGAAGTTGGGCAATGCTCTCTTGAGGTTGAAAATATAAAGGAATAACATCGAGAATAACTTACAAAGTCTCGCATTTAAGAGAATGAAGTGTCAGGAGTGCATAGTAACGCTCCATGTAGCTATGAAGATGAAGACAAAAGAGGCGTTGAAAGCCCAAATTCTACAGAAAGGAGATGAAACTCTAATCAACTGGCTTAAAAGTTTAGAGTTCAAAATTGAAATGGTTATCCAGGTCGAGACAGGGTTGCAGCAAGTAGATATTAAGGTTAAAGAAGAATAGAACAAAGACTTCAAGATTCTCCAAGGTTTGCATAAAGAATCATAGACAAGTGGAGAGGGTAAGGAAATGATAGGAATGGCCAGCATGCAAAAATAATTCTTTGATTATGTAGAAAAGTTGTTAGAGCCATCTTCCACCCACTTGGATAAAGTGCCATAACTTCAACAGCTAAGCGGATGTGTTTATAAATCCATGGAAGAATTGAAGGATCAAATAGACGTAATTAAAAGTATAGCTAAAGAGCATTCCAGATGGCTCATCTAATACACCAATGTCCATGTTAATAGACATGAAGAACTTATCCAAGTCATCACAGCTATCACTACTTATATGGATAAATTAGGCAAAGGGAGTGAAACCAAAGCTTAAAGTAGATTCTCTCTTTGTACTAAATTTTGATTGAAATGTAACGGTTAATCTTTTAGTTATCATTTCTAGTTGGGGAAGTTGAACTATTTTGATTACCCCCTTCTTTTTGTAATGGCCCAATCTGGGACTCTATATGTACTATTTCCAAAATCAATATAGAGGTCGGCTAAATTTTGGTGTGAAAGATAGCATTTTGCTGAGTCAAATTTGTGTGTCTGAATACCATTATTTTATCTGTTCCATTTGCATTGCACTTATCTTTCTATTGAATTCGAATGTTTCTTTGAAGTTGGATTTACATTATGTGTTCGAACCAGAGCTTTGTATTATGATCTTATACAATTAGCAAAAGGGGAAATTTGTTGTTATCTTAAGTTTGGGAGACATTCTTATGATATAGATTGATTCATTGTTGTTTCATCATTAGTTTTTAGTCTTGCATCTACATTTTTAGTAGAAGTTCGTGCATTACCAATTTTGGGAGTTAATCTAATTGATGAAATCTCAAGGTTGGCTAGACTTAGAGTTGAATTTGTCCTGCCTGAGCTATTTCCTCCCTAGGATTAGCTTGGTTTTCCTCTTCTATTATTGGGTTAAGAACATACCCCTGGTAGACTAGGAAAGAACAAAATTCACTGAAAATCATTCATATAAGGGAGCTGAACCTTTAAATTTAGAGGGAAATTATTTTTTTCAATAACAATTTTCCAACTGTTATATTTGATTGTTTTTAAGCATTTTGGGTATTTTAGAGTTAATTTAAAAAGAACCATCTATTTACTAAATAATTTTTGGCGACTCTACTAGGGAGAAGAACAATCATTGCACCAGAAGCATATCATGAGGAAAAATGGTGCTTCCCCATGAAAATATAATTCTTGTACTCCAACCAAATCTTGATTTCCTAGACGATCAATAAGACCTTAGTTTTTCGCTGAACACTTTTTCCAGGAGGAACAAAAGAAGCACCGAACATTATAGAAACACCAGTCAAGTGCTAGAGTAAGAAGAATCTAGAGCAGAAGCACTTTGATGTGGATAGAAGTCTTGTTTCTGCTACAAAACCAACTTGGCTCTACTCTGAGATCTTTATCCTAGATCTCTTAGGGTGTTCACAACCCTAAACTAAGTCACTCTCAAATTCACCTCCTCTTCAAGACTCAATCCCCATCGAAGTGCTTTTCATCTCCTTCTTTCTAAACCTACACAAATAGATTCATTCTTCTCACTCAATCAATTTTCTCAGAACATTACTTTCATTCTCTTCCCTAGCCGGACTATTTCCAAGCTCACCTAGGGTAAGATCTCCAGATTCACACCTATTTCTACTCCTAACAAAAACAAAAAGGAAACTATGTACAAGGGCTCCACTCAAGTTCCATCCCAACACATGATTCTCACCATGGATTCAGGAATCTCGAGGGGCCATTACAACTTACAACCCAGAATGGATGAGGAACTAAAAACTTACAAAATAGAAAATAAAGTAACTAATCTACTTGCATGCAGAATGAACAAAGAAGTTTGATATCCACTGAACACACTATCTGCAACTTCTCATTACTGGAAGCAAAACAAAATAGTACAATAATCTGCAACTCTATGATTTCCTGTAGCTTCTCTTTTCTTCTATCTCTACTCTCTAGATCTCCAAAAATGAATGCTCTAGATGTTATTAGTAACCATCCTCTCATAGGAATCAACCCTAACGGTCCACTCATTTGCAAGAATCTCTTAAGGAACCATTACACTAACCATACTGTCCATAAAAGATAATATCTAATTTTCATGGGCCGTTACCACTGAATATTGCTGAGCAATATTAAAGAAAGCCGAGCTCCAGTGTTGGCCGAGTTGTTAGGCACAAATGTAGGTCAAGCTGTGAGGTACAAATGTAGGCCGATTTTCTAGGCACAAATGTATGCCGAGCTGTTAGGCACAAATATAGGTCGAGCTGCTAGGCACAAATGTAGGCTGAGTTGCTAGGCACAAATGTAGGCCGAGTTGCTAGGCACAAATGTAGGCTGAGTTGCTAGGCAATGTAGGCTGACTTGCTAGGCAATGTAGGCCGAGTTGCTAGTGATTCCAAGCAGCTTATCCAAAGTTCCTGATGCCTTGGTTGGATTTCCAAAGGCTTACCAACTACCTCACACACACACAACTGAAGGAAACCAATTAATCAACCTATCTAGACATGGATTGACCTAGTCATATCCTTCTTAGGGAAAACAAAATGACCTTCTAAGGTCCACACACACTCTCTTGACTTGGCTAGAGTTAGTACATGCTAGAAATAAGGAGCTAGGGGTTTGAGTTAGGTGTGCTCCTGCACCATACTCCCCCAGACAAAAGAAAGGTTAATCCATCCTTGGATTGAGCATGTTTGGATCAATGCCCAACCTCTTGATGTCTGATTCTCTAATCCAAGTAGCATCAACTTCTTCTTTGCCATGCCATTTGATAAGGTGCTCCATATAGTATTTATTCCTAGTCTTCTTGTAGACCCTTAAGTCTAGTATCTTTTCAGCTATCATAGATGGAGTAGGGGCTAATTTCTGATCGTTTACCTCTTGTAATACCTCTTGAAGGTTTTGATAAACATCTTGAATTGGTCCTTTGTATGCTATCAAATCTGCAATGTTGAAAAATGGTGACAACCTAATGTCTTCAGGAAGCTCCACCTTGTATGCATTGTTTCCATACATTGAAAGTATCTTACATGGACCTAGCCTCTTCATCTATAGCTTGTAAGGAACACCTTTCTATAGCCTATGTTTGTTCAAGTGTACCATCACAAAATCTCCAATCTAAAACTGAACATCCCTCTTTGTTGCATCCACCTTTTTCTTTACCTTTTCAGCATTCTCCAACAAATTCTTTCTCACACTTTCATGTAATTCCCTCATTGAATGAGAAAATTCCTCAGCATATCCACTAGCATGCATTCCTTCCTTAAATTCTCTAAGCTCAAAAATTCCTCTTGGGTGAAATCCATAAACTATTTTGAAAGGACTCTTACCAGTGGATCTGTTCACTATATCATTATATACATATTCAGCTTGCCCAATGAGTTGGTCCCATGCTTGACCATACTCCTTTGTGAGGCATCTTAGTAGGTTACTAAGACTTCTATTTACCACCTTTGTTTGGCCATCTGTCTGTGGATGGTAGGTAGATCCAAAAGACAAGTTAGTGTCGAGCTTTTTCCATAAGGTCTTCCAAAAATGGCTCATGAATTTTGTGTCCCTGTCTGAAATAATACTGAGTGGGAGTCCATGTATCCTCACCACTCCACTAAAAAATAGCTGAGCAATGTTACAGGAATCATGAATAGTCTTGCAAGGTATAAAATGTGCCATTTTACTAAATCTGTCCACTACAACAAAAATACTGTCATATCCTTGCCTTGTTCTTGGCAAACCAACTACAAAATCCATGCTTATGCATTCCCACGGTCTAGTTGGGATTGGAAGTGTCTGATAAAGGCTTTCATTAGAAGATGTTCCCTTTGCTTTTTGACACACTACACAACTCTCAACATACTGTCTAACATCTTTATTCATTTTAGGCCAAAAATAGAACCTAGTGACTAGCTCTTGAGTCTAACTGACTCCAAAATGACCACTAAGTTCTCCATTATGTTTTTCTTGGATCAAATTCTCTCTCATAGACCCTTTAGGAACACAAAGTTGACCTCCTTTAAACAATAAATCATTCTGCAAAGTATATTCAGAAAACTCACCATGAAAGTTGTTCTTGAACTCCTTGCATACCTTGTAGATTTGGTTATAATCTTCATCTTCCGCATATAGGTCTTTGAAGCTATCAATACCTATGCTTTGTAGATGAACTTCTTGGACTATGAGCAACCTTCTGCTCAATGCATCAGCAACCTTGTTTTGTACTCCTTTTTTATGCTTGATATTGAAAGTGTAGGCTTGTAGATACTCCACTCACTTCATGTGTTTGCTGTTGAGTTTGTCTTGAGAGTTAAGGAAGCTGAGAGCTTGGTTATTAGTATATACTATGAACTCCTTTGGCAACAACTAGTGCCTCCACTTCTTGAGTGCTTGGACTATAGCCTACAACTCTAAGTCATAAGAAGAGTACTTCTTCTTTGCATCATTTAGCTTCTCACTATGGAAAGCTAATGGTCTTCCTTCTTGGCTTATGACAGCCCCAATGGCCACATTACTTGCATCAAATTATACTATAAAAATATTATCAAAGCTTGGAAGAACTAGAGTAGGAAACTCTGTGATCTTCTCCTTGAGTGTTTCAAACCCTTTTTCAGCTTGTGGTGTCCATTGAAACTTTGTCTTCATCCCACCTTTGATGGTGTCTAACATGGGTGCACAAATTCCACTGAAATGTCTAATGAACTTTTTGTAATACTGAGCTAAACCATGGAAACTTCTCACCTCAGTAGCAGCCTTGGGAGTAGGCCAACTTAGAATGGAAGCTACCTTTTCTTGGTCCATTTTGAGATTACCCTGTGACAAAACAAAACTGAGATATACCAGCTCCTGCTTCATGAAGTCACACTTCTATAAGTTGATCATTAACTTTTCATCATGTAATTTCTTGAAAAAAAAATTCAAATGCCTAATATGCTCCTCCTTAGTTCTACTGAAAACTAAAATGTCATCTAGGTAGACAACAACAAACTTACCAATGCATTCTACCAATGCCTCATTCATCAACCTCATAAAAGTTGAGGGAGCATTAGACAAACCAAATGGCATTACAAGACATTCATACAAACCTTCTATAGTTTTGAAGGCTATCTTCCATTAATCTCCTTCATTAATTATGATTTGGTGGTAGCCGCTCTTAACATCAATCTTGCTGAAGTACTTTGCCTCCCCTAAACAATCCATTAGGTCTTCAATTCTGGGTATTGGAAACCTATACCTAATGATGATTCTATTTATGGCTCTAGAATTAGTACAAAGTCTCCAAGATCGTCCTTTCTTAGGTGCTAAAATAGTAGGGACTACACATGGGCTTATGCTCTTTCTAATTAGGCCTTGGTCTAATAGCCCTCTAATTTGATTGGCTATTTCCTCATTCTATTGAGGGGTCATCTTATAGGCAGCTTTGTTGGGTAAGGTAGCTCCTGGTATGAAGTCAATATTATGGCTAACAAGTCTTTTTGGAGGTAGGGGAGTGGGCTGTCCATCATTCACAATATCTCTATATTCTTCAAGTATTTCTTTTACCTCATTTGGTATCTCTACTTTCTTGATATCAACTTCATCTTTTGGCTTCAATACTAAGCAAAACCAACTCCTTCTCCTTCTTCTAGAGTCTTCAAAAACTCCTTCTCACCAACCATGAGCACACTTGGACTTGATGTTTTCACCTCTCCTTCTTCTATTAGTGACTGAATTTTGAAAGTTGCTCCATCTTTCTTAAATGAGTATGCATTCTTGGTTCCATCATGTATGGCTTGGCTATCAAATTACCATGGCCTTCCAAGTAGAAGGTGGCACACATCCATGGGAAGAATGTCACATAGAACTCTATCTTTATACTTGCCAATGTTGAATTCTACCCATGCTTGTTCTTTTACAAGCACATGTTGTCCTTTGTTAAGCCATGTAACCTTGTATGGGTTTTCATGTGGAATCCTTTTCAAATTTAACTTGCTGGCTGCCTCTTCACTAATGATATTATCAGTTGAGCCTGAATCAATAATGACTCTACACACCTTTCCTGTAATCTTGCACTTCACTCTAAAGAGTGCTCTCCTTTGGCTCGGTTCTTCTTTGCTTGGCTCTTTGATTAAGGTCCTCCTTATCATGAGGTTCTCACCTTATTTTGACTCTAATGGTACCTCATATGGCTTGCTGCTGCAACTTGATTCTTCTTGGACATAGTTAACACTTTTTCCACCTCCTTGAGAAGTAGAACCTTTTTCAGGACACTAATATGTAGGATGTCCAAATTGCTGACAGTTGTAACACTTCATTGAAGAGAAATAAGATCCTCTCCCTTGGTTATTAGTTCTTCCTCTTGAACTATTATTTGAACCTATTCCACGGTTGTAACGACCTCTTGTGTTGCTGGATTCTCCTTGATTCTTAGTGTGTTTGGACTCACTCTGATTTATTCCTCTATATCCTCCTCTATGACCTCTGCTATCTCTTCCTCTTCCTCTGCTATTTGAATCTTGCTTCTTCTTCAATTTTTCCTCCACTTTGAGGGCTAGTTGGTAACATTGGTGTATAGTCTTGGGGTTTAAGAGATTAATTTCCTCTTGGATACTCCACTTGAGTCCATTCAAGTACCTAGCCACTTTTAGGCTTTCTTCTTCCATCACATGC
Organism: Thuja plicata; assembly: GCA_018584345.1. Taxonomy (NCBI): domain Eukaryota; kingdom Viridiplantae; phylum Streptophyta; class Pinopsida; order Cupressales; family Cupressaceae; genus Thuja; species Thuja plicata. Next base: position 3,245,062 of record MU225105.1, on the reverse strand, counting down.
GACCTTAAGCATAGCTTGTTAAATTCTTCAGTGCATGAACTGACTTCTAAATCTTTTTGTCTTAGATTCTGTCTCTTTTTGTGCAACTACACTTCATAATCATCAGGAAGGTAATTTTCCTTCATCTTGGCCACCATACCTTTTCAACTAGTTATGGGGTCCTTTCCTTCTTTCGCCCTCTCATCTTGGACAAACTTCCACCAAGTGAGAGTAGTTCCTCTCAACCTTGTCTTGGCTATTCCTACTTTCTGAGCCTCAGTCACATTATCATAGTCAAAGTGACTTTCAAGACCTTCTATCCATTCCATGATTAATTCTGGTTCCATCTTGCCACTAAATAGAGGCACACCTTCTAAGGAATTACCACTCATTTCCTTCAATGCTTTCAAGAATGGCTCTTCTTGAAGCACAGGGTTTGGATCTAAAATAATGTCTTCCTCTGCCACTGCTTTACCCTTTCCATCAGCTTCTCTCATTTTTTCACTGACTACTACAGTCCTAAGCTGCACTTCTTCCAACTTAGTCACCATTTACACTAACTGTTCCTTCAGGAGTCTATTCTCCTCCTTTTTCTCTTCAACATCTTTTGCGAGTTTCACATTGGTCACCATCTTGGATGAGTTGACAGAAGTTTCTACAGATAACATCCAAACAACACATGCCCAAATCTTTTGGGGCTGTAATACCAATTTTATGTGGACAGAAGTCTTGTTGCTGCTACAGAACCAGCTTGGCTCTGCTCTTAGATCTTTCTCCTAGATCTCTTAGGGTGTTCACAACCCTAAACTGAGGTAATTCACTCTCAAATTCACCTCCTCTTCAAGACTCAGCCCCCATCGAAGTTCTTTTCATCTCCTTCTTGCTGAACCTACACAAATAGATTCATTCTTCTCACTCAATCAATGTTCTCAGAACATTACTTTCATTCTCTTCCCTAGCTGGACTATTTCCAAGCTCGCCTAGGGTAAGATCTTCAGATTCACATCTGTTGCTACTCCTAACAAAAACAAAAAGGAAACTATGTACAAGGACTCCACTCAAGTTCCATCCCAACACATGATTCTCACCATGGATTTAGGAATCTTGAGGGGTCATTACTACTTACAACCCAGAATAGATGAAGAACTAAAAACTTACAAAATAGAAAATAATTTAACTAATCTAATTGCATGCAAAATGAACAAAGAAGTTTCATATCCACTGAACACACTATCTACAACTTCTCATTACTAGAAACAAAACAAAATAGTACAATAATCTGCAACTCTGTGATTTCCTGTAGCTTCTCTTTTCTTCTATCTCTACTCTCTAGATCTCCAAAAATGAATGCTCTAGATGTTATTAGTAACCATCCTCTCATAGGAAACAACCCTAATGGTCCACTCATTCACAAGAATCTCTTCAGGAACTGTTACACTAGCCATATTGTCCATAAAAGACAATATCCACTTTTCATGGGCCGTTATGACTGAATATTGCCAAGAAATAGTAAAGAAAGCCGAGCTCCAGTGTTGGCCGAGTTTCTAGGCACAAATGTAGGCCGAGTTGCTAGGCACAAATGTAGGCCAAGTTTCTAGGCACAAATGTAGGCTAAATTGCTAGGCAATGTAGGCCAAGTTTCTAGGCAATGTAGGCCGAGTTGCTAGGCAATGTAGGCCGAGCTGCTAGGAAATGTAGGCCGAGTTGCTAGGCAATGTAGGCCGAGTTTCTAGGCAATGTAGACCAAGTTTCTAGTGATTCCAAGCAGCTTATCCAAAGTTCCTGATGCCTTGGTTGGATTTCCAAAGGCTTACCAACTACCTCACACACACACAACTAAAGGAAACCAACTAAGCAACCTATCTAGACATGGATTGACCTAGTCATATCCATCTTAGGGAAAAAAAATGACCTTCTAAGGTCCACACACACTCTCCTAACTTGGCTAGAGTCAGTACATGCCAGAAATAAGGAGGTAGGGGTTTGAGTTTGGTGTGCTCCTGCACCACACTTGAAAGAACCTTCCAAAGGAGAAATCAAAGAAGAGCACAATGCCAAGAAGAGCATGAAGCTAGGCCACAAAATTAGTAAAAAATATCGAGCCTAAAATATTTCTCCACAAAGAAAGAAGGAAGTACAGACCCACTCTTTGAGAGACTTGCGGATATTAACTTTTCTCTACTTGAAGTACCTCATTGAAAGAATGGAACTACAAAAAGCCAGAGCAGACCTTCTTCACCCCCTATGCAGTCTACTCTCTTATTGACCACTTGCCAAGTGTTAATGCTACACATAGTAGTTTCTCCCCCTGTTATCAATCTAACCCCTTATTTACCTCAAGTAACAATGGCACTCCCTTGGGCCATTGCAGTTGGACGCCTGCAATTAGAAGCATACAATCCTCTTCCCTCAGGGTCTAGAAAGAATTTTCATAAATTTTTTGGAGACACGAAAGTATCCATAGATGAAAATATTGCTGCATTCTTTGCTTCTGTCAATATCCTAGCAGTACGAGAAGAGGATGTGGCTATAAGATTATTTGTTGAGACCCTTGTCAAGGGCGCTACCAATTGGTTTCACCACCTACCAAATTCTTCTATTACAGACTAGACCTCCACGAGAGCTTCTTTTGAAAGAACATTCAAAATTGTGGAAGATGAACATGCTCTATTGACGCAATTAACCTCTATCAAGAAAGATCCTTCTATTGGTATGAGATATTTCATAGATAAACTCAATAAACTCATAAATTGTATTCCAGTGGCTGACAGACCTACGACGGGGAATTTGAAAACATTATTTATAAGTGCTATGCCACCAGATATAAATTATGATATAAGAAGACTAGTGGTACTACATCGTCTGATGAGATGATCCAAAAATTGTCAAATGAATTCATCGCCTTAAAAGGGCAACTTCCTAGATTCAATAACCATTATCAGTGAAACTATCAAGAGAAACCTAGAAGGGACAATGATGGGAGGGATGCTAATGGTAAAGAACTACAGTTAGCTGGTCCACCACAAAGAGTAGGTATTGAAGCCCCCCTAAAAGAGGGAATATGTTTGCCTTTCATCTAACTATAGATCATGATGGAGAAATCTGCCCTGATGTAGCCCGTGCTTGGCAAATGCATTAGGCTGATGAATGGAATGCTAGAGTCTCTAGCACTAAAATAGACTCATACTTGCATGGCGACTCTAAAAATTTATATTTAGAGTATGATTTTGATTCAGAATAAGGAGCAACATGTTATGCAACCATAGACAAGGCTTCCTATACAATCTTGACCAAGAGCCAAAAAGATAAAGGTCCTGCCTCTACCCCCCAACCTAAAAATAACAAGGCATCTACCTCCAACTCTAAGGAAGCTAATGAAGGCATGAGAATTCTACAAGTAGGTAAGGAGCATAACTCTTTTGACATTATTCAATTCTGTAGGGACTCTTGACTTCAAATCTCTCACATAGATTATCTCAAGTACAATCCTATAGAATTGCAAAAATTAGTAGATTACTATACTAAAGGGAATCAGAACCTAAACTAGAATTTCATGAATACTATAGAAAATGAGTCTATTTTTGCAGAGCCCATTAAGCAAGGTGAATTATCTATGTTAGCTACTATCCCAGTCAGAAGCTTGATCCATTCTATGTGTCTTTATATATTAATGGATGCAAGTTGAGAAATTTTAGAATAGAGTCTAGAGCCTCAGATAACATGATGCCATCAATAGTAGCTAAAGCTTTAGAACTTAACCTTAATAAAGCTCATGGTAGCTACTATTCTATGGACTCCAAGAAAGTACCTCTAGTTGGACAAATTAAGGATCAAGTAGCTTTGGCAGCGCACCTTGAGAAGAAGCTATTGTTATTCTGGTTGTTGATATACCTCCTAGCTATAGTTTGTTGCTAAGAAGAAGGTTCTATAGGGATCTAGGAGGGTAAATAAAGTTAGATTGGTCTCAAGCTTTAATCCCAGTGGGTAATAAAAAGCTTAAACTGGTCCTAGAAGAGAAATTTAAGTTTACTATGTTGAAATCTGATGATCCTAAAGCCCAAATTCTATATTAAGAATTGTAATTTGGCAACTATATGCTATTTACTAATGATCATGATGAGGAAGTGAAACTAGGAGAATGGGGAAAGGAATTTTCCACTAAAGAAGAGTCATCTCAAATCTGGACACTTGAATTTGATGGCAGTTGTGCTTCGTCAGGATCTAGTGCAGGTGTGGTCTTGATATCACCAGATGGAATGTGTGAGCCTATGGCTTATAAATTAGAGTTCAGAAAAAACAACAATACTTCTGAAGACAAAGCTCTTCTATTAGGAATCATCGCTACAAAGGAAAAGGGGGTGAATATTTTGAGAGCTCATGGTGATGCAGAGCTTATCATGCGCCAGGTTAAGAATCAATACTCTACTAAAATTCACAGATTAAAAAACTACAAAAATAGAGTACAGGATGAGATAGAAACACTAGATGCATTCTTTATTGAATCAGTGCCAAGAGAGTTGAATGCCAAAGTAGACTCCCTAGTTGTGTTAGCTTCATTACTCCTTCCCCATCCAAAATTCAAACACAAGAAGTATCAAGTGGAATTAATATATCAACCATTCATACCTGACAATGTGGAAGATTGGCAAGTGTTTGAAGATAACAAGAACCTCCTTCTCTTTCTAGAGAGTGGTGGCAACTTCAAAAAAGAGGTCCATGGAAATTGTAAAGAAGATCAACCAGTCAAGAAAAAGAAAGATAAGTCAGATATTATGCAGCTACAAGGTAATATCATTCCGCCCCATCTGGTTACTCTTGAAAAACTTTTCAATAGGCATGACACTTTTATGAAGAAAAGAATCATAAGAGGTCCTACCACTGGCAAGTATGAAGGAATAGATATTGGAACTGAGAAAGATCCCAACATGATCAACATTGGGAAGTGTTGTACTAAAGAAGAACAAGACAAGGCTAGGAAACTCTTCCTAGAATATTTGGACATTTTTCCCTGGAGCTATGAAGACCTGAAAAGTTTTATGGGTGGGAAATTCAAGCATAAAATCCCCTTAAAACTTGAAGCTACCCCATTCAAGAAAAAGCAAAGGAACTATAATCCCAAAGTTGTGGATGCAATATTCAAGGAAGTAGATAAAATGCTTAAAGCAAGGATCATCTATCCTATACACCACTCTACCTAGGTGGCAAACATAGTGCTTGTGAGGAAGAAGAACAGAGAGATAAGAATCTGTGTAGACTTTAGAAATCTTAACCAATCTTCTTTGAAAGACAATTATGCTCTTCCCAATATGGATCACTTACTGCAGATCGTAGCTGGAGCTTAAATGATGTCTATGTTGGATGAATTTTAAGGATATAATTAGATAAAAGTTGAGAAAGTGGATGGCCATAAAACAAAGTTCACCACCCCGTGGGGCACTTTCTCTTACTATAGAATGCCATTTGGGCTAATCAATGCTGGAGCTACTTTTCAGAGAGGTATGGCCCTTTCCTTCAATGATATGAAGAATAAAATCATTGGTACATATTTGGATGATCTTACTGTATTTTCTAGGAAAAGAGTAGATCATATAAATGACTTAAGGAAAGTATTGCAAAGGTGTTGAGAGGACAGGATTTCATTGAATCCCAAGAAGTCATTCTTCTGTGTAACTGAGGGGAAATTGCTAGGTCACATTGTCTCCCAATAAGGTATAAGAATCGATCCAGAAAGGGTCAGAGCTATTTAGCAATTGAGTTTACCGGTAAATAAAAATAGAGTAAAATCTTTTTTTGGTCAGGTTAACTTTGTCAAGAGGTTTGTTCTAGATTTTTTTAAAATTACTAAATGTATAGTTGATATGATGAAGGGAAATGTGAATTTCAATTGGAATGAACCCGGTAAGCAAGCCTTCAAAAACATAAAGGACACCATAGCCAATGCTCTGGTGTTGTGTCACCCATATTACAAGAAAGACTTTGTAATCTATTGTTATTCTTCTGAACATACTCTATCAGCCATTCTCATGTAGGAAAATGGGGAAGGAGTCTAGGATCCTATTGCTTTTATAAGCACACCTCTGAAAAATCATGAGCTGAAATATTCCCAAACTGAAAAGCATGCTTTTGCGGTCGTTAAAGCCTTAAAGAATTTTAGATTTTACATCTTACACTCACATTCTCTTATGGATGTACCTAATATCATAGTGAAAAGTATATTGACTCAAAAAGATGTAGGATGTAACAACAAAGGAGAATGGGTAGCTAAAATGCAAGAATATTATGTGGAGATCAAGGCCACAAAGCTGGTGAGAGGCAATGCACTATGCAAGGCAATGGTGGAAAACCAAGCAGGTGAAGACCCAGAAGCTACACATTTGGTTTTGGCTGTAAGTATGCAAGAACCCTGGTTTGAAAACATCATGTATTTCCTTACATATGGTGAATGCCCTGAAGGGATGAATTCTAAGAAAAGAAGAGACCTGAAACTAAAGGCTTCTAAATATGTCATTTGGGGAGAAAGGTTATATAAGAGATCAATAGACAGGACCTTTCTCCGATGTGTTGACAGACAACAATAAGAAGAGTTGTTAAAATTATTTCATGATGAAGCTTGCAGAGGAAATTTCTCCTCATTAGTTACTGCATTCAATATTCTGAGATAGTGTTACTACTGGCCAGGAATGTTCAGAGATGCTTACCACTGGGTAGAAAAGTGTGAGAAATGAAAAATGTTTACCGGAAAGCCACAGTTAGCAGCATTTCTCCTGAGACCAGTGGTCCTTGAAGGTTTTTTTCAACAATGGGGTCTTGATTTTATGGGTCCTATAAACCCCACGTCCAGTGTAGGTCATACCTACATAATCACTATGACTGACTACTTCACAAAATGGGTGGAGGCAAAAGCAACCAAGAGGACTACTTTCAGAAGTAGCATGTGAGTTCATCAAAGAAAGCATCATGGTAAGGTTTGGTGTGCCTATTAAGTTAGTTATGGATAACACTGCATACTTTTCTTCTCAGGAAATTACAAAATTTTCCTTTGAGTACAACATCATGATCAGCCATTCTTCCGACTATTTCCCTCAAGGGAACGACCAAGCCAAATCCAGTAATAACAAATTAATGAATATCATGAAGAAGCTCGTAGTAGACAACCAAAGAACCTGGCATAAGAAAATATATGAAGCCCTCTGGGTAGATAGAGTGACTCCCAAAAGAGCCATAGGTGTATCCCCTTTTGAACTTGTTTACTGAGTAGAGGCCAGCCTTCTATTACCACTAGAGTTAGCAACCTGCAAATTGAGAATAGCAGTAGAATATGACATATATGAAGATGGTTTAGAAAAAAAGATTATGTACCTAAACAAATAGGAGCAAGAAAGAGAGAAAATGGTTGACCACATTACACAACATCAGATATGTGTAAAGAGTTTTTTTGATAAAAAAAGCAGACCCTGAAAGTTTATGATAGGAGACATGGTGTTGTTGTGGGACAACTATAGGGCACCAAAGGGCATGCATGGAAAATTTGAAACACTATGGAAAGGACCCTTCAAGATCTATCAATTATTTGAGAATAATTATTTCAAGTTGACATATCCAGATGACGAAGTGCTACCCCTAATGTATAATGGTTAGGATTTGAAGCTCTATCAGATTTAAATTGAAAACATGTAACCATTGTATTGTACAATAGTTATGTTTAGTTCCTACTTTTGTTTTCCTAGTAAGGTTCCCTTTCTTCTTTCCCTTTCTTTGTCTTGCTTTAGTTCTATTGTGAGACACCTTTTGTTGAGATTTGCAAAACTAGAGACTTGAAATTCCTTGCTTGGACATGTGAATGTCCAAGTCCCCAGAAAGAGCCATTTGTTTCCCCAGTTTTGATCTACATACCTTTCAGACAAAAGTGAGTATTTAATGTATAGTGGTGGCCTTGAAAGTTTCTTGTTAGTCCTGAGTCTAAGTGTAGAAAACATTCCCTTAGGCTAGGGAGCCTTTACCATATTTTTCCCAATAGCCTTCTCTTGTGTAAATCAGAGGGTTTCTGTTTATGAGCTCATTTTTTCTTTGGGTAGGTTAAGTTCCCAATCCTATAAAGGCTATGGTTCAAAGATTTCTAACATTAGTGTTACACACAATGGAAGTATGTAGCCATAATCCTTCATTTTGTAGCTTGGTGGAAAATCGGGTTCGAGCTTCTCCACTGGCAGAAAAGTATCAACAGAGTGCATCTTCCGATGATGACTGCTAAGTGATGTCTCAGCAAGTACAGTTCTAAAATGGATCCTTTAGGCTTAAGAAGGTTTGCTATGTTTGGATTACACCTCTACAAGCCAAAGGGAATGATTCAATAGAAACAAATCGAGGAAATAAGCCAAAGGAAAAAAGCAAAAAATGACTTCTCCTCTACTCTTATTGGCGGGTTTTGACCCACAAAATATGTTTTTCGCTAAACCATTTAAATGAAGCGATATCGAGGAAGGAACTATCTCACAAAGAATCTAAAATATAAAGAAGGTAGGTGAAATCAACACATGCCATTTTGGCATCCTGATAGACCAAATTTCCCCCTTGGCAAATTTTTGAACCGAGAGCACTCCAAAAGCACTTCTCCACCAAAGGAAAAGCGGAAAAGTGAAAAGACATTTCTTAACGACCCATCAGAGCAAGGTAATTAATTCAAATAAAGTCATTTTAATTCATAACAAAATATTCCATTAATTATTGAGGTCTTTTCATTCATGTGGCATGGGAAGTCGGCCGTTAAATGGTAAAAATTCAAAAGTTATAAGATCAGTTAGAGATTGGCAACAAGAGCCACCATTTGTGTAAGATATTGATTGAATTTAAAGCTTTAATACTAGTTCTTTTTTGTCCCTGCGTTCTCAAAGATATCCCTTATTCCCAAATAAAATCATTTGAATCATGGCTTCTAGATTCATAGGATTCAATATAATGAATGACATTACTTCTGAATGGCATAAGATTTCAGATACATCTTTGAAGTTCTTTGACATGCAAAACTTCCAAAAGAGATTAAAAGTGGACCAGATACATCCCATCACTAAGAAGTTGAAGGAGAGCTGATTATTTGAGGCTGTTGGTTTTCCCATGGCTATTCAAGGCCTAGAATTAATCTAAGAATGCATCATTCGATACAACCCAGATACCAGGAAAATTCTCTTGCCCAATGATATAGTGCTACTATCTATTGACATGGAATCAGTAAAGAACTTGCTTTGCATCCTAGAGAAAGCTCAGTATTCAGAAATGACATACAGTCAAGTGGTGACTGAATATATAGCCAAAAAGTTAGTTTGGAAGAAGGAGATAATGAAAGAATGGATCCAAGAACCAAAGAGCACCAAAGGGAAGCCACCAAAGACACTATATGACACTAGTATGAAGCTAAAGATCATTGACATTATGGTGTTACTCCACATGATCAGAAGTGAGAGTGAGGCACTAAATTTTGTTGATCATCACTTCTTCCTAGTTCAAGTAATTTGTTCCCAACATCACTTCATTGATTGGGTGCTTATGGTAAGTGAGAATCTCTTGGAGGCCCTACATAGAGGTAAACGCCAGAATGAATTTTTCATGTATTCAGTCCTCTTATATATTCTGGATACACTCCAAATTTTTCCAGGTCTTCCAAGATTAGAGGAATTTCCTGATGATGTCAAAAGTTATGAATTTTTCTCATCTTCGCAATTACATAATAGTTATACTAAGTATCTTTGGGTTAATGATGCATTTACAATTAGGTTGTGCAGGGAGTTACAAGGCTCTCCAGAAAGGAGATTCTCCCTAAAATCCATGGCTTTCATCAGCCAATTTGGATGCTATTTCATTCAATTTAGAGGTTTCTCATATCTTTGTCTTGCCGATTTTGATGATTTCCCTTTGAAGCCACCCAAGTATCCTACTGATATGATCATGCTGATCAAAGTAATGAGGCAAGAAATCCAAGAGAACTTACTCTTTGCTAAGGCTAAGAAGAAGGGATATGACTTCCCCATGACCATTGGAGCTTACAGCTACACATCCCAGTCAGAGGCGAAGAACGTTCTCAAGAAATTTTCAAAGAGGTCTTCTTTGGAAACCTATGATGTCTTGAGACCGCAATATGACCCAGTGAACTATGCCAGGGATGTATTGCAAATGAGTCACGCAATTCATCATGTACATGATATTGAAGGCTACTAGGCTAATTGTAAGGATGATTTGGAAAGCAGAGAGAGATTCTATGCCCGATTAACTATTGAACAAATCAAAAGGTTCAATGTTAACATTGTAGTAGAGAGGCTAGAAGATGATGGTAATCATATGTATGATAATACATATCTAGAGGAGATAAATATTACCCCTATGAGTTCTAAACCCATGTTGGACCAAGCCATTCTAGTGGTTTAGCGACTCTAATGGAGGGTATCTACAAAAGAATAGAATAATGGTTTGAATGCACAACAGGAGGGAGGAAGAGGTAGGAAAGGAAGCTTGTTGTATAGTTGGAAAATGGAAGAACTTCCATTGTAGACATGTTTATCCTTTCGAGTAAGTTTTTTTGGGTCATGGAAAGTTCCTTGAATGGGTTCTTGATCTTGACATGGCTTCCCCCCTATTCTGTCCCTCTTTCCACTCCTGTTTAGCCTGATTTCTGCATTCTGGACTACAGATTGGTGATTCTGGGCTTCAGGGTCAGGGTCAAACTTTTAGGTCTATGTTGACCTTGACCTTGACCTAGGTTAGGGTCAACCTCAACATTGACCCAGGATTCAGATCCTTGTGTCTCAGTTTTTGGAGGTCGGCCTTTGCAAAAAGTTTTTCCCGCTTTTGGGTTGTTTGTTTTGGGTTCCAAAGCGTTGATTCCTAAATTATATTTAATATAGGTCCTCTCCTAGGGGTAAAGGCCTTAATGGTAATTTAATCCTCCTATGTAGGCCTCCTTAGAAGATTGTGCCCTAATTCCATATAAAGAGAAGTTTTCTCTCTCCCTTTCTCTAAGAACTATCAACTAAGCCTTCTAATGGTGATCAAGCCTTCTCAAAACTATCTTCAAGTGTGATTCAAGCAAGCCAAGGAGTGAGATTTGAAGAAAGTATTCATCCATACAAGCATCCATTTTCATGAAGGAGATCCATTGGAGGCCATTGGAGGATTTAGGCTACATAGTGCCCTTTTGGTGATCTCTGCATCCACCTTCTTCCAAGCCTATTCCAAATTCAAGAACCCATTCAAGACTTGGTGTTGGAGATCTAAAAGAAAGGGATTGAAGACATCCTTCCTTTCTAAATTCAATATTTTGAAGAATACTTGTGGATTCAAGGATTTGAATCTGCCACAAGGATCTTTTCAAGCAAGGTGAATTTATGCATTTACTTTGTCCATTTCTGCAATTTCAATTGCATATATTTGAGGTTAATTCCAAAACTGGGGTTTGACCAAGGCAAACCCATTCCCCACAATAAAAAATCTCCTTTTTCTTGTAGGTAAAGGTGCAGAACAATGAATTTGAACCTAGATCTAGATACCCTTTTTGGCTTTCTTTCAGACGGCGCAGACAGAGTCACTTTCGGATCTATGCAGGTCAGGGTAGACATTATTGGGTTAGGGTTGACATTTATGGGTCAAGGTCAACCTTTTTCATAAGACAACATCAAAACAGAAAAAGATTTCTGGGTTTTGTTCGTCTCTGTGTTCCAATTTGGGATCAACTATAAATTTTTCTAGAAATAGTCTACAGACCTCAGAAAATAGCATTCTTTGATCTACAATATTTCAAGGTTAGTGCATTTCTTCTATTTCTTCAATTACTGTCATATATCATTTCCATACTTATAATGAACAAAATTTAAGGTATCCCCTTTGTTATTCTCCTTTCCAAATGGTTGATTCATTTGTGCATTAGCCCTTCCTTGGGGTTGATCAACTTGGATCTCCCATTTGTACATTTGAGGATAAAAAGGAATATCTTATCTTCTCCTTAATCACAATTGCAATACTTAATCGATACAATTCAATTACGGTTAATGAATTCAATACATTCTAGGAAACTTAAAGGACAATTTACATATCAATCACATCCCAATCATAATAATCAATCAATGAGTAAATCAACCATTTTTATATTGTACATTTTAGTGAACCCGCAATAGACAACTCTTTCTTTTTGTTGTTAGATTTACATTGTTTATTCTAGATCTTGCATTTTCTTTCAAATTACATTTCAATTTAGTTTATCAAAGTTTTGTGTTAGTTCATTGGCATTATATTGGTGTATGAGCTTTACCACATCTAGTCCTACTTATAGTATCCTGATTAGAAGAAGACGTAGACTTATGGGTTCCTTTGATCCTAAGTCTTAATCTCCTTTCCTTAGGATCCTGAATGATAATTTAATAACTCATGATTCCAATCCTTCCATGGAGCATAACTCTTCTCACTCATCTCATGATGAAGATGATGCTTTAAGAGTTCCTCCTGAACAAGTGCAGAACCTTTCAATCAAACTTGATAAAATGGGAAATTGGCTTCTCCAAGAAAACCATAATCAAGATTCTATTCAAGCTATAGAGGCTCTTAAGAAAGATCTCTGTGATAATGATCAAGGTATTAATTTCTGACGTAGTATTACTCATCTTGTCAATTTGAATGTTAAACCTTTAGCTCAAGAGGCTCAAGAGTTAGGATTCACACCTATTGTCACTAGTGTAGGACCTTCTTCTATTCCTCTACCTAGTATTCCTACTTATACTCCTCCTTTGATAACAACTTCTCTCCCAAGTGCACCTATTCCTATGAGTGCTCCACCGGTATCTTTACCTACCTCACAACCTTCATATCATAGTGTGCCATTTACTTATACTAATCCTCTTCCAACCATGGTGCCTAATGTTCCACCGACTGTGTCTTATATTCCTACTACTTCTTACACTTTTCCTAGTGTTCCTAATATTGCTATGCCACCTATTTCCTCTAATGATTCCACAATTATTAGTTTGGCTCAAACTGTGTCATTTTTACAACAACAACTTGCATCCTTAACTCAATCTAAATTTAGCATTCCTACATGTGATATGGGTAGTCCTTTATCTAGAGATATCATTCATGCTACTGTCCCTCAGCAGGCCGATATGCCTCATCTTGAGAACTATAATGGCAAAGGTGATCCTGTTACTCATGTTAAAACATTTCAAATCCTTTGTAGTGATTATGCTCATGACCATAGGATTTTAGCTAAG
>MU225105.1:3192342-3231523 GCA_018584345.1 Thuja plicata | reverse complement strand
CACTTCACCATTATCAATTACAAGTGAGTCAGTTTGAGAGAAACACTCCAATGGCTCCTGTTCTAGTTGATAAGGGTGATAATGCTCCTAATCCTAATAAGTTTTAGAAACCTAACAACTATGTCAATATTAATAAATAGATGAATGCAATTACTGATCAAGTTGCGGCTACATCTAATAGTGCTCCTACATCCACTTCTTTCCAAATGAATCATACATTTACTCCTCTCTCTGAAACTTTGCATTCTATAATGAGTAGGTTGTTAAGTGCTAGCATGATTACTTTGCCTCCTATTCGACCTCTTCTTCCTACCACGATAGCTTCAAAATCTTGATTCTAAAGCTTTTTGCTAATAATATTGCCAGAATGACCATGACACTGAAAAATGTTACTCTCTAAAGCATAAGATTCAAGACTTAATTGATTCTAAGGCTTTGTCTGTTGATAATTTTTATGGTAATGGAAATAAATCTATTTCTCCTCCTAATCAAAATCTTCAAATCTATACCAATCCTTTACCTCCACATGATACTAATACTATAGCTCAACCATCTTCTATAGACATTATTTTTGATTCAAAGATGGATGATCTTAATAACATTGTTAATCATGTGGAGAGTGTTGTGCCATCTAAGCTTATTGTTAAAGATCCTTCACCTCCACTTCAACTTCCAGTTCCACCTAAAACTCAACAACAAACTAAGGATAAGTGACCTAGGGAATTTTTAATTACCTTTGATAATTCTGAAAAAATCAAAGCTCCCGATGGTCCCCTTTATATCTATGCTAGGATTGCTAAGATACCTACTCGTGGTTGTCTAGTTGATCCCACATCTTTAATTAATGTCACTACTGAGGAAAATCTTTTTATGAAAGGCTTACAACGTGATTTTTATGACTCATCTGAGGCATGGATCCAAACATGTAATGGCTTTCTTTATCCTGCACTTGGTTCTATTAGCTTACCTGTTGAACTTTGTGGCAAGGTTATAGATACTACCTTCATCATTATTCCTATTTCTGATCAATTCCAATTCAAATTTGGTTTACCTTGGATAACTTCTATGCATGTCATTTCTTCTCCCCTTCATAAATGTCTTAAGTTCATTCATAATGGAGAAGTCAAAATGATTAATCATAGTTTATTTCAACCTTCTAGGCCTAGATATTGTGCTACTCTTGATTTTATTTGGCCTTCATTACCTAACTCATGTCTGCCTCACCTTGATCATCTTTTTCATTCCTATCAAGCTTACAAACATCACAAAATTGCTGAGTTAAGTATGCCTTAGATTGATTCCAATCATGGTCTTTTGCCTACTCCTGCAATACCTCCTTTATCCATTGTTGCTAATAAAATTGATCAAACTTATACTCTTCCAATACAACCTATTGAGAACTCTCCTATAGAACCTGTGAAGGAACCTGTTGTTATTCCTCCTAGTTCTCAACATTTACCAAATAAAGTTAAACATAACAAATCTACTAATGAACGTCGTAAGAAGCGTAGAGCTAATGCTAGAGCCCATGCTTCTATGATTCAAAACTCATTACCTACCTTCAATCAACCTATGACTGATGCATTGGATGTTAATATTCATGATGTTAAGACGAATGAGTATGATGATCCTATTCGCATCCTGGATCCTATTTCAATCAACATTGATGAGGAGGACACTCTCGATGATCCTATTAATCTTAGTGATGAATATGAGACCGTTGATCTTGATAATGGTTTACCTCATATGATTTCAACTCAATTAACAATTACACCCAGTATTGAGCATTGTGATTCTCAAGAGGATCCTTGTTTGGAACTGGCTATCATTCCTACTATATTCAATATAGTCCCTCTTGCGAGTTGCCCACCTACTCTAAATAACATAAACCAAGATGGGGAGGGTTGACAACATGCTTGAATGGATCATCCTTTGTGGTAGCCCTTTTTGTTTTTGTATGTTGTAATGTGCTTCCCCGTAATGTGTTTCTAAATGTTTGTTAGATTCTTTTATACGACCCTTGTTACTTTGTTGGTATAAGGTGATGAAAGAATCAAAACTGTTGTTCAATTCCTCTATATGTACCTACATTATTCTATATGTTACTTCATGTTATGTTGTACTTGTGCTATTTTTTGTAACTATGTTCCTTGCACAATCTTCTTGGATCTGCGACACGGTAGCACTAATTCTTTTTGGTCTGCATGTTGTGGTCTGAAAAGATTCCTCTTCGTAAATCTTAAGTTTCTTTCCTCCTTTGTGATTGTAGTTCTACTTTATTTAGGGAATGATGTCAATTCATTTGCAATAATATTATATATTCTATGTACATGTTATCTTATGATCATACTGAACCCACATTAGGTAGATCCTTTTTTTTTTCTTATGTATGTTTATGTTTTATTTCCCTTGATTTGTCTTCCTTTGGGGGCATCTCACAGTGGAAACATAATCTGTAGAGTTGTTGATGTTTCTGTTAAAACCATTTCTCCTATTAAAGTGTTAGCAATGAACTTAATGTGGGGGCATACACTCTACTCACTTTTTACACACATACATGTTCAAAATAGATTTCAAGGTTTAAAACCTTTTCCCTTTATGGATTAAAAGAAATTAATCCTTAAAGCATGGTCATTTTTACTTTTTTAGGATCTCTTGATCCCTCCAGTTTAAAATTTACATGAATCTCTTGATCCCGCCAGTTTTCAATTTACAATAATTTGATCCCTTTAAGAATGGATCTCCCTGATGGGTTGAATAGTGAGTAGCCACATTCACTAGGAAGTTCAATTCCATCTTTCTAGCTACACTTTTTGTGTGGTTCACAATAAGACATAAGTTCTCATTGGGTGAGATAATCACACCCTTTTCTCTTTCTACTTAACTAAGTGATGTCTCTCTTATTAGGATCTTAGGGTTGATAAAGACTTAATTCCCTTGGGGGGTTGAGGGTTTCTTTATCCCTTTTGGATTCAATAAGATTGTCTTTTCTGTATATTCTCCTTTACCAAGAGTTTGTGTTGAACTCATACTCTTGCTAAAGTGGGGGCTAAATGTATAGTCAAAAAATGGAAGCACTTCCATTGTAGATGTCTTTAGCCTTTCAAGTAAGTGGTTTGGGGTCATGGAAAGCACCTTGAATGGGTTACTAATCTTGACATGGCTTCCCCCTATTCTGTCCCTCTTTCCACTCCTATTTAGCCTGATTTCTGCATTCTGGACTACAGATTGGTGATTCTAGGCTTCAGGGTCAGGGTTGACCTTTTAGGTCTATTTCAACCTCAACCCTGACCTAGGTCAGCATTGAACTTGACCTTAACCTAGGGTTCAAATCTTTGGGTCTCACATATTTTGGAGGTCAGCCTTTGCAAAAAGTTTTTCCCGCTTCTAGGTTGGCTGTTTCGGGTTCCAAAGTGTTGATTCCTAAATTATATTTAATATAGGTCCTCTCCTAGGGGTAAAGGCTTTAATGGGAATTTAACCCTCCTATGTATGCCTCCTTAGAAGATTGTGCCCTAATTCCATATAAAAGAGAATCTTTCTCTCTCATTTTCTCTAAGAACTATCAACTAAGCCTTCTAATGGTGATCAAGCCTTCTCAAAACTATCTTCAAGTGTGATTCAAGCAAGCCAAGGAGTGAGATTTGAAGAAAGTATTCATCCATTAAAGCATCCATTTTCATGAAGGAGATCCATTGGAGGCCGTTGGAGGATTTAAGCTACATAGGGCCCTTTTGGTGATCTCTCCATCCACCTTATTCCAAGCCTATTCCAAATTCAAGAACCCATTCAAGACTTGGTGTTGGAGATCTAAAAGCAAGGAATTGAAGACATCCTTCCTTTCTACATTCCATATTTTGAAGCATACTTGTGGATACAAGGATTCAAATCTGCCACAAGGATCTTTTCAAGCAAGGTGAATTTATGCATTTACTTTGTCCATTTCTGCAATTACAATTACATATATTTGAGGTTAATTCCAAAACCAGGGTTTGACCAAGGAAAACCCCTCCCCCACAAAAAAAATCACCTTTTTCTTGTAGGTACAGGTGCAGAACATCAGATTTGAACCCAGATCTGGATACCCTTTTCAGCTTTCTTTTGGACAGCATGAATAGAGTCACTTTCGGATCTGTGCAGGTCAAGGTACATATTATTGGGTTAGGGTTGACATTTGTGGGTCAAGGTCAACCTTTTTCATAAGATGACATTAGAATGGAAAAATATTTCTGGGTTTTGTTCGTCTCTGCGTTCCATTTTGGGATCAACTGTTAGTTTTTCTAGAAATAGTCTACAAACCTCATAAAATAGCATTCTTTGATCTGCAATATTTCAAGGTTAGTGAATTTCTTCTAATTATTCAATTACTGTCATATATCATTTCCATACTTATAATTAACAGAATTTAAGGTATCCCCTTTGTTATTCTCCTTTCCAAATAGTTTATTCATTTGTGCATTAGCCCTTCCTTGGGGTTGATCAACTTGGATCTCCCATTTGTACATTTGAGGATAAAAAGGAATATCTTATCTTCTCCTTAATCACAATTACAATATTTAATCTATACAATTCAATTAAGGTTAAGGAATTCAATACATTCTAGGCAACTTAAAGGACAATTTACATATCAATCACATCCCAATCATAATAATAAATCAATCAATAAATCAACCATTTTTATATTATACACCTGCTACTCAAAGAACTCTGACAAAGGATTCCTCCAACATCGCAACAACTTCCTCGATAATACTCCTAGCTATGTCCAAAATCTCTTCTTAGCCAGCTAGTGGAGGTGATGAACCTCCTAAAAATGAATTTCAACCAAAGAAGACTTGTGGAGAAGGTTCAATCACAAATATCGGAATAACAAAGGAGCTCACCAAAGATAAAGAGCCAGAGCGGTCAATAAAAGTAGCCACAGTGGATGTAGCGGTTGACACCCTGACCTAGAATTCTCCAAGGAGAGGGTCTCTCGTCATAGTGGAAGTGGGTGAAGATACCCCTTCAACCACAGAATAAAAAGGAGAGGCTAGGAACAAATAGAAGGTCACTTCAGTAGCCAAATTGGTATCCTCTTCTCCTACTTCAGTAAATCCTTTTGCTTCGAGACCAAAGACTACACCTCTAGTCATCAAGAAATTGTTCATTGAGGAGTTGGTTTCTGCCAACAAAGTCAGTAGCGTAGAGTCATGGATAGAACATACTCTGGATCACAAGAGAAAGAGGGCAAAAGAAGGGGCTTCTTGCAAGGAAACTCTTTCATGAGCCTTTCAGCCCAAGGATGATTTTAGCAGATAGAAGATAGTAAAGATGATGTCTACTCTAGGTCATGACCCTGAGACCAGACATTTCACTATGGAAGTGGCCAAACCAACCAAGGATGGTAGATTCAAAGATATGACCACTTCGGATTTTTAGTTGCAGTCATTTGATATGGGGTTAGCTCACCATGACACTAAGGTAGATTGATGGAAGTCTACTAATGTGGTGATAGAAGAAGAACTTGAGGAGCTCAAGACTACCAAGGTTCAACTAAAGGTAGAAGTGGCTAAACTGACAAATTTCATAAGACAGCTCCTCACCCTGATTGCAAGTGTTCCCAGCACCCAATCCACCTTTGAGCCCAGTGCGGTAGAGATTCAAGCTATACTGGCCAAGTAATAGGAAGATCGCCACTTCGCATAGATCGGTACAGGATGGGGTGAGAGGCTCAAATATGAAGGGTTGGTAGTTGTTGAGTAGTTGGGCAATGCTCTCTTGAGGTTGGAAACAGAAAGGAATAACATCGAGAAGAACTTACAAACTCTCACATTTGAGAGAATGAAGTTTCAAGAGTGCATAGTAATGCTCCATGTAGCTATGAAGATGAAGACAAAAGGGGCATTGAAAACCCAAATTCTACAGATAGGAGATGAACCTATAATCGAGTGGCTTCAAAGTTTAGAGTATTAAGATCAAAGAAGAACAAAAAAAAGACTTCAAGATTCTCGAAGGTTTGCATACAAAATCACAAATAAGTGGAGAGGGTAAGGAAATGATAGGACTGGCCAACATGCAAAAATCATTCTTTGATCATGTAGACAAGTTGTTAGAGCCATCTTCCACCCACTAGGACAAAGTGCCAGAACTTCAACAGCTGAGTGGATGCATTTATAAAGCCATGGAAGAATTGAAGGATAAGACAGACAGAATTAAAAGTCTAGCTAAAGAGCATTCCAGATGGCTCATCTGATACACCAATGTCCATGTTAATAGACATGAAGAACTTATCCAAGTCATCACAACTATCACTACTTATAGGGCTAAATTAGGCAAAGGGAGTGAAATAGAAGCTTAAAGTAGATTCTCTCTTTGTACTAAGTTTTGATTGAAATGTAATGGTTAATCTTTGAGTTATCATTTCTAGTTGGGGAAGTTGAACCGTTTCAGTTACCCCCTTCTTTTTGCAATGGCCCAATTTGGGACTCTATATGTACTATTTCCAAAATCAATATAGAGGTCGGCTAAATTTTGGTGTGAAAGATAGTATTTTATTGAGTCAAATTTTTGTGTCTAAATACCATTATTTTATCTGTTCCATTTGAATTGCACTTATCTTTCTATTGAATTTGGATGTTTCTTTGAAGTTGGATTTACAATATTTGTTCGAACCCGAGCTTTGTATTATGATTTGATACAATTAGAAAAGGGGAAATTCATTGTTATGTTAAGTTTGGGAAATGTTCTTATGATATAGATGAGTTCATTGTTGTTTAATCATTATTTTTTAGTTTTGCATCTGAATTTTCTGTACAAGTTCATGCATTACCAATTTTGGGAGTTAATCTGATTGATGAAATCTTAGGGTTGGATAGATTTAGAGTTGAATTCTTCCTACCTGAGCTATTTCCTACCTAGGATTAGCTTGGTTTGCCTCTTCTATTCTTGGGTTAAGAACATACCCCTGTTAGACTACGAAAGAGAAAAATTCACTGAAAATCATTCATATAAGGGAGCTGAACCTTTAAATTCATAGGGAAATCAGTTTTTTCAATAACAATTTTCCAGTTGTTATATTCGATTGTTCTTAAGAATTTTGGGTATTTTAGAGTTAATTTGAAAAGAATAATCTATTTACTAACACTTTATAATTAGGATTTCCCCAAACATTGTGCCCAGGGGTCTGGTTAGGAAGTGACCACCCATCATCTGTATCTTTTTATACATTCTCTAGTTCTCCTTCCTCCTGTCTGGGAGAAATAGTAAGAGCCAGGTGAGGGATTTTATCAAAAGTGGCAAAAGGCCACACATTAACAGTTTCCTCCAGATAAGAAGTGGTAGAAACAAGCAAAGGAGTCCATCTAGTAGCCAAGGCACTCCTAGAAGGAGGAGAGGCAGAGCGGCGATGCCAAGAGTGTGACATTCTGGAGCACCTAGTTGATGAACTCTGGCTATGACGCCGACCCCAGGGTGGCGTGCACTCAACTAAGAGAGAATCTAGCAACACTCAAGCTATAGTACATAGGGCATTACCCCAATGCTGCAGTAGATCTTACAAATGGGTGACCTCAAGGGCCACCTTATCAGCTTGTACTTGAATCTGCATCATGACATTATTACATAACCATGCCTTAGCATAGAGAGAAACATTAAAATCCAGAAATTTGTGAGTAAAAATAACATCATTATGGTCTTTCCATAAGGAAAACAAAATCTTCATCCTGAAACAATGCCAAATCTAGGTATACTGGGAAGGCATTTTGGGTGAATCACCAAGGAGAGCCATATGTCAAGAGAAAGGCTTAGGTCATAATGGCCTAAAAAATCCATGAATCTATCTCCAATAGTTCTAGTCCCAATGAAAGAACCAAAAAATATACATAATGGTTTTAGAATTCCCACAAAATGGGCATATGGGATTATGCACACCCAAGTCCTGGAGTCGAGCTCCCAAAGGAAAACCTTGGCAAAGAAGACACCAAGAAAAATAAGAAATTTTGGGTTTAGTAATAGCATCCCAAATAGTGCTAAAATGCCATCTGAAGGTCTTCTAGGAAGAAGAAAGATACCAATGATGATTGAGAAAATCAATCATAGGAAACCAAGGCACAAGCCAAGAGTACCCAAGCTTGGGTTTGTATTGTGTAAATGGCATATCAGGGTACCATTTCCAGCATTTTGACCAAGTTTTAACTGACTAAATTCCAATTTTATCTAGGAGATGCAGTGTAATAGAAAAGACGAGCAAGTCAAAAGTCTCACAATCTAGATGAGTGAGCCTAAACTAAACACAAAGATCATCCCAAGAGTGGAGACTCGTGGCGGCTCTGGAAAACAAATACTTGTGTATTTGAATGCCACGTTTGTGAAAGACAAGAGCACTTATCCCCTTGATTTTGGCCAAAGGAAGCCCTTGTTGAGAAAAAAGAGGGGACCACCAAATATTTTGTTGATTGAAAAAAAGCCCATCACAGAAGCCATTACCAACCCAGTAAGGGCAAGGCTTGATAGCTTCCCAGGCTCTCCAAATAATTTTGAAAACAAAAGTACCTTGGATTTGAATATGATGCTTCATAACTAGAATGGTTTGAAACCCAATACCCTTCCAAGCATGCTTGTGAAAGGGATACCCAGAATAAATGCAATGTTAAAGCAGAATTTTCTAGGCCTCATCACCTGTGAGACATCGCACAATCCACTTTGCACAAAGATCCAGGCCTTGTTTATGTGTGTCAAGTAAGCCAAGCCCATTAGATTACTTAGGGAGATAATAAACATACCAAGAACCTCTATGAAATCCATTATTATCAGTGCCAGAATTCCAAAGATAATCCCTTAGCAATTTCTCAAGTTTCTTGTAGGAGGATTTTGAAGTAGCACAACAAGAAGAGTAGTAAACATGTGTAGGATCCAAGGCCTTGGAGAAAATATGAAACTTCCTAGTGAGAGAGAGAAGCTTGGTGATCTTATAGGTAAGATTCTTTTCAATTTTAGCTAACACAACATTCCATAATTCAGTTGAAGTGGTTTGAAAACCAAAAGGAATACCAAGGAAATGAAAAATTTCCCCATGTTGAATCCTGTACCATGCAAGCTAAGAAAACCAGGGAGGATCGGGAAGGGAAGACTGCCTATAACACAAGGTTTTATGCCACTGGATGGCTAAACTAGAGGCTAAGAAAAAAGTGTCTAAACACAGCAAGGCTGCCATGATATTTTCTTCATCCTCTTCAAGAGTGAGGAAGGAATCATTAGAAAAATGGCCATTGACCAATTACTAGGTAGAATCAAGTAAATAAATCCCATGAACATGGACCAAAGAAATGGAATGAGCTAAAAAATAGCCAAATCCCTCAACTACCAGAACATAGAAGGCAGGAGCTAAAGGACAGCCTTGCCAAAGGGATATGAAGAGCCCAAAGGTAGAAGATCGTCTACCACTAATGGTGATGCAAGCATAGGCATCCCAAAAAATTAGCTGCATAGATTGAAGAAATCTGGGGCGAAAACCAAGAGTGTGAAGCATAACAATAATAAAAAGGCCACTCAATGTGGTCATAAGCTTTAGAAAAATCAAATTTAAGGAAAAGGGTTTTTCTGTTGAGATTTACAATCCCATTCCATACCTTCCCAAACCACAATGATATTATCAAGAATAAATCTTGATTTGATAAAGAAAGTTTTATCTGGTTGAACAATTTGAGGAATGATGTGATATATCTTGAGATCCATAGCCTTAGTGATGATCTTATATGAGACATTGAGAAAGGTAATAGGCCACTAGTTGCAAATATCCTCAGGATTCCTAGACTTGGGAATGAATTTAATGTTTCCTTTTTTGCTAATGTCCTCAAGAGACTAGGAGTGATAAGATTCAAGGAAAGCCTAGTGTAAATCAAGAACAATGGAATCCCATAGTGTTTTATAAAAATCATAGGGAAAGCCATCACACTTGGGGATTTATCATCATCCATGGCAAAGATAGCTTCATGAAGGTCTTGCAGGGTAAGAAGATGATCACAGAAAGCTCACTAGGAAGGTGAAACACATTGAGGCATGACAACAATGTAATCATCAAGAGCTTGATTGCTGGTAGGAGAGGATCCCTAAGTTGAAAAGACTTATTTGTAATGACAAAAAAAGGCTTGCAAAATATCAAGAAGCTTTGTGAGGAGGGATTGTCCTTCTTTAATCCTGATTATGCCCACATTAGTGTGACAAGCACAGAGAGAAGAAAAAAATTCTTTAGAGGCTTGACCTCTAACCTTTAACTAGTGTAGCCAAGCTTTGATCTGAGCATTGCTAGAAGGATAATTGTCTACAACTTGCTTCTGCTAATGCAGATGGGCAACATGAAGTTGCAAGCCTTGATTGAAAGGATCATGAGTTAAGGACTCTATGGCAATACAAAGAGATTTGGTGTTAACATCATAGGATCTATGGTGGTAGATGGCAATTTAACTACCATAAATGTGGATAAAGTGTTCTATACGATGGATGGCATCATTCCACCATTGAATCCAACCAAGTTATTGTGATGGCGCTCAAGATTCCAAATCTGATGAATGTGGTCCACCATGGAGGCATGACTAAGAACATAAGTATTAAAAAAGAACTGAGTGGTGGGAGTTCGATACTTAGCTATCTTCCATACAATATTAAATTTAATGGGGAAGTGATCTGACAAGGTCACATTAAACAAGAGAAGTAACTAGAAAGGCTTGTTTTTCAAAAAAAGAGAAAAATGATTGTGCTGAAATCATGGCATGATCAAGTCATTTATGAATTTTTTCAGAAGAGGCTCTAAAATTAGACCATGTGTGCCAAAATCCATCAGGATGGTGACAACAAATATTGGGATAAAAAAAGCCCAATTTATTACGCATATAATACCAAGCTTCCCATTCACCAACTATCCATCAAAAAGGAAAAATGTCATTCTTGTCAGAAGCCACTTCAACTATATTAAAGTCACCTAAAAAAAACCAAGTTGTAGGTGGTAGAGAATCTGCAAGCCAATGCCAAATGTGATATCTCTCAATAGAATCATTGGGAGCATAAACATTAACTATGCCAAATGGATGATTCTCAATAATGAAGGTTGCCCAAACAAATATTTTCAAGGGATCTGAGTGATGATTGATTTAAAAATAATGCCAATGAGGAGATAGGAGAGTAACAACTCAATGTTGACTAGCTTCCTGAGGTGTGCAAACCCAATGATGGTTAATACTAGAATAAAAATTCTTCATCCCCTATTGGCTAGGTTTAGAAATGGGAGCATTGTTCTCAGCATGACAAGATGCTCGAGCCGCAAGTGATAGGCTTGAATTGCATGTTCTTGTGGTCGACTGTTACCTAGTTGTCTTTCTTGGTTTCCTCTTTTTTACTAGAATCAACAGGCAGCAAATAAGAATCATTATGAGGAGGTTTGGGACTAGTAACTACAAAAGGGTATTCCTTGATATTGTTCTCTACAAATTGGCAATGATAACAAGTGTTGGGAAGGTTGAGGTAAAGCACCTTCTAAGAGAAGGTGGTTTCACAAAATTGGATCTCAGAAGACACTTTAAGGTCTCTAGAAAGGTTGAACTAAATACAACACCTCTTCTAAGGCTGAGGATTGAGAAAATGGTCATGCTTAATATAGATAACCCTACATAGAGTTTGTGCAATGGAATGATGACATGTAACTTATTGAATGTTTGATAATGTTAAGTTGAAGATGATGCAAGACATTAAATCAGTTAATGGTTTGTATTGTCATTGATGTCAACTTGATATCATCTGTATGGTCATATACATAATTCTAAAGACTTTAGAGAATCAATGGAACAAAGGCTATTCTTTCAACAATGCATAAAAATAAAGTATTCACTAAGTGACAGACAACACCGATAGAGTGCACACCATCAGTAAAGGAAAAGAAAAAGTCACAGTGATGCCCAACAAGTAGAAGATAGTACTACCCGACGAGAAAAATCCAATGATGCCCGACGGATGGAGATCCCAAAGCTAAGTGGAGTCACATTGACGAAACTGGCAGTTATTACTAATGACTAACTGTAGAGTTGACTGACAGAATAGAGAGTTCAGAAAATGACAAAATATCTAGCTGGCAGAGCTTAAGGATAGACTTAATTGATTATTTTATTTGACTAGAGTTAAGTAATTGATTTAAAGAAGGTTTGTATAGTTGGAAAGAAGATAACTACGAGATAAATTAGGAGTTAAAGTTGTAAATCAATTGGGTGGATTGTTTTTTCCGCCAAGAATCAAGAATCAAGAATCAAGAATCAAGAATCAAGAATTAAGAAACATCATGTCTATATAAGAGATAAGAATAATTCATTTTTGAAATCACAAGCATTCACATACATAGGAAGGGGAGTGAAAAGAAAGAGGATGCTCAAGAGAAAATGATGAAAGATAACTTCATACAGTCCTGATCAATCAAGCTGAAGAACAACTAAAGAATTCTGCAGACACTAACGAATAGTGAAGCACATCATCATAGAGAAGAAAGTGTTGAGCACAAAGAATTCAATTGATACATTTATCAAAGAGGTATTGTACTTAAATAGATCTGAAAATCTACAATTCAAGTTGCATTAGAAACAGGTCATTGTGTTTCAGTTTAACCATTGAAGCATTAAGTCTCTTAACAGAGCAGGACTTAACAGTCTCCGACATTTGAGGTATATCCTAACAGATTGCCAAAAATATTGTCATGAAGATAGAATTGAGTTCCTGATACCAACACATAGTCTAAGAAGGAGGCTGATGCAGTTAGGTAGCACTAGATATGCCAGATACCTATTTTCCCCATAGAGGTTGATCAATATTGGTAGCATATACATGCCAGATATCAAGTGACATTCTATTATTAAAATCTTGTAAAAAGGTCACACTTAATAGTGTGTTTGTAACCTTTAACAAGGTTGGCTCCTAGTAGGGCTCACTTGAGAAGAGTGAAAAATTGGGGTACCGGTCCTAGTGGTTTTTCCCTTAACAGGGTTTCCATGTTAAAAATTTATGTGTTATGTGTGTATGGTTTATTACTTTAGTGTTTTACATTTCACATATGCATTTCTGGATTGATTGGTATACTCTGCATATTTACTGAGTATCGGTAAATAAGTTTTACTACTTATCAGTTATCAAGGAGAATAAGGACAAACAAGGTAAACTGATAGACAGTTAATTATTATAAGTATTTCAAGGCATGCATCTTGTAGGGACTTAATAATTTGAGATTTATTTGATTGGTGGTTATTGATTAAAGGATAATTTTTTTAGGACGTTGATTCACACCCTCCTCTCAGTTATTACTAACAATTGATATCAAAGCTTGTGTGCTTAGAAGGAAGGTTTCAAGACCTAAGTAAAGATCACAAGATGAACAGACGAGATGTGCCCAAGTTGAACAAAGACAACTTTGCTTCATGGCAAAGAAAAATAAGATTCCAATTATCAAGTATTGGTAACGATGTTACTCAATACTTAGATACTGAATATGTGTTTCCCACCGGACCATTAATGGTAGCTGAATTGAGAGTGAAGCATGAGAACAATAGCATGGTCATAGAGCTTATTGCCTATATATGGTAATAGAGTTTCTTCTATTCAAGAAATAAGAGCTGTAGAAAACAATACAGTTACTCTTGATAGTTTGATTGGTAGACTAATTTCATTTGAGAAGAATAACTTTGATAATAGTGTCTTACCAAACTTAGAGTCCGCATTTAAGTCTCCTATGAGAATAAGCAAATCTAGTTAGAGACACTCATCTAGAAGAGATAGTGAAAGTTAAAGTGAAGAAGAATATCTAGATGAAATAGAAGCACTCATGGCAAGGAGAATGCAAAGAGGAAAAGGTAAATGAAAAGGCAAGTTACCACTTGTATGCTTTAATTGTAAAGAGATGGACACTTTGCTGCAAGATGTACTAAAAGAAGAAAAGATGATAGAAGTGATGATAGATCTTTTGAGAAGAAATTTTTCGGAGGTGATAACAAAGATTATAGAGGTTACCAACAATCAAAAAGAAGAGATACCTGAGACTACAAGGATAAAGGCAGGAAGGTTAGCTACCTACTGCTTGCAAAGATGAAGATACTGACACCGAACTTGATGATGACATCGAGATGGTATTTGTATCTATGAAAGATGATTCAGATGAGGATGAAAGGTATGAAGAAATTGCACTCATATCTAAGATTAGTAAGAATGATATCTGGATTATAGATGGGGCTGCACTCACCATATGACCGGTAACAAAGAAAAGTTTAACATTTTTGAGTATTAGAATGGTGGTACAATAAGAATGGGTAATGATACACCCTGTCCGGTTGAAGGTAAAGGAACTGTAATGTTGAATAACCTGATTAAATGTGAAAATTCTTATTGGTTAAATGGATTGAATTATAATCTATTGAGTATTTCTTAGCTGAATAATTTAGGTCACAAAGTAGCATTTGAGAACAAGAAGGCAAAGATATTCAATGAATCAGGAAAACTGATTGGTACCAGTGAACAGACTAAAGGTAACTTATTCTATATGAATCATACTAACACCACTTGCTTAATGACTAGAAATGAAGACATATGGTTGTGGCACAAAATATTATGTCATGTGAATTTTGACAACATGATGAAAATAAGAAGAAGAAGAAGAAGAAGAAGAAGTGTAAGAGGCTTACCGACGATGACAAAGCCAGATAACATCATGTGCAAAAAATGTCAAAAAGGTAAAATGAAAAAGTCTAGTTTCAAAAGTAAAACCCATACATCTAATGATATTCTAGAATTAGTCCATATTGATTTATGTGGACCTATGAGGAAAAAGAGCTATTATGGAGATATATATTTTATTTTCTTTGTTGATGATTACTCTAGACTGATGATAGTTAAGTTTCTAAAAGAAAAATCTGAAGTATTCAAGCTGTTTAAATGGTATAAGGCTATGTTAGAAAAAAAAAGTGGTAATGATCTAAAATGTTTAGGATCATATAGAGGAGGAGAATTTATATCAGATGAATTCACTAATTTCTGTAATGAGCATGGTATAAAAAGATAGGTTTCTGCACCAAGAACACCACAACAAAATGGGATTGCTGAGAGAAGGAACAAATCAATAGTTGATTGTGCAAGAATACTGATGATAGAGAAAGGCATCACCCAAATCTTCTAGAGAGAAGCTGTCAGCACTGCTTTTTATACAATTAACAAAGTACAATTGAAGGACACAAAGAAGACACCTTATGAGCTATGGTATGGTAAAACACCCAATGTAAGTTACTTCAAAATATATGGTAGTCAATGTTATGTCTTAAAGGATGATCGAAAAGGAAATCTTGACACCAAAAGTGATGAAGGTATTTTTCTAGGGTATTCTACCAAGAGCAAAGATTTTAAATGTCTAATCAAGGCTTCTAAAAAAATAGTTGAAAGTGAAAATGTAAAGATTGATGAATTTGTAGAAAAGAATGAGCTAGAAAGCACAAAAGTACTAGAGGACTACAACAATTTTGTATATTGTGAAGAACCCATAACAATACCCAAGCAACAGTGCTTAATTCTAGAACAACAAAATGTTGCAACCGATGGTCAGAATGTTGTTACCGACGGTCAGGATAATGATCAAGATAATGTGCAAGGTCATGAAGATCAAGATGATACACAAAGGGCTATACTTGTACTTGCAAGATATGTAAGAAGGAACCATCTAGAGGACCAGATCATAGGAGATAAGAAAGTGGGTACAAGAACAAGAAGTAAGTCATTAAACTCAAATTGCTTAATTTGTGAGTTTGAACCAAAATCTATCAATGCTGCACTAGACAATGAAGAATGGATAAGTGCTATGAATGATGAGATTGAGAAGATTGAGAAGAATAAAACATGGTCACTTGTGCCAAGAATAGATGAAAAAAATGTCATCGGTACAAAATTGATATTCAGGAATAAGCTGAACAAGAATGGAGAAGTCACAAGGAACAAAGCAAGACTAGTATGCAAGGGGTATGCACAAGAGGAAGGTATAAACTATGGAGAAACCTTTGCACTTGTTGCTAGGATAGAAGGAGTAAGAATAATACTTTCTTATGCTGCATACAAAGGATTCAAAGTATATCACATAGATGTCAAGTCAGCATTCCTAAATGGAATACTTGAAGAAGAGGTATACATTGAGCAACCATAAGGGTTTGTAGATCTAGACAAGAGGAACATGGTATGTAGAATTCATAAAGCCTTGTATGGATTAAAACAAGCTCCTAGATCCTGGTATGAATAAATTCATTCTTATCTAATAAGTATTGATTCATAAGGACTAGTGAAAACAGTAATCTTAATTTGAAAAAAGATACTGATGCTAACACTTTGCTGAAATATTTGTTGATGACATCATATTTGGAGCCAATAATATACTATGTACATCATTTTCTGATGAAATGAGAAAAAGAGTTTAAGATGTTTATGTTTGGAGAGATCAAGTTCTTTCTTGGTCTATAGATCATTCAACAAAGTGAAGGTATTTTTAGTACATAGTCCAAATACATCAAAGAGGTCATGAAAATATTCAAGATGGAAGATTCCAAACTAGTTGGAACACCGATGGCCACTGGATTCAAATTAATAAAGGAAGACAAGATGACAGCTTTGTATAGATCAATGATTGGAAAAATCATGTATGTTGTACACACTAGACCAGATATTGCACATACAGTAGGAATTGTTGCTATATTTTCTGCTAACCCCAGGGAATCACATATAACTGCTATGAAAAGAATTCTAAGATATCTGAAGAATACTGAGGAATTTGGCTTATGGTATAGAAGAGAAGGAAAATTTGAGCTTAAGGTGTTTACCGACACTAATTGGGCTAGAAATATTGATGACCGAAAGAGCACAACTGGAGGAGCATTTTTTATGGGTGATAGACTTGTCCAATGGATTAGCAAGAAGTAAGGATGCATCCCATAGTCTACTGCAGAAGCTGAATATCTTGCTGGTGCTGCAAATTGCTCAAATATTACATGGATCAAATAGTTGCTGGAAGGTATGCATATGAAGATCTCAGAACTAGTGATTATCTATTGTGATAACACCAGTGCAATAAACATTTCTAGGAATCCATTCATGCATTCCAAGACTAAACACATTGCAATCAAGTATCATTACTTAAGAGAAAAAGTTCAAGAAAAAGAGGTGATATTTGAGTATGTGCAATCAAAAAAACAATTGGCTGATATCTTCACCAAACCACTACCCAAGGATACATTTGCATACTAAAAAAAGAGACTAGGGGTCAAACCCTTGTCTATCAGTTAGTAAATACTATAGGCTACATCATCCTATATATTATCAGGATATCATTCATGTTGATGCAAGCAAGCAAAAAGATGAACTTCAAAGCTACATCTATATACAGAAAGGTATATATATCAAAACCGAGCACCAGAGCATATTGATGTATTACTGATGGATAAGGGAAATTCAAGGAATATATTATGGATCAAGAGAAAAGATCACTTGACATTAATGTCAAATATTTGTGAGATATTTGTTTGGCATTATTGTCAAAGGTAGAGAATGTATCCATACTATCACAAGAAATTATTCATTATCAAATTACTCTGAACAGGGAGAGATCATATCCATAGGGAGAGTTGCTGACAAAAGACAAAGATGATACTTCCTATAGATGTTATGTGACCTTAGATGAGACTTCCTATATGGTCTTGACTAGGAGCCAGAAAGATAAAGGTCCTGCCTGTACCCCCCCACCTAAAAATAACAAGGTGTCTACCTCCAACACTAAGGAAGCCAATGAAGGTGTGAGAATTATAGAACCAAGTAAGGAGCAGAACTCTTTTGACATTATTCAATTCTATAGGGACTCTTGAATTCAAATATCTTTCATAGATTATCTCAATTCCAATCCTATAGAATTGTAAAAATTAGTAGATTACTATACTAAAGGGAATCAGAACCTAAACTAGAATGTCATGACTACTATAGAAAATGAGTCTATTTTTGTGGAGCCCATTGAGAAAGCTGAATCATCTATGTTAGCTACTTTCCTGGGTTAGAAGCCTAATCCATTCTATGTGTCTTTATATATTACTAGATGTAAGTTGAGAAATTGTATAATAGACTCTGGAGCCTCAGATAACATGATGCCATCAATAGTAGCTAAAGCTTTAGGACTTACCCTTACTAAAGCTCATGGTAGGTTCTATTCTATGTACTCTAAGAAAGTACCCTTGGTTGGACAAATAAAGGATGCCCAAGTAGCTCTGGCAGTGCACCCTGAGAAGAAGCTATGGTTAACAATTTTGGTTATTGATATACCTACTAGCTATGGTTTGTTGCTAAGAAGGAGTTTCTATAGGGATATAGGAGGGTAAATAAAGTTAGATTAGTCTCAAGCTTTAATCTCGGTGGGTAATAAAAAGATTAAACTAGTCCTGGAAGAGAAAGCTAAGTTTACAGTGCTGAAATCTGATGATCCTAAAGCCCAAATTATGTATCAAGAATTGGAATTTGGAAACTATATGCTATTTACTAATGATCACAATGAGTAAGTGAAACCAAGAGAATGGGGAAAGGAATTTTCCACCGAAGAAGAGTCATCTCAAATATGGACACTTGAATTTGATGGCAGTTGTGCATCGTCAGGATCCAATGCAGGTGTGGTCTTGATATCACCAGATGGAATGTGTGAGCCTATGGCTTATAAATTAGAGTTCAAAAATACCAACAATACTTTTGAATACGAAGCTCTTCTATTAGGAATCATCACTGAAAAGGAAAAGGGGGTGAAGATTTTGAGAGCTCGTGGTGATGCAAAGCTTATCATGTGCCAGGTTAAGAATCAACACTCTATTAAAAATCACAGATTAAAAAACTACAAAAATAGGGTATGGGATGAGATAGAAACACTGGATGAATTCTTTATTGAATCAGTGCCAAGAGAGTTGAATGCCAGAGTGGAATTCTTGGTTGTGTCAGCTTCATTAGTCCTTCCCCATAAAAAATTAAAAGATAAGAAGTATCAAGTGGAAGTCATATATCGACCATTCGTACCCAACAATGTGGAAGATTGGCAAGTGTTCAAAGATGACAAGAATCTCCTCTTTCTAGAGAGTGGTGGCGAATTCCATAAAGATTTCTGTGGAATTTGTAAAGAAGATCATCTAGACAATCAAAAGAAAAATAAATCAGATATTATCCAGCTACAATGTAATATCATTCAGGCCCATCTGGTTACTCTTGAAAAAAATTTCAACAGGAACGACACTTTTGTGAAGAAGAAAAGAATCAAAAGAGGTCCTACTACTAGGGAGTATGAAGGAATGAATATTAGAACTGAGAAAGATCCCATGATGATCAAAATTGGGAAGTATTGTACTAAAGAAGAATGGGACGAGGCCAGGAAACTCTTCCTAGAATATTCAGATGTTTTCGCCTGGAGCTACGAAAACCTGAAAAGTTTTGTGGGTGGGAAATTCAAGCATCAAATCCCCTTAAAACCTAAAGCTACCCCATTTAGGAAAAAGAAAAGGAACTATAATCCCAAAGTTGGAGATGCAATATTCAAGGAAGTAGATAAAATGCTTAAAGCAAGGATCATCTATCCTATACACCACTCTACTTGGGTGGCAAACATAGTGCCTGTGAGGAAGAAGAATAGAGAGATAAGAATCTGTGTAGACTTCAGAAATCTTAACCAATTTTCTTTGAAAGAAAATTATGCTCTTCCCAATATGGATCACTTACTACAAATCGTAGCCAGAGCTGAAATAATGTCTATGTTGGACAACTTTTCAGGATATAATTAGATAGAAGTTGAGAAAGTGGACCAGCATAAAATGGCGTTCACCACCCCATGGGGCACTTTCGCTTACTATAGAATGCCATTTGGGCTAATCAACATTGGAGGTAATTTTCAGAGAGGTATGGACCTTTCCTTTAGTGATATGAAGAATAAAATCATTGGTACATATTTGAACGATCTTATTGTATTTTCTAGGAAAAGAGTAGATCATATAAATGACTTAAGGAAAGTATTACAGAGGTGTCAGGAGGATGGGATTTCATTGAATCCCAAGAAGTCAGACTTCTATGTAACTAAGGGGAAATTGCTAGGTCACATTGTCTCCCAAGAAGGTATAAGAATCGATCTACAAAGGGTCAGAGCTATTCAACAATTGAGTTTACCGCTAAATAAAACTGGAGTAAAATCTTTTTTTGGCCAGGTTAACTTTGTCAGGAGGTTTGTTCAAGATTTTAGGAAATTACTAAATGTATAGTTGATATGATGAAGGGAAATATGAATTTAAATTGGAATGAACCCGGTAAGCAAGCCTTCAAAAAAATAAAGGACACCATAGCCAATGCTCCAGTGTTGTGTCACCCATATTACAAGAAAGACTTTGTAATCTATTGTTATTCTTCTAAACATACTCTATCAGCCATTCTCATGCAGGAAAATGGGGAAGGATTCTAGGCTCCTATTACTTTTATGAGCACACCTCTAAAAAATCATGAGCTGAAATACTCCCAAACTAAAAAGCATGCTTTTGTGATCATTAAAGCCTTAAAGAATTTCATATTTTACATCTTACACTCACATTATCTTGTGTATGTACCTAATATCATAGTGAAAAGAATATTGACTCAACAAGATGTAGGATATAACAATAGAGGAGAATGGGTAGCTAAAATGCAAGAATATGATGTGGAGATCAAGCCCACAAAGCTGGTGAGAGGAAATGCACTATGTAGGGCAATGGCCGAAAACCAAGCAGGCAAAGACACAAAAGCTACACAATTGGTTTTGGCAGTAAGTATGCAAGACCCCTGGTTTGAAAATATCATGTATTTCCTTACATATTGTGAATGCTCTGAAGGGCTGACTTCAAAGAAAAGAAGAGACCTGTGAAGGCTTCTAAATATGTTATCTGGGGAGATAGGTTATATAAGAGATCAATAGATGGGACCTTTCTCCGATGTGTTGAAAGACAACAACAAGAAGAGTTGTTAAAAGTATTTCATGATGAAGCTTGTGGAGGACATTTCTCCTAGATAGTTACAACATTCAATATTCTGAGACAGTGTTATTACTAGCCAGGAATGTTTAGAGATGCTTACCACTGGGTAGAAAAGTGTGAGAAATGCAAAATGTTTACCAAAAATCCATAGTTAGCAGTGTTGCTCCTGAGACCAGTGGTAATTAAAGGTCCTTTTCAACAATGGGGTCTTTATTTTATTGGTCCTATAAACCCCATGTCTAGTGCAGGTCATACCTACATAATTACTATGACTGAATACTTCACAAAATGGGTGGAGGTGAAAGCAACCAAGATGACTACTTCAGAAGTAGTATGTGAGTTAATCAAAGAAAGCATCCTGGTAATGTTTGGTGTCCCTATTAAGTTAGTTATGGATAATGCTACATACTTTTCTTCCCAAGAAATTATTGAATTTTACTTCAAGTATGACATCATGATTAGTCATTCTTCTAACTATTTCCCTCAAGGGAATGGCCAAGCCGAATCTAGCAATAAAAAATTGGTGAATATCATGAAGAAGCTTGTAGCAGACAACTAGAGAACCTAGCATCAGAAAATATTTGAAGCCCTCTAGGCAGATAGAGTGACTCTTGAAAGAGTAATAGGTGTATCCCCTTTTGAACTTGTTTATGGAGTAGAGGCCAGCCTTCCATTACCACTAGAGTTAGCAACTTGAAAACTAAGAACAATAATAGAAGATGACATTTATGAAGATGGTTTAGAAAAAAGGATTCTGTACCTAAATAAATAGGAAGAAGAAAGAGAGAAAATGGTTGACCATATTACACAACATCAGATACGTGTAAAGAGTTTGTTTGATAAAAAAAGTAGACCCTGAAAGTTTATGATAGGAGACATGGTGTTGTTGTGGGACAACTTTAGGGCACCTTAGGGCATGCACAGAAAATTTGAAACACTATGGAAAGGACCTTTCAAGATCCATCAAGTATTTGAGAATAATTCTTTCAAGTTGACATATCCAGATGGCGAAGTGCTACCCCTAATGTATAATGGTCAAGATTTGAAGCTCTATCAGATTTGAATTGAAAATAGGTAACCATTGTATTGTAAAATAGTTACATTTAGTTCCTACTTTTTTTTTCCTAGTTAGATTCCATTTCTACTTTCCCTTTCCATGTATTGCTTTAGTTTTGTTGTGAGCCACCTTTTGTCGAGCTTTGCGAAACTAGAGACTTGAGATTCCTTGCTTGGACATGTGAGTGTCCAAGTCCGAGACAGAGCCAGTTGTTGCCCCACTTTTGGTCTGCATACCTTTCAGACAAAAGTGAGTATTTAATGTATAGTGGTGGCCTTGAAAGTTTCTTGTTAGTCCTGAGTCTAAGTCTAGAAAACATTCCCTTAGGCTAGGGAGCCTTTATTGGATTTTTCCCAATTGCCTTCTCTTGTGTGAATCAGAGGGTTTCTGTTTATGAGTTCATGTTTTCATTTGGTAAGTTAACTTACCAATCCAATAAAGGTCATGGTTCAAAGATTTATAACATTAGTGTTACACACAATGGAAGTATGTAGCCGTAATCCTTCATTTTGTAGCTTGGCAGAAAATTTGGTTCAAGCTTCTCTACTGGTGGAAAAGTATCAATAGAGTGCATCTTCTGCCGACAACTACTAAGTGATGTCTCAGCAAGTATAGTTCTAAAATGGATCCTTTAGTATTAAGAAGGGCTTCTATGTCTGGATTACACTTCTACAAGCCAAAGGGAATGATTCAACAGAAAGAAATTGAGGAAATAAGCCAAAGGCGAAAAAGTAGAAAATGACTTCTCCTCTACTCCTATAGGCAGGGTTTGACCCATGAAATATGTTTTCCACCAAACCATTTAAATGAAGCAATTTCAAGGAAGGACCCGTCTCACAAAGAATCAAAGATATAAAGAAGGCAGGTGAAATCAACAAATGCCATTTTGGCATCTTGATAGACCAAATTTCCCCCTTGGCAGATTTTTGAACCGAGAGCACTCCAAAAGCACTTCTCTGCCAAACGAGAAGTAGAAAAGCGATTTTTCGCTACCTCAGAAAAGTTACCATTCCGGTTACTAAAAGTGAAAATACATTTCTTAATGACCCATAAGAGAAAGGTAATTAATTCAATTAAAGCTATTTTAATTCATAACAGACTGTTCCATTAATTGTTAAGGTCTTTTCATTCATGTGGTGTGGGAAGTCGACCGTTAAATGGTAAAAAATCAAAAGTTATAAGATCAGTTAGAGATTGCTAATAGGAGCCACCATTTGTGTAACATATTGCTTGAATTTAAAGCTTTAATACTAGTTCTTCTTTGTCCCTATGTTCTCAAAGATATCCCTTATTCTCAAATCAAATCATTCAAATCATGGCTTCTAGATTCATAGGATTCAACAGAATGAACGACATTACTTCTGAATGGCATAAGATTTCCGATACATCTCTGAAGTTCTTTGACATGCAGAAATTCTAGAATAGATTAAAAGTGGACTAGATACATCCCATCACTAAGAAGTTGAAGGAGAGAAGATTATTTGAGGCCACTGGTTTTCCTCTGGTTGTTCAAGCCGCAAAATTAATCTGGAATGCATCACTCGATACAACCTAGATACCAGGAAAATTCTCTTACCCAATGATACAGTGATGCTATCTATTGATAGGGAATTGGTCCAGAACTCACTTCACATCCTAGAGCAAGTTGAGTATTCAAAAATGACATATAGTCAAGCGGTGACTAAATATATAGCCAAAAAGTTTGTTTGGAAGAAGGAGATAATGAAAGCATGGATCCAAGAACCCAAGAGCACCAAAGGGAAATTGCCAAAGACACTATACAGCACTAGTCTGAAGCTGAAGATCATTGACATTCTAGTGTTACTCCACAAGATAAGAGGTGAGAGTGAGGCACTAAATTTTGTTGATCATCACTTCTTCCTAGTTTAGGTAATCTGTTCCCAACATCACTTCATTGATTGGGTGCTTATGGTAAGCGAGAATCTCTTAGAGGCCCTAGATAGAGATAAATGCCAGAATGAATTTTAGATGTCTTTAGTCCTCTTATATATTTTGGGTACACTCCAAATTTGTCTAGGTCTTCCTAGATTAGAGGAATTTCCTGATGATGTCAAAAGTTATGAATTTTTCCCCTTTGTAATTGCATAATAGTTATGCTGAGTATCTTTGGGTTAATGATGCATTTACAATTAGGTTGTGCAGGGAGTTACAAGGTTGTCCAAAAGGGAGATTCTCCCCAAAGCCATGGCTTTCAATAGCCAATTTGGATGCTATTTCATTCAATTTAGAGGTTTCTCATATCTTTGTCTTGCAGGTTTTGATGATTTCCCTTTGAAGCCACCTAGGTATCCTACTGATATGATTGTGCTGATCAAAGTAATGAGGCAAGCACTCCAAGTGAACTTACTCGATATTGAGGCTAAGAATAAGGGATACGACTTCCCCATGACCATCGAAGCTTACACCTGTGTGTCCTAGTCAGAGGCGAAGAACGTTCTCAAGACATTTTCAAAGAGGTCTTCTTTGGAAACATATGATGTCTTGAGATTGGAATATGACCCAGTGAACTATGCCAGGGATGTATTGCAAATGTGTCATGCAATTCATCATGTACATGAAATTGAAGACTACTAGGCTAATTTTAAGGATGATTTAGAAAGCAGAGAGAGATTCTACGCCTGATTAACTATTGAACAAATCAAAAGGTTCAATGTTAACATTGCAGTAGAGGGTCTAGAACATGATGGTAATCATATGTATGATAATACATATCTAGAGGAGATAAAGCTCACCCCTATCAGTTCTAAACCCATGCTGGACCAAGCCATTAGTGATTTACTGACTCTAATGGAGGGTATCTACAAAAGAACAAAACAACGAGTTGAATGGACATCAGGAAGGAGGAAGAGGTAAAAAAGAAAGCCTCCTACTCAAAGAACTCTGACAAAGGATTCCTCCAACATCGCAATAAATTCCTGGCTAATACTCTCAGCTATGTCCAAAATTTCTTCTCAGCTAGTTGGTGGAGGCGATGAACCTCCTGAAAGAGAAGTTCAACCAAAGAAGACTTGTGGAGAAGGTTCACTCCCAAATATTGGAACAACAAAGGAGCTCACCAAG
Organism: Thuja plicata; assembly: GCA_018584345.1. NCBI lineage: Eukaryota > Viridiplantae > Streptophyta > Pinopsida > Cupressales > Cupressaceae > Thuja > Thuja plicata. The sequence continues at coordinate 3,206,344 of MU225105.1, read as the reverse complement.
AATGCAGAGCCAGAGTAGTCAGTAAAAGAAGCCATAGTGGATGTATCGGTTGACACCCTGACCCTGAATTCTCCAAGGAGAGGGTCTCTTGTCATAGTGGAAGTGGGTTGAGATACCCCTTCAACCATATAATTAGAAGGAGAGGCTAGGAATAAATAAAAGGTCACTTTAGTAGCCAAATTGGTATCCTCTTCTCCTACTTCAGTAAATCCTTTTGCTTTGAGACTAAAGGCTACACCTCCAGTCATCAGGAAATTGTTCATAGAGGAGTTGGTTTCTGCCAAGAAAGTTACTAGCACAGAGTCATGGATAGAAAATACTTTGGAGTGCAAGAGAAAGAGGGCAGAAGAAGGGGCTTCTATCAAGGACACTTTTTCATGAGCCTTTCAGCCCAAGGATTCTTTGAGAAAACAAAAGAAAGTAAAGATGATGTCTACTCTAGGTCGTGACCTTAAGACTGGACATTTCACTATGGAAGTGGCGAAACCAACCAAGGTCGGTAGATTTGAAAATATGACCACTGTAGATTTTTTTTTGCAGTCATTTGATATGGGGTTAGCTTGCCATGACACCAAGGTAGACTGGTGGAAGTCTACTAATGTGGTGATAGAAGAACTCGAGGAGCTCAAGACTGCCAAGGTAAAACTGAAGGCAGATGTGGCTAAACTAAAAAATTTCATAAGACAACTCCTCAGCCCGATTGCAAGTGTTCCCAGCACCCAATCCACCTTTGATCCCAGTACAGTAGAGATTCAAGCTATACTGGCCAAGTTACAGGAAGATCGCCCCTTCCCACAAATTGGTAAAGGATGGGGTGAGAGGCTCAAATATGAAGGGGCGGTAGTTGTTAAGAAATTGGGCAATGCTCTCTTGAGGTTGGAAATAGAAAGGAAGAACATTGAGAAGAACTTACAAACTCTCACATCTAAGAGAATGAAGTGTTAGGAGTGCATAGTAATGCTCCATGTAGCTATGAAGATGAAGATAAAAGAGGTGTTGAAAGGGTAGATTATATAGAAAGGAGATGAACCTTTAATCAAGTGGCTTCAAATTTTAGAGTTCAAAATTGAAATGATTATCCAGGCCGAGACAGGGTTGCAGCAAGTAGATATTAAGGTCAAAGAAGAACATAACAAAGACTTCAAGATTATCCAAGGTTTTCATATAGAATCATAGACAAGTGGAGAGGGTAAGGAAATGATAGGACTAGCCAACATGTAGAAATCATTCTCTAATTATGTAGACAAGTTGTTAGAGCCTCTTCCACCCTCTCAGACAAAGTGCCAGAACTTACACAGCTGAGCAGATGCGTTTATAAAGCCATGGAAGAATTGAAGGATCAGAAAGACATAATTAAAAGTCTAGCTAAAGAGAATTCCAAATGGCTCATCTGATACACCAATGTACACATTAACAGACATGAAGAACTTATCCAAGTCATCACAACTGTCACTACTTATAGGGCTAAATTAGGCAAAGGGAGTGAAACCGAAGCTTAAAGTAGATTCTCTCTTTGTACTAAATTTTGATCAAAATGTAATGGTTAATCTTTTAGTTATCATTTCTAGTTGGGGAAGTTGAACTATTTCAGTTACCCCCTTCTTTTTGTAATGGCCCAATCTGGGACTCTATATGTACTATTTCAAAAATCGATACAGAGGTCGGCTAAATTTTGGTATGAAAGATAGCATTTTTCTGAGTCAAATTTGTGTTTCTGAATACCATTGTTTTATGTGTTCCATTTGCATTGCACTTATCTTTCTATTGAATTTGGATGTTTCTTTGAAGTTGGATTTACAATATGTGTTCAAACCAGAGCTTTTTTTTATTTTCTGAAACAATTAGCAAAAGGGGAAATTCATTGTTATTTTCAGTTTGGGAAACGTTCTTATGATATAGATGAGTTCATTGTTGTTTAATCATTAGTTTTTAGTCTTGCATCTACATTTTCAGTAGAATTTCATGCATTTCCAATTTTGGGAGTTAATATGATTGATGAAATGTTTGGGTTGGCTAGATTTAGAGTTGAATTCTTCCTGCCTGAGCTATTTCCTGCGTAGGATTGTCTTGGTTTGCCTCTTCTGTTCTTGGGTTAAGAACATACCCCTGTTAGACTAGTAAAGAGAAAAATTCACTAAAAATCATTCATATAAGGGAGCTATACCTTTAAATTTAAAGGGAAATTAGTTTTTTCAATAAAAAATTTCCAATTGTTATATTCGATTGTTCTTAAGAATTTTGGGTATTTTAGAGTTAATTTTAAAAGAAAAATCTATTTACTAACACTTTATAATTAAGATTGCCCCAAATTTGGGCCCAGGGGTCTAGTCAGGAAGCAACCACCCATCATCCATATCTTTTTATTCATTCTCTAGTTCTCCTTCCTCCCGTCTGGGAGAAATAGCAAGAGCCAGGTGAGGGATTTTATCAGAAGTGGAAAAAGGAAACACATTAATAGTTTCCTCCAGCTGAGAAGTGGTAGAAACAAGAAAAGGAGTCCAGTCAGTAGCCAAGGCCATCTTAGAAGGAGGAGAGGCAGAGCAGCAATGCCAAGAGCACAACATTCTGGAGCACCTAGTTTAGGAACTCTGGCTATGATGCCGACCTTGGGGTGGCGTGTCGTTAACTAAGAGAGAATTTGGTGACACTCAAGCTATAGTACATAGGGCATTACCCCAATGCTGAAGTAGATCTTGCAAATGGGTGACCTTAAGGGCCACCTTGTCAGCTTGTACTTGAATGTACATCATGACATTATTACATAACCATGCCTTAGTATAAAGAGAAACATTGAAATCTAGAAAGTTGTGAGTTAAAATAACATCATTACGGTCTATCCGTAAGGAAAAAAAAATATTTATCCTGAAAGCATGCCAAATCTAGGTATACTGGGAAGGCATTTTGGGTGAATCACCAAGGAGAGCCATATGCCAAGAGAAAGGCTCAGGTCAGAATGGCCTAAAAAAGCCATGCATCTATCTCCAATAGTTCTAGTCCCAAAAAAAGAACCAAAAAATATACATAATGGTTTTAGAATGCCCACAAAATGGGCATTTAGGATCATGCAAACCCAAGTCCTAGTGTCAAGCTCCCAAAGGAAAACCTTGGAAAAGGAGACACCAAGAAAAATGAGTAATTTTGGGTTTAGTAATAGCATCCCAAATAGTGCTTAAATGCCATCTCAAGGTCTTCTAGGAAGAAGAAAGATGCCAATGATGATTGAAAAAATCAATCATAGGAAACTGAGGCACAAGAAAAGAGTACCCAAGCTTGGGTTTATAGTGGGTAAATGGCATATCAAGGTACCATTTCTAGCATTTTGACCAAGTTTTAACTGACTAAATTCCAATTTTATGTAGGAGATGCAGTGGAATAGAAAAGACGAGCAAGTCAAAAGTCTCACAATCTAGATGAGTGAGCCTGAACTGAACATGGAGATCATCCCAAGAGCGGAGACTCATGGTGGCTCTAGAAAACAAATACTTGTACATTTGAATGCCACATTTTTGAAAAACAAGAGCACTTATCCCCTTGATTTTGGCTAGAGGAAGCCCTATTTGAGAAAAAAAAGGGGACCACCAAATATTTTGTTGATTGAAAAAAATCCCATCACGGAAGCCATTACCAACCCAGTGAAGCCAAGGCTTGATAGCTTCCTAGGCTCTGCAAATACTTTTGACAACAAAAGTACCTTGGATTTGACTACGGTGCTTCATAACCAGAATGGTTTGAAACCTAGTACCCTTCCAAGCAGGCTTGTGAAAGGGATACCTAGAATAAATGCAACATCAAAGCAAAATTTTCCAAGTCTCATCACCTATGAGACATCACAAATCCACTTTGCACAAGAGGCCTTAGGGAGATAATAAAAGTACCAAGAAACTCTATGAAATCCATTATGATCAATGCCAGAAGCCCATAGAAAATCCCTTAGCAATTTCTCAAGCTTCTTGTAGGAGGCTTTTTATGGAGCACAACAAGAAGAGTAGTAAACATGTGTAGGATCCAAGACCTTGATGAAAATATGAAACTTCCTAGCGAGAGAGAGGCTTGGTGATTTTATAGGTAAGATTCTTTTCAATTTTAGCTAACACAACATTCCATAATTCAATTGAAGTGGTTTGAAAAGAAAAAGGAATAGCAAGGAAATGAAAAATTTCCCCATGTTGAATCCTAGACCATGCAAGCTAAGAAAACTAGAGAGGATCAGGAATGGAAGACTACCTATAAAAAATGGTTTTATGCCACTGGATGGCTGAACTAGAGGCTAGGAAAAAAGTGTCTAAACACAGCAAGGCTGCCTTGATATTTTCTTCATCCTCTTCAAGAGTGAGGAAGGAATCATTAGAAAAATGGCCATTGACCAATTGCTAGGTAGAATAAAGTAAAGAAATCCCATGAACATGTCCCAAAGAAATGGAATGAGCTAACAAATAGCCAAAGCCCTTAGCTACCAAAAAATAAAAGGAAGGAGCTAAAGGACAGCCTTGCCAAAGGGATATGAAGAGCCCAAAGGTAGAAGATCATCTACCATTAATAGTGATGCAAGCATAGGCATCCCAAAAAAGCATCTGCATAGATTGAAGAAATCTGGGGCCAAAACCATGAGTGTGAAGCATAACAATAATAAAATGCCACTCAATGCGGTCATAAGCTTTAGAAAAATCAAATTTAAGGAAAAGAGTTTTTCTGTTGAGATTTACAAGCCCATTCCATACCTTCCCAAACCACAATAATATTTTCAAGAATAAATCTTGATTTTATAAAGAAAGTTTTCTCTGGTCGAACAATTTGAGGTAGGATGTGAAAGATCTTGAGATCCATAGCCTTAGCGATGATCTTATATGAGACATTGAGAAAGGTAATAGGCCACTAGTTGCAAATATCCTCAGGATCCCCAGACTTGGGAATGAATTTAATGTTGCCTTTTTTGCTAATGTCCCCGAGAGACTGGGAGTCATAAGATTTGAGGTAGGCCTGGTGTAAATCAGGACCATTGGAATCCCATAGTGTTTTATAAAACTCACAGGGAAAGCAATCACACCTGGGGCTTTATCATTGTCCATGGCAAAGATAGCTTTATGAAGGTCCTGCAGGGTAAGAAGTTGATCATAGAAAGCTCGCTGGAAAGGTGAAACACATTGAGGCATGACAACAATATAATCATCAAGAGCTTGATTGCTAGTAGGAGAGGATCCCTAAGTGGAAAAGAATTATTTGTAATGACAAAAAAAGGCTTGTAGAATATCAGGAAACTTTGTGAGGAGGGATTGACCTTCTTTAATCCTGATTATGCCCACATTGGTGTGACAAGCACAGAGAGAAGAAAAAAATTCTTTAGAGGCTTGATATTTGACCTTTAACTAGTGTAGCCTAGCTTTGATCTATCCATCGTGGAGGCATGACTAAGAACATAAGTATTAAAAAAGAACTGAGTGGTGGGAGTTTGATACTTAACTATCTTCCATACAATATTAAATTGAATGGGGAAGTAATTGTTCAGGTTTAGAATTGTCACCCCAACTCAGGCATTAAGGCTACACAACAATTCCATCCTGACAATGGAAACCTCCTCTAGCTATGGGTGTACTGTGATTGAGAAGGAGTCTCTGGATTCTAGGCCGGTTCCTATTGAATTTGGGATATCACCTCCTAATTTGAAACTTGATGGGGAAAAGGGAAAAAAGGATTAAAACTGAAAGGGAAATGGGGTGATACACCAAAATGAAATTAGACTTTATTTGGAAAAAACTAATGCAGTAATCCTAACTCATATACCACATTTTGATACTTCGAATCTCTGATCAACATATAGGTTAAAAGACTTGGCTACTAGGGTATAGATCACAAATAATTTAATCAATCAAAAAACATACATATTCTTCATGAGGTCTAGATCTTGTCCACGTAGAGGAGGAATAATAGACATTCACTTCTCCTATCTACCAAAATGAATAACACTTATGAAGAAAGATGAAACAGGATTCTGAAATCAAAACTCAAGAGCATATAGGAAAAATAGATCATCTACTTTATTATCCTCCAAAAATTTGACAAGTAGGTTACAAATAGTATCTCCAAGGCATCAAGGAACAATGAATTCACTTTGAGCCTTTTCTCCAAGATCTGCAACTTAATGGATACAAAATGCATGAAAAAGTGGTATAGGAAAAAAATAGTTCACTAAAACCTCCTCTCCCCTGATTCTGAACCTCTAACTATGAAGTAAAAGGTCCACTAAATATCCCACATGGCTAATCTCAAAAATTGAGATCTCCCTCCAAAAGTTCCTCTCCAAAACATAAAGATCATCCTACTTCTTAGGCCAAAATTATGCCTAAAACTTAGCCTCCAGTCAAGCCCCCCTTCAAAATAGGTCATATCCCTAAATCTGTGGCACGATCATGCCCAAAATAAGCTCTAAAGGCTTATTTCAAAAATGAGATTAGCCCTCCAAAAAGCTCCCTAATGTTGATATTTTAAATTACATCTTTATAACATATATCAACCTATATTAAAGAATATATTAAAATATTTAAAATATCTAAACTATATTCTAAAATAACCTTAACATGCAAAAAAACCAACCTAAACCTTTAACTCGAAAGCATGAGAAATAGTTCTATCAAAAATGACAAAACGATATCCCATCACCATGGTCAACATGACCCATTTCCATAATATCTATCGCTGTTAACATATGGTAACGCTGTCATGGCATGTGATTGACATGGTCTTTATCATGGACTCCAAAACTCTATTGAATTTGACATAGGCCTTAATAACCATTTCATTTTCACAGTTTACTATTTTGGGAGGAAAATAAGGGTTTCAAAACCCTTGCTTGTTATTATGCTGCCATGCTGCTTCTCCTTGTGCTCTCTGTGTTTGATTTGGAGCTCACCATGTAATCTAGAGTTGTTTGTTCGAAGAGCTCAGGCTCTATGTATTTTTCCTTGAGTTTATTTCCATTAAAAATGGCGCTGTATGTTAATCTTTATAAGAACTTGGGCTCTTCCATGAAACTTGGGCTCTTTTGTAGTCTATGACTTGGATTCTTATTTGCGGGTTTATTTAACAAAAAGATAAGTAAAATCTCTCTGTCTCCTTGCATTTGATATGGGTTATTTATTGTTTCATAGATCCTATCCACTCTTCCCAATTTGATATTCAAACATATACGCATATTTCCTTCTTTTCCACTCTTATCATTGGGCCAATGCGCATAAACCATGGAGGTGAAATTAATATTTGATTCCATAGAAAATCTGTTATTTCCATCTTCACTTGGGGAAATATTAAGATATGCATTCCCTATGATAACTCTTGGAAAATCCTGATGAAGTGTTAGGCCTATTTGCCTCCCTGTATGATACAATAAATGCCATTTTCTAGTCAGCAAGGAATGCCAGTTCTTTGGAACTATATTAGGATTCAATCTTTGCATCAGGTCAATGAAATGTGTCAATCTGTTACGCTAGTGAAGACCATATATGTACTCCTCTGTAATACACACAACTGTTGAACCTAAGCTCCACCGTATGATACAAATAGAAGGTTCAACTTGCCATCTTGGTCCACACAAAAAGGATGTTGAAAAGCATTCAAGCAGCTTATTTGATCCGAAGGCTTTTTCACAAGCATCAATGCTAAAAGATTCCAACCTGCACCCTAGTCCCTATCTAGTATTTGTAGACTAATACATCCTGCAGGTGTCCTTTTTGTATATAATAGGCAACATAAATTCATGCAAGCTTGAAGAATTATTTTCCTCTATTAAGGAGGATTTGAAATTCATGAATATGGAAGGATCCATAAGCTCTCGCAACACCATTTTAGCCATCATAAATCCCACACACCTTAATATGTCTATCCAGGCAACTTATGTGAACATTTTCCAATTGCAATTCTATGTGGGCAAGTCTATGGCTATGCAAATAGTTCACCCCAATGAGAAGATCTCTCATTAACATTTGCATGAGACACAATTAGCGAGACATTGTTGGTCCTCTAGTAGTGTTGTCTCCCACTCTCTTGACGCACTCTTCATCCAAAGCAAGCTTCCATTAAAATATAGCATGTCTGTCATTATTTACCTGGCTGCATATTTTCAGGCTGTATCATTCTTAAGCATTTTGAAAATGAGCACCAAAATATATGATTGCAAACTATTTTGATATTTTTTTTATCAATGATTTCGTTATGACAAGAATTATAGCATATATTTTCACTTTCAGCAATGAAATCTATTTATGGGGTTCGAGCATGGGCTCGTGACACCCATAAACAGATTTATGTAACCTTAATATTGATATTTAGCATAAATTCAGAAAATGAACAATATCTAAATAGCACACCGTTCTGTGAACATCATAATGAAAATCTCACTGCATCCCTTTTGATTCTTGACTATGACAAATACCAGTCTACTTTTGAATAATACACCCCTCTGAATAGCTCAAAAAACATCAAAACAAACACATTATGTTAGTGAACATGAACCAATGGTCAATTTTGTGCATCAATCAGACCATTGTTGTGCTTACTAACCTAATACTGTACTATTTCCTTTTAATAGTTCTTTTCTTTTTATGTGCATACACACTCTGTTATTGCATTGAATACCAGAAATATATGCAGCTATGAAAGAATTTGATATTGTATGATGTTTTCATTCTTTTGCATTGCTTAGATCCTAATTGGATCTAACGCATTTATAACCATGATGTAGGACAACCCTTAAAGACCTAGAACCAGATAGATGTAGACTTAGACAGAGGACCAGAGGACTTGGACCAGACATGACATCCAACTCTTGATATGGAGATGATACTTCAAGGAAATGCAAAGGACCTACTCATACTCTATTTCATCTTTCTATTCTACCTTTGTACTCTTTTTATTGATTTGAAATATGAAAAATGAAAGAACATTTGTAAATTACATTCAGTATGAATGCACAATGTAATGATCAATTATGAATTTGGCTATTTTGACATGTGATCAATACTTAGAGAACAATTTAAAATTTTGATATTGAATGCAATAAAAAAAATGTTGATCCACATCCCCTGAAAGAAACTGTTAAATGAAATCACCTTAATGCACCCTTTCCTATTTGTCTATTATTCTGCATGATGAAAAATTTGGGTAACAATAATCTCACAAGGTCATATTAAACAAGAGGAGTAACCAGAAAGGCTTGTTTTTAAGAAAAAAAGAAAAATTATTGTGCTGAAATCATGGCATGATCAAGTCATTTATGAATTTTGTTAGAAGAGGCTCTAAAATTAGACCACGTGTGTCAAAATCCATCAGGACGATGATGACCAATATTTGGATAAAAAAGGCCCAACTTATTATGCATATAATACCAAGCTTCCCATTCACCAACTCTCCATCGCAAAGGAAAAATGTCATCTTTGTCAGAAGCCACTTTGTCCATATTAAAGTCAGCACAAAAAAACCAAGTTGCAGGTGGTAGAGAATCTACAAGCCAATGCCAAATGTGATATCTCTCAATAGAATCATTGGGAGCATAAACATTAATTATGCCAAATAGATGATTCTCAATAATGAAGGTTTCCCAAAAAAATATTTGCAAGGGATCTGAGCCATGATTGATTTAAAAAGAATTCCAACAAGGAGATAGGAGAGTAACAACTCAACCTTGACTAGCTTCGTGTTTAGAATAGAGAGCAAGTATCTTAGGACAAATAACATTGCAGGTAGGATCAAGAAAGAAAATAGAAATTTTAACTTCCTATAGGCATAACACATCTAAATGACTAACACAAAAATCCACATCCCTGACTGAATACTTTCTAGGTAGGTCTATCAGATCCTCAACATTCCATGAGATGTACTTCATGAGAAAAAAATTTCATCCATACCTTCACCATCCCCAAAGGAAGCAAAATTGTTTGACAAATAAGCTAGAGTGAAATCATTCCCAGGTTAATCCATCAAAATATTTATGTGTTTTTTTGAAATGCCCTCCACTATGGTCTTAGCACACCCATCAGGGCTGTGAGAGTGGTGAAAGATGGCAGGGGTAGAAATCGTAGAAGCTTCCCGAGGTGTGCAAACCCAATGATTGTTAAAACTAGAATAAAAATTATTCATCCCCTACTAGCCAGGGTTAGAAATGGGAGCATTATTCTTAGCATGACAAGAATCTCAAGCCGCAACACAAGGAGGTGGCAGCTGTGAAGTGGAAGTCGAAGCGACAGGCTTGAATTGCCCATTCTTATGGTCGACTATTACCTAGTTGTCTTTCTTGGTTTCCTCTTTTTTACTAGAATCAGCGGGAAGAAAATTGGAATCCTTAGGAGGAGGTTTGGGACTAGCAACTACCAAAGGGTAGTCCTTGATATTACGCTTTGCAGATTGACAATGATAAAAAGTGGTGGGAAGGTTGAGGTAAAGCACCTTCTAAGAGAAGGTGGTTTCACAAACTTGGATCTCAGCAGACACTTTAAGGTCTCTGGAAAGGTCAAACTCAATAGAGAGCCTCTTCTAAGGCTAACAATTGAGAAAATGGTCATGCTCACTATGGATAACCCTACATAGAGTTTTCACAATGGAATGATGACATGTAACTGATTGAATGTTTGATAATGTTAAGTTTAAGATGATTCAAGACATTAAATAAGTTAATGGTTTGTATTGTCATTGATTTCAACTTGATATCATCTGTATGGTCATATACATAATGCCAAAGACTTTAGAGAATCAATGGAACAAAGGTTATGCTTTCAGAAATGCATTAAAGTCAAGTATTCACTAAGTGACAAACAACACCGATGGAGTGCACACAATTGGTAAAGGCAAAGAAAAAGTCATAGTGATGCCCGATGAGCAGAAGACAGTATTTCCTGATGAGAAAAATCCAATGATGCTCGATGGATGGAAATCCCAAAAATAACTAGAGTCACACCAACGGAATTGGCAATTATCACCGATGACTAACTGCAGAGTTGACTGATAGAATAGAGAGCTCAGAAGATGAAAAAATATCTAGCTGGCAGAGCTTAAGGATAGACTTAACTAGTTATTTTATTTTTTTTATTCAACTAGAGTTAAGTAATTGATTTAAAGAAGATTTGTATAGTTGGCAAGAAGATAACTATGAGATAAATTAGGAGTTAAAGCTATAAATTAATTGGGTGGATTGTTTTTCACGCCAAGAATCAAGAATCAAGAATTAAGGAACATCATGTCTATATAAGAGACAAGCATAATTCATTTCCAAAATCACAAGCCTTCACTTACATGAGAAGGGGACTGAATAGAAAGAGGATGCTAAAGAGAAATTGATGAAGGATAACATAATATGGACCTGATCAATCAAGCTAAAGAAGAGCTAAAGAATTTTGTAGACACCGACGAATAGTGAAGCACAACATCATAGGGAAAAAAGTGTGGAGCATAAAGAATTGAATCGATACATTTATCAGAGAGGTATTGTACTTAAATAGATCTAAAATCTGCAATTCAAGTTGCATTAGAAACAAGTCATTGTGTTTCAGTTTAACCATTGAAGCATTAAGTCTCTTAACATAGCAGGACTTAATAGTCTTCTACATCTGAGGTATATCCTAAAAGATTGCCAAAAAGATTGTCATGAAGATAGCATTGAGTTCTCAATACTGACACACAGTCTAAGAAGGAGGTTGATGCAGTTAGGTAGCACCATATATGCTAGATACCTATTGTTCCCATAGAGGTTGATCAATATTGGTAGCATATACATGCCAGATCTCAAGTGAAATTCTATTATTAAAATCCTCTAACAAGGTCACACTTAACAGTGTGTTTGTAACCTTTAACAGGGTTGGCTCCTAACAGGGCTCACTTTAGAAGAGTGAAAATTTGGGGTACCGGTCCCAGTGGTTTTTCCCTTAACAAGGTTTACACATTAAAAATCCATGTGTTATATGTGTATGGTTTATTACTTTAGTGTTTTACATTTCACATATGCATTTCTAGATTGATTGGTATACTCTACAAATTTATTCAGTATCGGTAAATAATTTTTATTTCTTATCATTTATCAAGGAGAATAAGGACAGACAAGGTAAACCAATAGACAATTAATTGTTATAAGTATTTCAAGGCATGCATCTTGTAGGGACTTAATAATTTGAGATTTATTTGATTGGTGGTTAGTGATTAAAGGATAAATTTTTGAGGACACTGATTCACCCACCTCTCAATTATTACTAACAATTGGTATCAGAGCTTGTGTTCTTAGAAGGAAGGTTTCAAGACCTAAGTAAAGATCATAAGATGGATAGATGAGATGTGCCTAAGTTGAACAAAGACAACTTTACTTCATGGAAAAGTAGAATAAGACTTCACTTATCAGGTATTGGTAATGATGTTACTCAATACTTAGATACTTAATCTGTGTTTTCCACAGGACCATTAATGGTAGATGAATTGAGAGTGAATCATGAGCACAACTGCATGGTCATAGAGCTTTCTTCCTCTCTCTCTCTCTGATGTTGAATTTGAAGATGTCAAAGATTGCACAACTACAAAGAAAATGTGGGACAAACTAAAGCTTGTACATGGTGGTGATGCAAATGTTCTGAGAGCCAAGGCAGAAAGCCTTAGAGGAAAATTTGATGATATCAGAATGAAAGAAGGAGAAAACATCACACAATACAACAAAAGAATAAAAGAAGTAGTCCATTCTATATGATGTGTTGGATGTACACTTGAAGAGGAGATAGTGGTAAGTAAAATCTTAAGAACCTTATTGCATGTATATGGTAATAGAGTTTCTTTCATTCAACAAATGAGAGCAGTAGAAAACAAGATAGTTACTCTTGATAGTTTGATTGGTAGACTGATTTCATTTGAGATGAATAACTTTGATAATAGTGTCTTACCAAACTCTGCATTTAAGTCTTCTATGAGAATAAGAAATCTAGTGAGAGACACTCATCTAGAAGTTATAGTGAAAGTGAAAGTGAAGAAGAATATCTAGATTAAATAGAAGCACTCATGGCAAGGTAAATACAAAGTCAAGGTACCACTTGTAAGCTTTAATTGTAAAGAGATTGGACACTTTGTTGCAAGATGTCCTAATAGAAGAAAAGATGATAGAAGTGATGACAGATCTTTTGAGAAGAAATCTGACAGAGGTGATAACAAAGACTACAGAGGTTACTGACAATCAAAAAGAAGAGATACCCGAGACTACAAGGATAAAGGTAAGAAGGATAGCTACCTAACTGCTTGCAAACATGAAGATACTAACACCAAACCTGATGATGAAATCGAGATGGTATTTGTAGTTGTGAAAGATGATTCAGATGAGGATGAAATGTATGAAGAAACTACACACATATCTAAGGCTAGTAAGAATGATATCTGGATTATAGATAGTGGTTGCACTCACCATATGACTGGTGACAAAGAAAAGTTTAACACTTTTGAGTATTATAATGGTGGTACAGTAAGACTGGGTAATGATACACCCTATCGGGTTGAAGGTAAAGGAACTATAATGTTGAATAACCTGATTAAATGTGAAAATGCTTATTGGGTAAAAGGATTGAATTATAATCTATTGAGTATTTCTCAGCTGAATAATTTAGGTCAAAGAGTAGCTTTTAAGAACAAGAAGGCAAAGATCTTCAATGAATCAGCAAAACTGATTGGTACCAATGAACAAACTAAAGGTAACTTATTCTATCTGAATGATACTAACACCACTTGCTAATGACTAGAAAGGAAGACATATGGTTATGGCACAAAATATTGTGTCATGTGAATTTTGACAACATGATGAAAATAAGCAGAAGAAGAAGTGTAAGAGGCTTACTGACAATGACAAAGCCAGACAATATCATGTGCAAAAACTGTCAAAAAGGTAAAATGACAAAGTCTAGTTTTAAAAGTAAAACCCATACATCTGATGATATTCTAGAATTAGTCCATACTGATTTATGTGGACCTATGAGGACAAAGAGCTATTATGGAGATAGAT
>MU225105.1:3158010-3172068 GCA_018584345.1 Thuja plicata | reverse complement strand
TCAAAAGATCTATCATCACTTCTGTCATCTTTTCTTCTGTTAGGACATCTTGCAGCAAAGTGTCCAATTTCTTTACAATTAAAGCATACAAGTGGTAACTTGCCTTTGTATTTACCTTTGCCTCTCTATATTCTTCTGGTCATAAGTGCTTCTATCTTATCTAGATCTTCTTCTTCACTTTCACTTTCACTGTCCCTTCTAGGTGAGCATCTATGATTGGATTTGCTTATTTTCATAGCAGACTTAAATGCAGACTCTAAACTTGGTAAGACACTATTGTCAAAGTTATTCATCTCAAATGAAATTAGTCTACCAATTAACTATCAAGAGTAACTATATTGTTTTCTACTACTCTTGTTTCTTGAATAGCAGAAACTCTAATAACATATACAGGCAATAAGGTTCTTAAGATTTTACTTACCACTGTAACCTCTTCAAGTGTACATCCAACACCTCGTATAGCATTGACTACTTCTTTTATTCTTGTGCTGTACTGTGTGATGATTTCTCCTTTCATTCTGATATCATCAAACTTTCCTCTAAGGCTTTCTACCTTGGCTCTCAGAACATTTGTATCACCTCCATGTACAAGCTTTAGTTTGTCCCACATTTTCTTTGCAATTTTGTAGTCCTTGACATCTTCAAATTCAACATCAGAGAGTGAGGAAGAAAGCTCTATAACCATGCAGTTCTACTCATGCTTCTCTCTCAATTGATCTACTATCAATAGTCCTGTAGGCAACACATAGTTAGTATCTAAGTATTGAGTAACATCATTACCAATACCTGATAAGTGGAGTCTTATCTTGCTTTGCCATGAAGCAAAGTTGTCTTTGTTCAACTTGGGCACATCTCATCTATTCATATTGTGATCTTTACTTAGGTCTTGAAACCTTCCTTCTAAGCACACAAGCTCTGATACCAATTGTTAGTAATAACTGAGAGGGCGGGGGGGGGGGGGGGGGTGAATCAGTGACCTCAATTATTTATCCTCTAAGCTTTAACCACAAATCAATACACCTCAGATTATTAAGTCCCTACAAGATGCATGCCATGAAATACTTATAATATTTGACTATCTGTCGATTTACCTTGTTTTTCCTTATTCTCCTTGATAACCGATAAGAAGTAAAACAATTTACTGATACTCAGTAAATATGAAAAGTATACCAATCAATCCAGAAATGCATATGTGAAATGTAAAACAATAAAGTAATAAACCATACACACATAACACATGGATTTTAACATGGAAACCTTGTTAAGGGAAAAACCACTGAAACTGGTACCCCAACTTTTCACTCTTCTGAAGTGAGCCCTGTTAGGAGCCAACCCTGTTAAAGGTTACAAACACACTATTAGGTGTGACCTTATTAGAGGATTTTATACATAGAGGTTATCACTTAGTATCTAGCATCTATTTTTCTACCATCCTTGAATTAGCCTCCTTCTTAGACTGTCAATAGGCTTTAGGCAAATCTTGCTACCATCCTTGTATCAACCTTCTTCTTAGGCTATCAATAGGCTTTATGAAATTTCAATGCTACTTTCATGAATCAACCTTTTTGGCAATTTGTTAGGATATACCTCAATTATAGAAGATGGTTAAGTCCTGGTCTATTAAGAGACATGATGCTTCAATGGTTAAACTAAAACATTATGATCTATTTCTATTGCAACTTGAATTGCAAATTTTTAGATCTATTTAAGTACAATACCTCTCTGATCAATGTATCAATTCAATTCTTTGTGCTCCACACTTTCTATTCCAGATGTTGTGCTTCACTGTTTGTTGGTGTCTATAGAATTCTTTAGCTCTCCTTCAGCTTGATTGATCAGGACTGTATGAAGTTATCCTTCACCAATTTCTCTTCAGCATCCTCTTTCTATTCACTCCCCTTCCATGTATGTGATTGCTTGTAATTGCAGAAATGAACTATTCTTGTCTCTTATATAGACATGATGTTCCTTAATTCTTTACTCTTGATTCTTGATTCTTGGCATGAAAAACAATCTAGCCAATCTGATTTACAAATTTAACTCCTGATTTATCTCGTAGTTATCTTCTTGCCAGCTGCACAAATATTTTCTAAATCAATTACTTAACTCTGGTTGAATAAAGAAAATAAAACAACCAGTTAAGTCTATCCTTAAGCCCTACCAGCTAGATATTTTGTCTTTTTCTGAACTCTCTGTTCTATTGGTCAACTCTACAGTTAGTCGTCAGTGACAACTACCAGTTCCATCAGTGTAACTCCACTTAGCTTCAGGATCTCTGTCCGTCAGGAATCCTTGGATTTTAATCATCGGGTATCACTATGATTTTTCTTTGTCAGGAAACACTATCTTTTGATCATCGGGTATCACTGTGAATTTTTTCTTTTCCTATACCGATGGTGTACACTCCGTTGGTGTTGTCTGTCACTGAGTGAATACTTGACTTGTATGCATTGCTGAAAGCATAATCTGTGTTCCATTGATTCTCTGAAGTCTTTTGCATTGTGTACATGACTATACAAAGGATATCAAGTTGACATCAATGGAAATACAAACCATTAACTGTTTTAATGTCTTGCATCATCTTCAACTTAACATTATCAAACATTCAATTAGTTACATGTCATCATTATAACTTAGTTTAATCTTTTTTTTGTTTTGTTTGTTTGTTTTATATCTTTTCATCTTGACTTTTTGTGTTTGGGAGGTAAGTATATTTTTTCAGGGTTGTTCCAAAAAAGTTCTCCATCCCAACTAGTCCTAGAAGAGAGGTGGAAGTATTTCTTAGTCAAAATTTTTAAAGAGATGTGTCTTACAAGAATTTGTACATGAGGGTCAGAAATGGTGATACTTTTTACTTGTAATCAAGGTGATGTTCTAATTTTGATACTCCTTAATCATGAAATATATTAAATTATGACACTAAAAACTTTTTTCTCTTGGGAAGATGTAAGTTAGAGCCACCACCAACATATTCACTGGAGTACCCACCACTCTCAGAACCGTTCTCCATATGAAACTTGAATGAAAATAAGAAAATAAAGAAAGATGATAAAGGAAGACAAGAAATAAAAATGAATCATTCAAAGCAATGGTGACTAGAGTGATTAGAATCTTATGCCCAGGTAGCATAATCTAATCATTTCCTATGTCTATCAAAGCAATAAAATGAAGATATTCAAGAAGTGGTATACTCAAAACATAAGTGGCCCAATTCGGTCACTAGTAAAAAAATAAGAAATGATTCCAAAATAAGAATCCTCCAAAATACCTCAAGCTTACAAATATCATCAAAAGTCAAAGGAGGGTGACTCTAGAAATATCTATCATGGCTATGGATTTCTGGTTAGATGGAGAGAAAGGTTAGATTGAGATTTAGGGGAACATTTTTCAGGGCTATGAATGCCTAACTCACAGTAGATTCATTTCCCTAGAAGCCCTTTTAAATATTCAAGAGGTTGGTTTTGGCTGATATTTGTTTGAGTTATATTCGTCAAAATGTCAAAGGAACAAACACACAAAGTAACACACTCAAAGAAACAATAGATGACTTCACTTTTGAGAGTTGGTGAAATAACATTTGAGAGGATAGTTCTTATGTTCATTTTATTGCAAGATAAGCCTCTTTAAGTTGTTCACTGATAAATATATTCCTCGGTCATTTTCTCCTTTTATCAGGGCTATTTGTTATGGTTTCACAACACACACCCCATTTAAGCCCCTTGGCCTAATGAGGACCCCCCTTTTTTTGGACCTTTGTCCATTTTTTGGTTGTGTAAAGTCTCTAAGGTTGAGCAAGACTGAGTATTCTTGGAGTTAGATTAAGGGCCCTTAGGGAGGATCTCGATGCTTGGGTATGATCTTGGTTTCCCTATTAGCCTTTTTCCACTTTCCCTTTTCTAGATTTTAGCTTTGGTCCCTTGTTTTCCCACTAAGTCCTTGACTTAGTATTTTTTCACCCTTTTGCACTTTCAACATTTCAGAGGTACCCATACCTCCAAAACACAAAAAGGATGAAAGTTTGGGTTTTTTCCCCTTTTGGACTTTCAGAGTTTTAGTGGTCCAGGACCTCTGAAAAACAAAAAAGTCAAAGGATGAGCATCAGAGTCAAGGTAGGGGTGTCATACTTTCACTGTTCAACACTTTGAGATTATTAAAGACGTCAATGTGCAATCTCGACCTATAAAAGGGGATTTCGGGTTATTTTTGTTCATTTTGATATTTATCTTTTTGATCTCCAAATTTTCTTAACAAATAAAGACCTCCAACGACTCGCCCTCATCACTCTTTTGATCCCTTTTGCAAGTGGTTTTTTCTTTTGTTTGTCATTATTGACCTCAACCTTCATAGTTTTTGGGTCTTGGCAATCATTTGGGTAGGTTTTTGCATCTCTGTTTCCTTTTTTATCTTCCCTCATCCTTTTTTGGGTTTTCTGTATCATTTAGTATTTTAGTTTATGGTTGTATCTTTTATCATTTTAGGGTTTTTCCATAGGATTTTTTTTCCTTCTTTCAGAGTCATTAGAGTTTTTCTCTTTGAATCTTTGAGAGTCTTCACCAAATTGGATTTTGCAAAGGAAAACATCTTTAGTGTTTCTATGTTTTACACACTGAATTCATTAGACACTTTCTGTGTTTCACACACTGAAGAGACTCAATAACTCTGATATGCTCACAATTTATAACTTTCCATCATTTAGCAATTTTGGAATTTCGCACCACAAGCATGTTATCATACTGCAAAGGTCTAAAAATGATAAAATTCTAGGAGCTTTTAATTTTTTCTCAGTTTATGGTTTTTTGTGTTTCTTTCTAGTTTAGGATTTTCTTTCTTTTCTTAGCTTTAGATTAGTAGATTTAATTTATGCTTTTAATAATGGATTGATGACAATATTGATTGCATGTAGAATATCAGAAAGGAAAACAACTCAAACTGATGAAGGAAAAATTTAAAGGGTTAAACACCCCAACAAAGGTAGGGAAGTTACATGTTGAGATCATAGATACTAACATTGGGCACCTAGATTGAGATTTTATCTCGAGGCATTGTGCAAATCTAAAGGGAATATTGTAATACTGCACTGTAATGAATTTGGTGGGTGTTGTAAACCTAGTAGCACATCCAGTCTTCATCCTTTCACCAAACATTATTATGACCCTAGCTAATCACTATATCTATGATGAAAAAGTGGTGAAGAACTTGGCTGAAGATATTGTATTAGACCTAAGAACAGATAGCATCGAAGATTTTTTCCATTTACAAAAAAAGGGGTTGAACACTTTTACCCAATCACCAAGGAGAGTGGATTGTGTTGGTTTGTAGGTAATGCTCTAGATGGTTATGATGTTTTTAATAAGTAATATCTCATTCAACATATCCTAAAGAGTAAACTTGAAAGAATTGATATCAGAAGAGGTTATATGGATGATGACATAAAGATGGTAGTAACAATGTTGAGAGGGGTGTATGGTATCTGCCAAGCACACCAATTAGAGCCATGGATGATTCACATCATAGAGAGGATCAAAGGGAGAAGGGTAAGAATTGATTGGGGAATAATACTGAGTGGCAACCTTAATTATGAGTTGAGGTAGGTAAAGCATCACAACAGATTCTACATTACATCCTATATAGTATACCTTCTTGTTTCCAAAGCCAATTATCTAGGGCTCACTAAGAGAGGGTCATTCAATGACCAAAATGTATGGTCATACACTATATACCCTCAACTAGTAAGGAAGAAAAAATTGAGGGATGGTAGTCTAGAGTACTAGATTGTAAATAGCGCTTTTGTCTTTGCAATCATTAGATCCATAGAGGGAGATTATGCCAATAGGCTCTCAGAAGAATATGTAGCCAAGGTATGAACCTTAGGAGATTACTATATTCAATACAAAACCTTTACTTACATCTAGGTTTTTTGGAGTATCGTTAATCCCAAAAAATTTCTTTTCTATTAATGTAACAAAAATTTTTTAGTACAGATAGGCCGGCAACTCTCATATGCTTATGAAATTATCAAGTTGAAGAAGAAGCAATGTTGGGACTTCCCTATCTCCATAGGGGTCCACTCTTTACAAGACATAAAGGTCTGAAAATTCACAGAGCTAGAGTGGGATGACTACCCTCTGTAATAATTCAAGTTAATAAGACCTAGATTTGACCCTATTTGGACATTAAACCACATAGAAGGAAGGAATTATTAACATGAGCCCCATATAGAAGATCATTGGATAAATTGCATTAATGACTATGAGATCAGGAGATAGGATTATTATAGAATGTTGCTTGAATTGGATGAGAATACATTAGAGGTGCAAATCCCTTCCAACTTGTGAGATAAAGAATCCCAAGATGTATTAGATCCATTTTACAATAATGATAAGGTATATACCTATCCTTTTCAGAATGCTGAGGTTGGTAGAGATGAAAATGATTCCATAGACTTCAAGGCTTGGCATGTGATTGAGACCAAAAAGAGGTTGATAAGGAAGTCTTTCAAATTAAATCCACCTTCTAAGGTAGAGAAGGAGAAGGGGAAGAGGGAAACATCCTATATTTCAAAGAGGCAGGTCCCATATGGCCAGAGGTAGTTTATAGGTATGCAAGGCCTGCCACCTACAGTCTTGCAATGAAGATGATAGGAAATGGAAGTGAAAATGGTTATAATACTCCTACTATTGTAGGACAGGTTGACATTCCATCTTGGACACTTGGGAAACATTCCACATCAGGGAGAAAGGTGGAGGTCGGGCCCATAGAAAAGGAAAAATTCTACAAAAGAAAGAGGGTTTAAGTATCACCTAAATTAAAGGAATAAAGTGAGATAATTTTGATGAGTGGGTCTCTATCATCGGTGTCTCCATTAAAATCCACAAAGAGAGCTTGGAGAAGATCGAGATGAGGAAAAAAGATGTCATGCTATGGGTAAAGGAAATTGAGAAATTATTTGTTGGAATGGACTTGAAACTATGTGAGGATGATAGTAAGAAAAAGTTATATTCTACAAAGAATATTATTTTTCAGTTTATAGGAATTTTGGCTCTAGTCAACACTAAGGAAGACCTACAACAATTATTCTATTTTAGAGAGGATATGAGTTATATAATAGAGCATATAGAGGAGATCAAAGCATTTAGTTTAAAGCTCACCTCATTCTAGGAAATGCAACATAGGAAGTTGGAGTCTATCAAACTACCCAATTTTGATGAAGTCTTGAAAAGTATAGACAAATTGTGCCTGGTTAACTCAAACATTCTTCTAGAGGTCTGGGAGCCATTTTTAATAATTTTAGCCATTTTTTTGAGGATTGTGGTCATTTTGACAACTAGCCATTTTTTGAGATCTAAAGTCATTTTTCATACTTAGCCAATTTTAAAAGTTGTATTTTACAGAGGTCCACAACTTTGAAAATCCAAAGTCACTGAACTCCACACTTATTCATTTTTCAGCATAGCATTTTTCATAGGTCCACAAC
The DNA here is from genome assembly GCA_018584345.1 of Thuja plicata. Classification (NCBI taxonomy): domain Eukaryota; kingdom Viridiplantae; phylum Streptophyta; class Pinopsida; order Cupressales; family Cupressaceae; genus Thuja; species Thuja plicata. Next base: position 3,164,594 of record MU225105.1, on the reverse strand, counting down.
TCCAAAAATTCTTGGGCAGGCATTTTTCAATTGCATTTTTCACAAAATATAAATTTTGGGGTAGATTGAATGCATAATTTAGTTTTTTTTTGCAAGTCAAGGGGTCTTCTATCAGTTGCATATCATAGTAGAATTTGGATCTATGCATTTTGGGCATCAACATCACAAAAAATTCCAACCATGTGTAAACAAGTGGAAGAAATGGTGGATCTACAATTCAAATTCTTTCATTTTGGGGGTTGATTCAAGTCTCATTTTGCATTTATATAACGTACAGATGGATGAAAATAATAGAATATTGGTAGCTTTTAGTTTAGGAGTATTTTTTCTTTGTTAAACTCTACATTTAATTTATTTATGCCATGTTTTGTGTAGATGAAACCCTACCTATAGGATTCTGATTTCTAAGTTGAAGCCCTATATATTTGATTAAAAAGATGTAATTAATGTGGGATTCTTGATACAATAAAGATATATGTTGTTGGTGATTCATTCATGCTGTGAATTTTGTGCTATCTATGTGAAATAATGAGTGTTTGTATACTCATTTATCTATTTTAAATATCTAACTATGTTTTACTATGAATGAATATGAGATCAATTAATTTGGAGTTTAGTGTAATTGTTTCATCTTGTTGTGAAAAATAATTGGCAAGATCTATTCTATTGCTTTAAAGATAAATATGTCTCATGTATGCATGCATCTAGTGTAATGTAGAGTGGTAGGCTGGTTATGAGTCAACAAGTTTTCAAAGGAAGAATATACTTATAAGGGAAATACAAGGTTCCCAACTCTCCAAGTAGACCTAAGACACCAAAGGCTCCAAAGGTCTCAAAATCCAACCAAGAATTTACCCAATTCCAAAAAATAGTTCTAAGCACTTTTTTAGGTCCATTACAAAGGAATTCAAAAGGTTATTTTGTCAGAAATCCCACCCAATCATCTCACCTTGAAACACACCTAATAGGCCTAGGCTCCTTGTAGCCCAACAACAACCTAAAATGACACTTTTCTCACAAATTCTCCAAACAACTTCTATAAAAATGTAGGTTTATAAATATCCATTACCCTTTTAAAAAGTGTATCAAAAGCTTTCAAGTTTTTACTTCAGACCAATTGTCCCAAAATTATATTGTACTTTATTTCCAAGAGGGCTAGAAGTATACCTTAACAAAGGAACTATGATCCAAGCACATCCAATGACTATGAAACCTTGGAAAGTCTTTGGAAATGACCCCAAACTAGAGAATATCCAATCAATTTGGCCCCTTGAACACTGCAAGCATAAAATCCCCAAATTGCACTCAAAACCCCCTACAAACTAAGGCTTTAACAATGTCATGATTCCCAATTCTTTCTTCAACCAATGGTATTTGTTACACCATCACCTTTGTGTCCTCTAACAACTTCATGAAGAAAATATTGTCGTCCAATGTGTAGATCCTCTGTTGCTACTCCCTAGCCACCAATTTCGATGCATTTTCATGCCCTCAAGCACTCCAACTTGACCAAATGGATGATCATCTACATTATCTAACTCAATCATGCATTATTAGGAATATATACATATGATACATGTCAATAGCCCATCCCCAAGTCACATTTAGAATATAAAGGGGATGGTTACATCATTTTTCTTAAGAAAAACAATGTAAAACGATTGTTGACAATACTGTGACTATGTTATTGAAACTTCAATGTAGAAATCTCTAAAATTGGATTAAAAAAACATAAATTACATCCCTTAATATATTATAATGATAAAAAATGAATGAAATACAATAAAAAACTCAAAATATGCAAGCAACTTATGAATTTTATTGTATTTCTGTGTAGAGTCCATACAATCCTTCACCAATCTGTATTGTTGTCTTCTCCAAACATTCAAGGAGGTTTATAAGATGGTTTCTAACTTCCAAAACTGATCATAGGTGGTTGATAATGATTAAAATATGTTAAAAACTCTTAAATTCTATTTCCCCCCAAAACACAACTAGTTGTTAATATTCAAACATTTGAATTATTAACTTGTCATTTCATATTTTTATTGCTTTAAATCTATTCAAACTCTATGGATTTAGTTCCTAGGATTTATTTTACCTTTTTTAAGAAATCTAAAACCTAATTGAACCCTTGGGGCACTATTGGCCCATCTCACAAAATTTTTGGGCCTAAGTCCTTTATTAGGAATTCTAGGACTTATTTACATTTTTATTGCATTCTTCATTGAAAATTGCCATCAAAGGCTTAAGAACATCCCAATTCACATCTAAATATGTTTTAGATCATTTGGCTTCATTAGGCTCCATGGAGACCCTAGTGTTTGCATAGTTGCCCCTACACCCTACACCCCACCTTAAAAGCAACTCTTGTCCAAAGAGTTAAAGGATTTGGTCTTCTTGCCACCCATTATTATAGATGGATACCTACTCCTTTCAAAATTTTATTGCAATAAATCCTTTCCCCTATGCTCAAAACTTGCACTAAAAGAGTTAGAACCAATAAAAGAAAACTTATTACATAGATTTTCCTTGTATTCTTGATGTTGAGGACAGTCAAGTTGTGTCCGCTCAAACTACCCGTGCATCTTCTCTTTAGGATAAAATAGAACCCTTCTACTTCCTTCCATAGGCATGCCACTATCACCCTTCCTTGGTGATATCATAGGATACCACATAGTCCCCACCATAGCTCCTTCTTGCTTCTTTATTTTCTGCCCCACTGTGAGTTTTCTATGACTATCATAAACTTTAGATTTGTGCAAATTCAACTTATACACCATCTCATAAGACATGCAACTATCAAAAGAACCAGAATCAACTATCATCTTGCAAATCTTACCATAAATTTTGCAATTGCTTTGAAAAATTGATATCATTTGATTTGTTTTGTTGTTGCACATACTTGTTCCTTTTCTCATCATGAGAAAATCACCATCGTTATATGGTTATAAAACAACAATTGATTCATTGTCTTTTGTCTCCTCCTCTCCTTGAGTTAGAGTGAATCTTTTATCATTATTCCTAGCTTCTTTTTTAGGACATTTATATAATGGGTGCCCTTATTCACTACGTTTATAACACTTCCTAGGGAAACTCTTTCCTATACCATTATTAAGTTCTCATCTTTGATCTATTAATGTCTCTTTTCCCTTGTCATTCTTCCCTTGGCTTGGATTCACTCCTTTTCCCTTTCTTGTTTTTCCTCTTGGATTTATTTTCTTCTCTACCTAGGAGAATTCCAATTGTCTCCTTGCCTTCTCCTAAGCTTATCCTCAACTTTCATAGCCTATTTAAAGAACTTCTCCAATGTTCTAGGTGTAGCCATGCTCATCTCATCCTAGATATTGTATCTCAATCCTCAAATATATCTACCCACCTTCTCTTCCAGATATTAATCATGATATTTCCTAATGTCAGGCTTGTGGAATTCCTCTGTATACTTTGGGACATCCATGTCCTATTGTTCCATTCCTTGCATCCTTTGTACAACTATACTTTGTAGTCTTGAAGAAGGAACTTTTCTTTCATCCTCTCCATCATTCTTTGACATGATCTGATCTTAAACCAACCATACTTCATACTATCAACCTGTAAGTTATCCTACCATAATAGTGCATGTCCTTTTAATCTAGAGTTTGCAATCTTAACTTTCACCCTATCTTCAACATCATCACAATCAAAACAATTTTCAAGAGCACTGAACCAATCCAATAAAAGTTCATCATCCATCCTTCCATCATGCATAGGAAGTTCAACTTTTACCTTTGAGTATCCAAGATTAACAACCTTTAAGATCCTCTTCAATCTTGCATCCTTAGGATCAAATGCTTCCTCGCTGCAAATATTTCATCTTCATTGTCTTTTCCATTGCCTTGTTTGTCGACAAGGTTGGTTAACCTTTCCATCACTTCTCTTATCCTTGTATATTATATGTCATTTTTTTTCTAACCAACTTAACAAGTTCATAATTTTTGACCCTCTAAGGTATACCATCTTCTTTTCCTTCTTACATCTCTGAAGTATGGATCAACTCTGGGATACTATAGGAGGAATTAACACTCCAAGGTCTCAAAAAAGGATCAAACTACCAAAGACCCCAAAATATAATTATCAACCTTTTCACCTAGGATTCTCCTAGGTACTAATACCACTTGATGCAAAGTGGTAGGGTCGTTATGATTGAACAAGGTTGCAAATGAATGATAGACTTATAAGGGAAATACAAGGTTTCCAACTCTCCAAGTAGACCTAAAATACCAAAGGCTCTAAGAGTCTCAAAATCCAACCAAGCCTTTATCCAATCACCAAAAATTGTTCCAAACACTTTTCAAGTCTATTACAAAGGAATTCAAAAGGTTATTTGGTCGGAAACCCCACCCAACCCTATTACCTTGAAACACGCCTAGTAGGCCGAGGCTCCTTGTAGCCCAACAACGACCTAAAATGACACTTTTCTAAAAAAATTCTCCAAACAACTTCCAGACCAAGATAATTATTTAGACACCCATTATACTTTAATAAAATATATAAAAATATTTCATGTTGTTACTTTTGACCATCTATCCCAAAATCAGACTTTACTCTGTTTCCAAGAGGGTTAGAAGCATACCTTAACAAAGGAACTATTCTCCAAACAAACCCAATGACTATAAAACCTTGAAAAATATTGGAAAATGACCCCAAACAAAGTAATATCCAACCAATTTGGCCCCTTGACCCCTGCAAGCATAAAAGCCCCAAATTGCACTAAAAACCCCTACAAACTAGGATTTGAGAAATGTAATGCTTCCCAATGCTTGATTCAACAATTGGGAGTTGTTACACCATCACCTTAGTGTCCTCTAAAAATGTCATGAATAAAATAGGGTCCTCCAATGGATAGATCCTCTACAGCTACTCCCTAGCCACCAATTTCAATGCATTTGCATGCCATCAAGCACTCCAACTTGACCAAATGGATGATCATATGCATTCTATTACTCAATCCTATATTATTAGTCATATATACATATGATACAAGCAAATACCCCATCCCCAATTGACAGTTATAATTGAAAGGGGATGGTTACATCATTATTCTTAAGAAAATCAATGTAAAAGGATTCTTTACAACACTTGTGAATATGTGATTGAAAATTCAATGTAGAACTTCCTAAAATTTGATCAAAAAAACATAAATTACATCCCTTAATACATTTTAATGATAAAAAAAATGAAGGAAATACAATAATAAACTCAAAATATGCAAGAAACTTATGCATTTTATTGCATTTCTATGTACAGTCCATACAATCCTTCACTAGTGTGTACGGTTGTCTTCTCCATACATTAATGGAGATTTATAATATTTTTTATAATTTCCATAGCCGGTCACAAGTGGTTGGGAATACAATATGTTAAAAATTCGTAAATGCTATTTCTCCTCAAAACACAACTAGCCATTAATATTTAAATATTTGAATTATTAACTTGTGTATTTAGTTTTTTTATTGCTTAAAATATATTCAAACTCTATGTATTCAATTACTAGGATATGTTTAACCTTATCAAAGTAGTCTAAACCCTAATTGAATCCTTGGGGCACTATTGGTCCAAATTACAACATTTTTTGTCCTAAGTCCTTTATCAGGACTTCTAGGACTTATTACATTATATTACATTCTTCATTACAAATTGCCATCAAAGGCTTAAGAATATCCCAATTCATATCTAGAAGTGTTTTAGATCCTTTCGCTTCATTAGGGTCCATGGTGACCCTAGGTGTTTTCATAGGTGCCCTTGCACCATAGTGACTTCATGATTTGATAGATTTTGGAAAATCTTGCATCTGGTTATAAGTTTCTTCAATAGATTATATCTGTTATATATCAAATTGTGAGTTTATCTGATTCGTGTGTTGAGGGTTTCCATGTTTTCATCATTTAATTTGTAAGCTTGAATCAACGATGGTTTATATCTTTTCGATTTCATTTTCATCAAATTTATTTATATTCCTTGTTACTCAATATCTTGTTATTTTTGGAAACTGTTTAAGATAGGCAATCATTGTAGGATTTAAACTTAGATTTTTATTGTTAAGAAGTTGCATACATTGAAAATCAAGAAAATACAAAAAGTGCTAAGGTTTGTTTTATAGCCTCAAGTTTTAATCGTACCAGAAAAGGCCTCCATTTCAACATTCAAATTTATCTTCAATTGAGCTTTCAAACTAGTTGTACCATGACCATGGATAATCTTGGGTGTAACTTTGTTATTCTTTCAAGAGTATAATTTGCATCGCTTATTCCTAACTGTTTCTTTGTGTAAAAATGATGCTCAACACTAGGGCTTTGCATACATAGAAAAAAAAACTCCTCCTAAAATTAGAATTTGTTTGAAAAATAATTTTAGGGTTTATTATGTGCATAAATCCTCTAAACAAGAGGAAAATTATTTTTATGATGATGAGGTTTATCATTTGTATAATAGGAAATGCCCAATGACTACCCCTTCTACCCATAAGAAAATTATTCTCTCTGATGATAATGATTCTAACTAGATCCCCTTATTTATATACATATATATATATATATATATATATA
>MU225105.1:3141030-3157917 GCA_018584345.1 Thuja plicata | reverse complement strand
TATATATATGTATATATATATATATATATATTGGTTTTGATTGTTTGGACCCCATTATTGGTGTTAAGGGGAAAGGAAAATATAATTTTCTACTTTTGGTAAATTCAGAGGAAAGAGTCCCTCTAGGTCTGTTTCAGCTGGGGTTGGGAGAAAATTATCTTATTTGAAAAAATTCAAATTGAACCCTGATAATGATTGGGACCCCATTTCTCCTAATTCTTATAATATATAAGATGTGGATATGGTAATTCATGTAGACATCCATTTTTATTGGGAAAGGACACTTTGATTGAGAAGGGTTTGTCAATTTAGGAGAACCCTAATATGAATAAAAATATCAAAGCTTTGATGGTAAGAATACTATATCTATGTGGATGATTGTTGAAATTAATACTTTGAAAGGAAGAGATATATATTCAAGATCGAGCTTGAAATGCTTGAATTTGGGTCTTAATTCGACTGTGGAGACATATTTTTCCTCTCTTGGCATGTTAACCTTATGAGACTAATTTTTTCTAGCACTAGGAGAGCGAAAAAAAAGAGATATCAACTTGCCATTTTTTCAATAGTCTTTCTCAACCTCAATCCTATTATCTTTCTCCTTCTTACTCTTATCCATAAATCCAACCACAAAATGGGAAATAGGGCCTTTGTTGCCATGGGGTTTGGAGCGTTCTCCTTCCTCTTCTCCTTACCAACAATACCCACTTTAGAAATAGAGTTGGGGGTTTTTTTAATCTCCACGGATGAGCTATACTCCATCCTTAGAATTTTTGTCCCTACCTTTCCCCTTGTTTCCAAAATTCATATTTCTCTATAGGGTCCTTTTGATTTCTTATAGAGACTCTTTCTCATTCTCTTCATACTCTATTTCCTCAACCTCTTCAGACTGAGTATCTATTTTCCCAGCCATGGTTTCATCCTTCTTAGAAGGCATGATAGGGTTTGACAGGGCCAACAAGGATTTGTAATGGTAAAAAATGTGGACCAGCAAACCGTCATGCAAGATATCATTTTTCATAAGATTCTTTCTATGTTTTTTGAAACTAGAGTTCACATAAGACCAAAGATAAAAATACAACAAAATTTTATTTGCATGGTGGAAATAGTTTAATAAAACAAAATGGTAACTGAAAGCTCTTGTAAAATGACCATCAAGAGTTACATTCAAAGATACTTTCAGTACCTGGTTCCATACAGATTTGATCTTCACCAAGTCATAGTAGTTGGTTCTCTTCTCCTTGTTTCCTAGAAACCTAAGTTCTTCCTCCCCCTTGGGGAAACTTTGGATGGCCAAATAAGAGTATTTTCATTCTCGGTAAAACTTCATACCCTCCATATTAAGGTTAGTAATTTCAAATGCTCTTGTCAATAAACATATTTCTACTAAATAGAATAACATTGTTATCCTTCCCATGTATGTCATCCTATCTCAAAGTTAGAGCCTGCTTATTTAGCATCCAGTGTGTCTTGATTTCTACACATGGAAAGACCCATACCTCTCACTCCCACATTACCAAAGAAGTTAGCAACATGATTTGCCTCACAAAAATTATAAGATATGAAGCAATCTTCAAACAAGGAAATAATATCTTTTCATTTTTTAATCCATTTATTTATGGTCCAAGAAGGTTTGTGCGTACCAATATGGCAATTTATAATATTCTTAGAAACACCTTCAACCCATATCTTTTTGAAGTTCAAATGGTAAGCCAACATAATACCATGATAGACCCCAATGGCTTCGACAATGTAGTTGGTCTGACTACCCAAGGGGAGATCCACTACAACTTTAAAAATATCATTTTCATCTCTCAAAACTCCCCGTACCTTACCGGTCCAAGATTACCCTTGGAAACATTTGATCAATTTTGTTTTAGTCTAAAATCTTATATAAAATTCAAATTTTCCTTCTAAAAAATCTCAATAAAGTCCTCTTTAAAACTGATGAGATTTGGTATAATCACATTGATTTAACTAGCAATATTATCAAACACCTTAGCTTTATTAAAGCTCTATGTAGAGATCAAAGATTAATCTATACCTCTAAGGGTAATTAATTTTTCAGATAAACTTATTGAAATAGTTTACTCTAACAATAAATGCTCCGTTAAGATGAGTTGCAAAATTTTATTTTTAATAAATACAAATTTAACAATATGGGATTCATATACATTGGGACTACTTTCTTGATTAGCCAAATGAAATACATAATGGAAACGTAAATGCAAAGTATCCCAAAGAAAGAAAATATGATTTGCATAGATTATAATAAAGAAAATATCACTTGCATAGATTATATTTTATTGAAAGACAAAAAAAACTATCGCAACGTAGTAGCCTATAATTGGCAAAAAACAACATAATTTCAAATACATGGCATAAATTGACAATACGTTCACTATCAAGATTTCCCAATTGAGTAACCACATCAACAAAATGTCAGTGAAGTTCTATAGTTCGCTATAGATGTGGCTAAGGATTTGTCATTAAAACTAAACATGTAAATATAGGAAGACTTGTCCCTTTGAGGGATCCTTCCTCTAACTTCTAAAAAGGTTTAGGTTTCTCGTTGGAAGAAATACATAATTTCTTATTTGATACATTTTCTTTAAAAAATCTAGAACCACACAAGTCATAATGATCTAAAAATATAGCATTTAGCACATACACGAAAATCAAGAAATAAAAACTAGAAAAAAATGCAAACAAACCTTTCTATTCTACTAAAAACATGAAAATCAAAACTAGGAAAATATTAAAAAAACAAAAACCTAAATTTCATCATTTTTTTTCATGAAGATTTTTTTTGGTTTAATGCAAAGTAATGCACAAAACAAATTCTTGCTTGTAACATAGTAATCCTTTATACAACCAACCCAAGAAATTCTTATAACATATGAAAAAATATATTCAACAAGAACTAGTAGATACTCCTGCCACTTCGATAACTTGGCACGTCTCTCTAATTATAGAGAATGGAATTATTAGACACTTGCAGTTTCTGTAAAATAATATTTTTTTAATTTTATAGTAAGATAAGATCAAAATACTTGAAGAAGCCATTGATTCAAACATTTGCCCCGCCTCCATGAGTATGCAAAACATGAAAGCATAGCCATGACATGTGGACTGTTGAATGGGGTGCCATGTTCTGTAATTTTGGAGGCCTTAAAAAATATAAGGTTAGATTTTATCTACTTTCCTTTGATTTGTGCAATATTTTTCTTTCAAATTGATAAATTTAAAAATATTAAAAATGGCATCCACCAAAAAAAAATCAAATGAAATAATTGGAAGCTCAAATGAAATTAGATTTGCAAATATTGAGAAGAAAAACTTTGGTTTAGGAGATTATGTCGTTTCTTACATGGATTTGATAGGTAAAGATTATTGCCAAAATAGTGCAATCAAAACATTAGTCGTTGTCCACATAGGGAGGCACTAATAATATGAAAATAACACACTTATAAATGGTACATAACAATAGAATTATGTAGACATATAATTACCATTTTGTACTATTAATTATTAGTAGTGTACATGAACTTATTGCTATAAACATACATCATACTACCTAATTCCATATCATTTCATATGATCTCCAATAGATCTAAATGTATAGTATGTCTAAATTGTTTTATTTATTTATTTCTAAATGTTTATTTATACTTTAACAAATTCCTGAAGGTATTATAAATCCAAATTATACTAAAATAAGATAATATTATTAGATTGCTCAAGGTATTATAAATCCAAATTATATTAAAATAAGATAATATTATTAGATTGCTAATTCAAATTCGAGAAATAAAACTACTTGCAAATGAAAACTAACAATCTTTTTATTTCATTATTTTGTTAAAATATATATTACTATAGTCGTTTACAATCATTATAAGAGTAGTGGTTTTCTCGGATCCATAATCTCCCATTGATGAAGAAATGGTCGCCTTGTAATAAGGATTTATCACAGTGGCTACTTCGGAGTAATGCTCTTCTAACAAGGTTTATAACAGAAACAAGCGAATCCCTTGCTACTCCACTGGCACCATCCGTAATCGGCCTTATCCTGAAATACGCAAGTACTATCGCAATGAAAATCGCTAAGGCACTGCCCCTTAAATGAATGGCTCCACTGTTCGCAAAGCTTTCCCTCATAATGGATGGGCACTGTTAAATACGAACATATAACGAATCAGTAAGAATATCACAAGTTTTCTTAAATAAAACCTACAAGCATTATAGTTTTCTCGATTATCAACAAATAGAACCCATCGATGCCACTACTAAATATTGAATAAAGAGAAGGAGAATGCTCGTTACCAGAAGCAAAAGCAAAAGACGCCGTGAACAATAAAATCAGCACAAACCCAAATATGCTCTTCGCCATGTCGTCAACTACAAATATCCAAACGTAATGTATTCCGTGAGAAATAGGCTTTAACAATTACAGTATTTATAGCAATGGGAAAGAACGTTAACATGTAATCTCCGTGTGTGTTAGGGCAATAAACGTGTTAGAAGATTTAATTATGCATTTTTATTAGCAGTTTTATACTCGTCAAAAGTAATGAACTTCTGACCACTGAAGTCAACCATGGAATGCATTAAATTCGTGCTTTATCATGGCCTATGATATGTATTGACTCTCGAATCTATCATGTAGAAGAAAACATTACGGAGTATTTGGCGGATGCCAGCCTGTCTATAAAGTGCTTCTTGGTCCAGCTTTAGTAAGATTGTCTTCGAAGAATCCCATACTTTGACAAATTCTGTGCGTCAGTTCAGAACTTAATGCACAAACCATTGCTTGTAGATTTGTAACGGATGCGAAACGAATATAACTTTGGATTTACATGGCCATCTAGGACAGAGCAGGCGAGACCTCTTATTAAGTCTAAACGTAAAGCAAGCTTGATTGTGACTAACAAGAATCTACGTCGGTGACCTATTTTGAGGAACAGAATTCATTGTGAAATTAACTAGAAGAGATCACATGTTGAACAATTGTCTAAAGAATCAATGGAAACTTGGATTCTCGACTAATGTTTATGGTTTTTTTAATTACATTGAATTAACTAAGTCTATAGAAAGGAGGTTAGTCGCAAGGCATCCTAAGCTTGGACTGACTAGGTCTTCATTAACATAGGAGAAGGTCGAGGAGTGTGGGATATAATTTGTATTGTTTGGATATCATTGTCAAATAGTGAATAGTATTAAAAAATACATTTGGCCTATTTATATTAATCAACTTTGACTATTGAGATCGAGCATATCCTTATCTTCAAACAATTTAACCTAGGTACTCTATCAATTATATCCCTTCTAATTATTGGAATTTTGGACAAAGAAAATAGAAGCTTTAGAATTCTTATCAATCAATAATACTTTATATTTCCCATTCTTGCATTCACTTTGCATAATATATTATTTATATAATATGAGTTATGCAACTTATATAATAATTCCACTCACATCTCACACTAAATCTTCGTGGGTTATTGAACCACTTTTATTCTCTCCTTCCCATTTTCACTTCTAAATTTTTTCGTGAGATGTTTTAATTTTTTTTATGGTCGGTAAAGTGTTCAGTGGGAAGTTTCTATTAATAATTCAAAAATTTGCATAGATTCATAGGGGCTATGACAACCCAAGCATTTGTTGCTAGTATACTATGTCAAAATATAAAAATCCTCTTAGAGCATGATTTTACATAGCACTTCATACTTTGTGCTTCACTTTGATTGATACCATTGTGTAATGTCCCCTATTAGGGAGTGCAATTCTATGTGTGTGTGTGTGTTTATTTTACATAGCACTTCATACTCTGTGCTTCACTTTGATTGATACCATTGTGTAATGTCCCCTATTAGGGAGTGCAATTCTGTGTGTGTGTGTGTGTGTGTGTGTGTGTGTGTGTGTGTGTGTGTGTGTGTGTGTGTTTACACACACACACACACACACACACACGGTTCATGACACAATGAATATTAACATCCTAACTTGGAAAGAAAATAAATGGCATAGTCGTATTATCCCTGAGAAAAATTGTTGTTCAACATTCAAACAGGGATCCAAAATAGAGATTTCATACCATAGATTCCATTATATTTTTCAATGGTAAAAACTAGAAGAATTATACAAAAATATCTTCCATTAGTTGCCTTCTAATAAATCTACAACCACAAGGAGGTCTGCAAATTAAATGAGCTAGTTGAGTTTTTCACTTCTTCAATTTCTTTGATCTTCCTAAAAAAATATCAGACCACTATTGTTGAGTGTTGATGATGACCTAAGGCTCTCTCATCGATATTCAATATAATTGAATATCACTAGATATTTCTTCTAGAATTAATAATTTAGGGATGTATTTCATCTAGGGGATCCCCACATTGAGTTCATCCCCACACAACAATGTTGAGATCATTGATGAAGATATTTGGATTGAAAATTTTGTAGAGCAACATGAAAATATCTTCTTTTTGTCCACCCAAGTCTAATAACAATGCAAAAAACAATAGAAAATATCTGAGTTAACTAAAAACCTATATTCATTGCTAGGGAAGTCTCTCCCTAGAACCATATTTATAGCTTTAATTTTGAATAATTGGATGTAGAGAATGTAGTGTCCCTTCATTTTGGCTTTGAGAAAAAAATATGAGATTAGGCCTAGAAATAACATTTGGCAGTTCCCAAAATACAACCTAATTAGGGTATACATAGGTTAGGAAAAATGTAGAGGAAAAATATTATCTTGGCTTCAATGAAAATAAACTGATGAATAAATTTTTTGATTCATTGATCTTAAAATCGAGTTTTGCATGACTTGCAACCTATTCACCTTTAATAATCTCATAATTTGTGAGACCAATGTTCTAATTTTTTCTCTATGATCTTACCCTTTCTTAATCATATTTTATAGCCAATATTATTTCTACATGTGTGAGACCACTTTGTAATATCTTTCATATAGAAAGGACATGATGATTTCATCAAAATCAATGAGCATATTCTGTTGCATTTAACTTAGAATGTGAATGCTCCTCCTAGTATCAATTTTCTTGATACCATCTAGTGTCTCATTTCCCAATTTATCTACTACACAATTTTATTCTCTTTATATATAGTTTTTTGTTTGTTTATCCAATTTTGTAAGTATTTGTAGATAATTTTCCAATAGTGCATTAAGTTTCTAGTTTGATGTTGAGTTTTTTTTATTGAATTAATCACTATACATAAGTATCCTTTAACTTTCACCTTTTTAATTTTATTTTATTACTTTAAATAATATTAAGCGATGAACAAGATCTGTAAATTCTACGTCATTATTTTTTTTGATTGGAAGAGGTTTTTATGATGCTATAATTACATTTCTATTCCAATCCCTTATTATTCATCTAGCACCAAAGATGCCCAAGTTTCCTCTAGATACTCTATCTCAATTCATGTTATAACACCCATACTATCAAGTAGACCAAGAAATGTTTCCTCTTGTATCTTTGTTAATGTGATATTTCTATATAATCCATGCTAGTCTCATTTTTGCATCCCATTTTGAGAAAAAAAAATGCTTTACGTGCATAGTGAGTCATACTCAATTTAAAATCCTCTATAATTTTTACTTCTAATTTGTATTTAAATGTTGATATATTCACTTCTTTTTCTTGGAAACGTTTGTGATTCCTTTCTATAACTTTGACATGATTATAAGGGGGCTTATAATTCATCAATAATTTAACATTTCTCTCCTTTTGATGTTTGGCTAAAATAGAAGAAGACTTTTGATTTTATTTGGAAGGGCACTAAGCCATCCCAATTTGGCAAATAGCCAAATCCAATAGTTTTGGGTGAAGGGTAATCTCTGAAGTATATGAGCCACTATCTTTCCACATTCTTTACAAATATTACACCTTCAAGGGATATGTAAACAAATTTTTAAGAATCTTTCTACAATAATTATATGTTTTTCTAGAGTCATCCATATGAATAATCTTACCTTGGGTAAATGCATTCGAAACTTGTTTCAATAATGTTGAAGAGGTGTATTTTTTATAGTTTGTTCCTGCACATTTTTCAATTATTCATAACATTCTTTGATATTGTATTTCTTTTTATCCACACCCAAATATCTCATCCTCACCTCTTCTTAATTCCAACATTTTAGCACATTCTTTAGTAGATCTATTTCTTGATTATCAAATATCAACTCTATGTAGTCCTTCCATTTCCATCCATTAAGATCCTTTATGGTATAAGGGATCATATAATCCTTCACATAAGATCCCCACAATTTAATCAATGTTTCTTTTATATTAGGAGCAACAATCAGGCTATCTAGGCTAGCATATCTTTCCCATGAATCATAGTAAAATAACAATCTACTTCCATCATGGAAATCCAATGAAAAATTATTAGGGATGATATTTTTATATTTCTGCATAAAGTTCCAAATCCTAGACCCTTTGGGATGATTAGGAGATTTTAGAACACTTTGCACATGATCATCCTACGAACATTTTTTCTACAAAATATAAGCCCGCTTCCTATTTTGATCCTTATATATTATACAAATAATCTTAGAACTAGGTGATTTACTATGAATGGCCTAGTTTTTAACGCCAACCCCATGTCTTCCTTCATCTTGCAAATCGTGTCCTAGGAAATGAAAGAAAGCTTTTCCTTTTCTAGGAATTTGATTCAACATAGGAGACACCCATAAAGGAGTATTTGTTCATTTGAAGATGCATATATGCATATATTATATAACTAATTTCAACATGGTCAAATTTCTTTCTCATGACAACCATTTCCCTTTCCAAGAAACCATATTTTATCTCATCTTCAATTTGATATTGTCTCATAGGTTTTTGGTCCTTATTGGTTTTTCTAGTGGTAGTCGTAATTAGGTGAATGAAATATGTCCTTGTTTATATTCTAAAATATGAATGATTCCCTTTCCACTCGAAGCAGTTTGTCAAAGAATAAAACTATGGATTTTTCTCCATTAACTTATTTATCAACTACTATAGCCTACCAACTCAAAATATGTTTCATGTGGCATGCTTCCATTCTTTTTTTGGTCACAAATAACATTGTATGAACTACAAATCATTTATGTGACAGTGGAGGTCGTGTTCTTATCACTTCCAATCCCTATATAAGGCCTCTCTCCATGCTATTTTTTAGTGTTCTACCTAAGGATTTAGCCATTACTATGAATAAGAAAGGTCAGATGGGATCTCCTTTTTGGATATCCATTGAGATTTCAAAGAAATATTTACGTGTGCCATTTACCAAAAAAAATAATATGGGTGTGGAAATATATTTGTATATCTAATTGACCCATTTGTAATTGACTCCAAAAGCCTTCAAGAAGGAAGCTAATCTTCTGACAATGTGCCCTTTGTGGACTTGACTTCTAATGCCAACACCTTTTGTACTATGCGGTTGATCACTCTACAACTCTCATTTTGTCATTTTGTAATGGTAATCCACCTCGTTTTGGTTGCTGATTAATATCATAAAATAATAAGATTTGATATAATTACCTTTATTTAGGTAATAATTTTATCAAACACTAGCTTTACTAAAGCTCTATGTAGAGATCAAATTTTAATTAGTGAATGTTGGGGTAATTAATTTATCTGCTAAACCTATCAAAATACTATACTCTAAAAATAAATGCTACCTCAACTTGAATTACAAAGTTTTCTTTTAAAAAAAATATAAATTTAACAAGAAGGAATTCACTTACACCAAAACTACTTGGTTAATTAAATTGATAAAATCTATAATATAGCTACAAATAAAGTCTCTGAAACAAAGAAAATATCATTTGCACAATTTCAATTATGTTGAAAGTAAAAATACATATTAATGTAGTGATCTATATTTGGCAAAAACCAACATGATATATAATAAAATACATAAATTTAAAATGCACTCATTGTTAATATTATCGAATTAACAATGCACTCATTTTTAATATTACTGTCAAGGGAGTTGTGATTAAAGGAAGGAGACAAGAATACCCAGTACTTCCATCCTTCTTCCAAGAAAAGGAAGGCATAAAATGCCATTTTTTTAATACACCATAGCCACACCGAGTGTTTAATTGAAGATTGTCAAGGAGTCCATAATGAAGGTCTATCATTCTTCAAAAATCACATTTCTCCCCCTACTTTAAATACTTCATCTAATGTCCTAACACACCAAATTTTGATCTCTATCACAAGATTAGTGTCCGAAGAAGACAATAAAGCACTATTAGCCTCATTCTCTCTTGTAGAATTGAGGAAGTTGGTGTTCTCCTTTCCTTCGGATAAGACTCCAGGCCTAGATGGGTTCACAGTTCTATTTTTTCAACAATGCTAGGAGTTTATATGCATGGATCCGTTAGCGGTGTGGAGGAATCTAGATGCAATGACACAATTCTTAGTTGCTTTCATACAACTAACATTTCTATTATCACTAAAATTACAGTCCCAAACACATTTTATTATTGTAGACAGATATCCGTGTGCAATATGGTGTACAAAATAATAACCAAAGCTATATATTTAAGACTACAAGCTATTGTGCCAAAAGTCATATCTCTTGAGCAAGGTGGCTTTGTTCTAGGGAGGGAGACCATGGAAGGGGATTTGGTAGCACACAAAGTTCTTCACTCTATCTATTTAGACCAGCAGTTTAGCTTTGTTGTTAAATTAGACATGATGAAGGCTTGTGATCGAGTGAATTGGGAATTATTATTCAAAGTTCTTCTCAAATTTGGATCCCATAAAATGTGGTGTAAATGGATTAAATATTATATCTCAGGAGCATGGTTCTTAGTGCTAATTAATGGATAGGTGGTAGGGTTTTTTCCCTCAACCTAAGGCATTAGACAAGGTGACCTTTTTTCTCCAATATTCTTCATTATTATGGCAGATGTATTCAGTAGAAGTATTAATCAAGACAATAAAAATGCATTATGGAAAATTGCTTAAATAATAGGTACTTCTTTAACACTTACTCACTTCTTCTTTGAGGATGATACTCTATTATTTTGTAAATCATCCATCAAAGAAGTGAAGCATACAAAAGGGTCCTTGTATTTATACACTTTAGTTTCAGGCCAAAAAATCAGTCCTTATAAGTCAAAAATATACATGTTCAAAACCTACACAATAATCTAAAATAAAATCATTAAGATTCTTGGATTCACAATTGAAAAACTCCCATCCACTTATTTAGGAATCCCTTTCTTTGTAGGTGCTAACAAAGTATCATTCTAGTCTAACGTGGTTGATAGAATTAAAGCACAAACTTTGGCTTCGAAAGGTAGATGGTTATCATTGTCAGGTAAAAGTATGCTTAATAAAATAGTTCTCAAGATATCCCCAACTACTATATTTCGGTCCTCAAAGCCCCAAAATCAATTATTGAGCAGATTGAGAAACTCATTATAGACTTCTTATAAAAGGGAAATGTATCAAAGGTTAAGAAAATACCACTTATTTCTTTGGACAATATGGACAAGGAAAAGTCCCATGGTGGAGTTGGTATTCATAATTCAGTTCACAAAAAAAAAGCCTTTGGAGGGAAACTAATATGGCATATGTACACCAACCCTTGTACAAAATGGTGCAAATTATGCAATAGAAGTATTTAAATTTTCAAGATCCCTCACAAAACTTGACTATGGCAGACCCACTGAAAGGTTCAGTGGTTTGGAATTTCATTATTAACTAGAGATCACTCATTAATAATTACATATCTTGGGAAGTAAATAATGACTCAAAAGTAAAGTTCTAGAAAGACTCATGGAATGGCCTTCCACCCATGTCTCAACTCGAGAAATATGAGGAAATCATGAACATCACAACAAATATTTGGGGTCCTCATCTTTTGGACTATATTTTGGCTATTGAGATCTTTTCAGGAAAAGTAATTTGGAAAGAAGCGACTATGCTTATCATAAATGATCATCAATATTCTCTTCTAGTATCTATTTTCCAGCAATGTGATGTTTACCTCTCAAAGCTAGATGATAAACTTATGTGGGAACTGTTAGAATAGTCCCAAAGGATAACTTAGAGGGGGGGCGGGAGTGAATCAGTTATCAGTAACTTCAGTTCTTTTACTTCTTTAACTTTATAATACAAAAAAGTAAATGCTTAATTAGATAACATAGTACATAACACACAATTTGATTACGGGGAAACCAAATGGTAAAAACTCCGGTGGGAATTAGCACCCACAATAAACTATACTTGTTTATAGTAATCCCTGTTGGAAGATATTTCAACCCTGTTAGGAGTTTTGAATTACAATGCAATAAGTATAGTGACCTGGTTAAGGGTCAGACCCTGTTAGGATTCTTTTACAAATAACCCTATTAGAGGTGGTGGACTCACTATCCAAAAGCTCACTGCTTGATGGTGAAGGCTACAACCTTCTGTATAACAGATATGCACTATATCAAATGATGAACTGTAGAGTAGACCTACTATCTTGATCAGTTCCAGTGTATTACAATCTTTCACTTCTTCTTCATATAGACTCTTGATGAATGAACCAACTCTAATAATTTGCTCTGTACATCTTCCTTCTCTTTTCGTATCATTCACACTTAGCATTCACAAACAAAATACTATAAGTATCTTCTCCAAATTAGAAGGTTGTTTTGGCTCTTAGAAACACTTTGAAAACACCTTAGTCAGCTTAACTAAGAACACAAAAAATATTAAGTCTGTGCAAGTCAAACTAAATAGACACGATGCTTAACTGAGTCGGCTTCACCAAATCAACTCAAACAACACGATCTTGATGTAATATGATAGACGCATTTAACCAAATATAGTTAACTCATAACTAACCATGAATATACACACATATATCCTAAAGATAGGTGCAACTCAAGAAACACATTATATACGTCGGCCCTAAACTATTACACTTCCAGAATTGTAACTGCCAATAATAGAATTGCATAACTTTACTGAAACATCATATCTGGGTCTGTGTGTATGAACATAATATAATAAAAATGTCAAAAACATGTATCTATCCATGCAAGTCTTCACATCATCATTCTGATAAGTACATATAGAATTGCTACTATGTATTATATGTTGTCATCAATGACAAACATACAATCAATCAACTACTCAGAATCAAATCTCCAACAATCTCCCCATTTGACATTGATGGAAACATATGATATCAAAAACATCCTCTATTCATGGTGTCCTCTTTCTTTTACAATATTCTCAATATCCTCATCAAAATATTTCTCTAAACTGTTGCAGTTCCTCTATCTATGTTTTTGTTCCATGTATATACTCTCCCAGAGTATATGCTCCCCCTTAGTACATACTCCCCCTTACTATATACTCCCCCTTTGAAATCAATGGAAATGGGCGCCATAGATCTTTAGGTACAGGTACTACTGCAGAAGTATAGTAGTCAACCATTCATCAGTCACTTAATGACTGATGTTCTTGCTGCTTCTTCTAAACAGACTCAGGAGAGGGAATTACTCCCAAATTCTCCCTGAGATACTCAAAATTATCCTTTGATAAGGGATTTGTGAAAATATTTTCCAACTATTATTTGGTGCTTACATAGTCCAATTTAACTTCTTTGTCTGCAACCATTTCTCTTAAGAAATGGTACTTGATCTCTATGTGTTTTGTCTTTGCGTGCATCACAGAGTTCTTAGACATGTTGATAGTGCTAGTATTGTCACAATGAATAACAATAGGATAATCAACCTGAATGCCAAAGTCTTTAACCATCTGTTTGATCCAAACCATGGTTGAACAATTCAGTGTTGCTACAACATATTCAACTTCTATTGTTGACTGAGAAATACAGTTCTGCTTCTTGCTTATCCAAGAAACCAACCTATTTCTAAGAAATAATACTCCTCCTGAAGTGCTCTTCCTATCATCAATACAACCTACCCAATCTACATCTGTATACACATGAAGTTGTACATTCTCTGATTTAGGATACCATAAACCATAGTCTATAGTTCCCTTTAGATATCTGAATATCCTCTTGATTTCCATTAGGTGATTTTTCTTGGGTTCAACTGCAAATATTTTAACAATGCCAACTGCATTAGATATGTCAGGTCTAGATTGAGTTAGATAAATGAGTTTACCAATCATAGATTTGTACAATGTCTTATCTACTGCTTTGGAGTCATCATCTTTTGAAAGCTTTCTTCCTGTTATCATGGGAGTGCATACTGGCTTACAATCATCCATCTAAAAAGTCTTTAGTATTTCCTTCACATATTTAGACTGATTAATGAATACACCTTTATCTATTTGCTTTACATTTAGTCCCAAAAAGTATTTTATAGGACCAATCATACTCATTTCAAATTCATTCTGCATTTCTTTTGCAAATGCTTTACTGAGCTTTTCATTACCCCCAAAGATAATATCATCAACAAATATAGCAACTAACAATAATCCATCAGGTGCTTCTCTTGTGAATAGGTTATAATCTGTTGCTCCTTTCTTGAATCCAATCTTGGAAAGATAACCATCAAGTCTCTCATAACAAGCTCTTGGGGCCTGTTTAAGACCACATAGTGCTTTCTTCAATATGCATACCATGTTTGGTTTATCTGAGAGATTAAATCCTTCAGGTTGTTCTATGTAAACTTCTTCATTCAAGTCACCATTCAAAAAAGCTGATTTTACATCCATTTGATAAAATTTAAAGTCTTTGAATGTTGCGTATGCCAAAAACAACTTAATGGCTTCTATTCTACTCACAGGAGCAAATGTATCACTATAGTCTATTCCTTCTCTTTGTGCATATCGTTTACATACCAATCTTGCTTTGTTTCTTACTAATGTACCATCTTCATTCATCTTGTTTCTGAATACCCACTTTGTTCTAATCACATTTTTTTCATTTGGGGTAGGGACCAATTCCCATGTGTTATTTTTGATTATCTAATCTAATTCTTCTTTCATTGCATTCTTCCAATCAGAATCATTACAAGCATCTTCAACACTTAAAGGTTCAATCTATGCAAGTAAACATACCTCTTCATCCATTGCTAGACTTTTTGCTTTAGATCTGGTCAAAACACTGTTGCTCTGATCTCCAATGATATAATCTTTAGAGTGGTATCTAGATGTGAATTTTGGAACTTTAGGTGTGTCTTCTTCTTCTATAATTTGTGATTCTTCTCTGCTTGATTCAGGGTCATTGCATGAGACATCAATGCAATCAAACATTTCGTCAATAATAGTATCTTTGCTACTAGGCATGGGTTCATCTTCAATCATAGGTGCATATTCATAGTATCTTTCTTGAATCATAAACTTCTCATCAATTTTTACATGAGTACTTTCAATTATCTTTTTCAATCTCAAATTGCAACATCTATATGTTTTGATTTTTGTAGAGTAACCAAGGAAAATACCTTCATCACTTATAGCATCAAAATTACCAACACCATCATCTCTCTTGATGTAGCACTTACTGCCAAAGATTTTGAAATATTTTACTGTAGGTACACTTCCAAACCAAAGTTCATACGGTGTCTTATCTGCGCCTGGCCTCAATTGAGTTATGTTGATAGTATAGATTGTTGTGTTCATTGCATCTCTCCAATATATGTGTGCCACTTTTCCTTCAATCATCATGGTGCATACTGTATCAAGTATGATCCTATTCCTCCTTTCTGCAATCCCATTTTAATGAGGGGTTCTAGGTGCGCTCAACTATCTTTTAATTCTATGTTCTTCACAATAGTCATAAAAATGATCAGAGGTGAACTCTCCTCCTCTATCTGATCTTAGACATTTCAATTTTAATCCATATTCATTCTCAACCTTAGCTTTGAATATTTTGAACTTTTCAAAGGCTTCAAAATTCTCCTTTAAGAACGCAACCCACATCATCCTAGAAAAATCATCAACAAACAAAATGAAATACCTTTCTCCATAGTATGATCTTGTTTGGGTAGGACCACACAAATCTGTATGCACTAGGTCCAATTTCATCTCAGTTGAGTTCTGCTTGATTCTGAAGGAACTCCTTACATGCTTTCCCATAACACATTCCCTGCATATGGTGTCAACAGGTCTTGCAATACTAGGAAGGTCTTTGACTGCCTTAACATTGCTGATCATTACTATATTATCAAAATTGATATGACAAAGTCTCTTGTGCCATAACCAACTGTCATCCACCTTTGCAACAAAACAACTTACATCAGAATTGAGCTGAAAAACATTACCTTTTGTTTTGGAGATTGATGCAATTATGTCTCCATCCTTGTTTTTAATGATGCACTTGTTGTCTTTGAACTCCAAATGATAGCCTTTGTCAAGTAGCTTTCCAACACTTAGCAAGTTATGATGTAATCCATCAACATATAGAACATCATCAGTCTTGTTCTTTCCATCGAAAGTGATAGAACCTCTGCCTATGATACGTTTAGGAGTGTTATCTCCAAATATAACCATACCACCTTTGTATTTTTCTAGATGAACGAGTCTATCTTTGTCACCTATCATATGATGAGAGCATCCACTATCAATGATCCAATCAATTCTGATGTCTGCTTTTGAAATTAGGACTAGCTCTTGTTCTTCTTTTTCATCTGCAATGTCCATTTCCTCAAGCAACCTTTTGATTCCTCTAAGAGCAACAAATCCAATTTCACCTTCTCTTGAATCTTCATCGGTTACACCTTCTTCAACATGATAACATTCCTTCTTATATTTGGGTTTGTAATAAGATCTGAACTTCTTGACTCTTGTGGGACACTTAGATGCAAAGTGACCAATCTTGTTACATGAAAAACATTTGAATGGAAGCTATCCTTCATATTTTCCTTTTCCTTTCTTTTCTCTTCTAGCAGTC
>MU225105.1:3112058-3140980 GCA_018584345.1 Thuja plicata | reverse complement strand
CTGAACTTCTTGACTCTTGTGGGACACTTAGATGCAAAGTGACCAATCTTGTTACATGAAAAACATTTGAATGGAAGCTATCCTTCATATTTTCCTTTTCCTTTCTTTTCTCTTCTAGCAGTCATAGCAATGATTTCTTCAAGTTCTTCATCAACTTCTTCTTTCTCATTATGACTGGAGATGTGTAAGGATTTCTTACGATGGACTGAGGCTTTGAAAGTTGTCTCACTTTTAGGTTTAGTCTCCAATCTTGATATCTCAAATGTAGAGATTTTGATGATCAAAGTGTCTCTCTTGAAATCTTGTGAGAATTGCATGGTTTCCTCTAGAATACTGATCTTTCTTTCATAATCTGATGTTAAATTGGTTAGCAACTTGTCCATTATATCTTCTTTTGATATTTCTCAACCATTGTTTCTGATTCCAGAGACTGCTTCATTTATTCTTTGATTGTAGGCTCTAATGTTTTCTTTGGATAACATCTGAAGACTATTGTATTTATTTTTCCATGTCTTCCTGCATGCATTCTTTTCTTGAACATCTCCTTCAAACATCTCTTCCAAATACTTCCATATAGTATATTCTCTATCAATTTTCTTGATCTGAAAAAATTCACTGTCAGATAAGGCGTTGATTAGGGCTTCTTTGGAAATTGCATTATTGGTAAATGTTTCCTTTTGTCTATTAGTAGCATCATCCTTTGCAAGGTCTTTTAGAGATGGAATTACAACTTCTTGTGTGGCAATTTAAAAGATCTCAAACCCATCACATTGTAGATGTTTTATCATTTTGTTTTTCCAATCCAGATATTTTTCTCCATCGAACATAGGGCTTTCTTTTCTAAAGTAAGACATTTGATCTACCTTAAGTTGTTAGGCTTCTTCTCCAAGGCACTTGGCTCTAATACCAATTGTTAGAATAGTCCCAAAGGATAACTGAGAGGGGGAGTGAATCAATTATTAGTAACTTCAGTTCTTTTACTTCCTTAACTTCAGAATACAACAAAGTAAATGCTTTATCATATAACATAGTACACAACACACAATTTGATTATGGGGAAACCAAATGGTAAAAACCTCGGTGGGAATTAGCACCCATAATAGACTATACTTGTTTATAGTAATCCATGTTAGAAGATATTTCAACCCTGTTAGGAGTTGTACATTACAATGCAATAATTATAGTGACCTGGTTAAGGGTCGGACCCTATTAGGAGTCTTTTACAAATAACCCTGTTAGGGGTGGTGGACTCACTATCCAAAAGCTCACTGCTTGATGGTGAAGGCTACAACCTTCTATATAATAGATATGCACTATATTTGATGATGAACTATAGAGTAGACCAACTGTCTTGATTAGTTCCAGTGTATTACAATCTTTCACTTCTTCTTCACATAGACTCTTGATGAATGAGCCAACTCTGATAATCTGTTGTGTACATCTTTCTTCTCTTTTCGTATCATTCACACTTAGCGTTCACAAATTAACTACTATAAGTATCTTATCCAAATTAGAAGGTCGTGTTAGCTCTTAGAAACACTTCAACAACACCTTAGTCAGCTTAACTAAGTACGCAAAGAATATTAAGTCCGCGCAAGTCAAACTAAATAGACGCGACACTTTACTGAGTCGGCTTTACCAAATCAACTCAAACAACATGATCTTGATGTAATATGATAGGCACATTTAAACAAATATAGTTAACTCATAACTAACCATGAATATATACAAGAATATCCTGAATATAGGTGCAACTCAAGAAACACGTTATATACGTCGGCCCTAAATTGTTACACTTCTAGAACTGTAACTGCCAATAATAGAATTGCATAACTTTACTGAAACATCATATCTGGGTCTACGTGTATGAAGATAACATAATAAACATGTAAAAAAAATGTATCTATCCACACAAGTCTTAACATCATCATTCTGATAAGTACATAGAGAATTGCTACTGTGTATTATATGTTGTCATCAATGACAAACATACAATCAATCAACTGCTCAGAATCAAATCTCTAATAGGTACCTTCCAAGGATGGAAAATTAACAGTCAACAAAGGGTATAGAGAATTACAAAATTTAGAGAACAAAATAATAAAAATTAGAGCCTACTTCTTATTTTGGAATCGCTCAGTTTTTCCTAAGGCAGTGTTCTTTGTATGGTTAGCTCTTTGAAAAATGATATTAACGAGTGAAAAGCTAGTAAAATTAGGTATTTTTGAATCGTTTAAATGTGTTCTATGTGATAAAGAATGGGAAACAATGGATCATCTCCTTCTCCAGTGTGAGTTTGAAAAACATTGTTGGATGTTTTCCATCAGTAAGTTTCACATCTCATTGCCTCTCCCAAATAAACTTTTCAATTTGTTTGAAACGTGGCCCCTAATCTGCAAGAACTCAACTTTCTCTTATCTCTGGAAATGTGTTCCCTCTACAGTGATTTTGGCTATTTGGTGGGAACAAAATAAGAGGATCTTCAGGAAAATAGTCATTCCAATCAATACTATAGCAGATCATTTAGAACTATCCATATCAGACATCACAAATGCCAATTTGTCTGCTACTCAGTCCAACCATTTTTTTCGATCTGGGATGGGTGGATAGTAAAATAATAGGATCATATTCACATTCAAATTGGAAGAGATAAAAATTGGCAATCAATTCATAGTGTAGACAAAACTAAGATTAAATGGCTTCCCCCAAGAAAGTAGGCTACCAAGATAAATTTTGATGGGGCTTTGAGAGGAAACCCGGGGAAATCTGGAATTGGAGTTTGCATTAGAGATTGGTTAGGAAAACTAATTTTTGTTAAGGCTTCACCAATTAGTCTAGGTATGAACAATGTGGTAGAGGAAAAAGAACTTTTGGGAGGTCTGGTGTTGGAAAACTAAGTGGTTTACACAAGATACATATTGAGGGAGATTCATTAGTGATCATAAATGTGTGTATCATAAGTTTAACATTAGTAGTTGGCTTATATTTTGAATTAGTTATGGATAATTATAAAATCCTTCCCGACTTATAGTATATCCCACACCCTTTGTGAAGGTAATACAATTTCAGATTGGTTGTCAAATTATGGGTGTGATTGTAATAATGTGGATTCATATAATCTGCAGAAGCTTATGAAGGAAAACCCAATTCGCAAGACTCTAATTGAGGAATATGCAAGTGGTATTTCTCCCTACTCTTTACAAATCTTCTATCTACATAGAAAGATTATTTGGAATAATTATAAGTTAAGCTTATGGTTTTCTTATGACATCATGTTTCATCTCAGAGTACTACATTTGGATTAGCACATATTGAAGCGATCAACTACAATGATGTAGCAGAGTTGAGATGACAATTTAGCTTTATGGTGTACATTTTTATTTATTATAATCTACAATTTGATAAGATTTGTAATCTAAAAACATGCCCAAAACTAATCATCGTATCAATTAGAGTACCAATTGACACTCTTAAAGAAAACTAACAAGATACACATATGCAGGCCATGACTCTGTTGAGTCATTAAATTCTGTGATAATAACTCCAAATGAATTTTTTCAGTTTGCAAACATTGTTCTAGTCTTGCTATATAGCTTCGACTTCTTGCTCGATGTGTAGAGTTTGTCAAAAAATACATTGGGAGTATGTGCCATGGAATGAAAGGATTCTGGTAGAATTTGAAGAAAATGAAGTTTCCATATTAGCCCATATCGATGACTCTATAATTGATCGACTATTTACACTTAATAGCATATGCATGCATAGAGTAGTTAAAGAATTTATTGGAGATGAATTCATCTCTCCTAGGGAAAAAATATGCTTGTTTCCTTCTCAAGTGTTGTCAAAAATTTTATCTAACGCCATGGACATTCTACAAAGTACGACAATGCTTAATATTGTATATCACAAAGTCATCAATCAAAACTCCCTTTGACTCAAAAAATTTGAGAGGATGGTTCAAAAGTATAATTTTTGGCAAGTTCAGGGTCTTCTTGGAGGATTTTTTCCTAGACACTACATCTAGAATAACCATGCATTTATGCTTATTTATGACAACATCAAATGTGCCCTAGAGAGGTAAAATTATTGGTATATTTGTTCAACCTTACAGATGCATGGTCACGACATTTATGTAGAGGTGGATTCAAGAATTCACTTCAGAGTAGCTTCCCTTGTGGACATTTTGGAGATAGATAATGTAGCAGAGAAAAATTTGCAATCTTCTCATCATATGCGTGAACAAAATTTGGAGTAGGAGCAAGTACAAATTTTGAATTTGGGTCCAAAGCCAGATCTAAATATTTTCCCTAAATGTGAGGTCCAACTAATTAGATAGGGTGATGATGTTTCTACAGATCAAGTTGGAAAAGCTGGGTAGAAAAATTTGCAAGAAAATGTAAGGATAAATTTGGATAAATATTTGGGCTGGTCGACTGAGGTGCTAGGGTCTTCAATCAGGAAAAATTGAGACGGTGGTCACAAGTGGTTTCCGAGCCCACAAATTTAGACAATTAAGTGTTTTTAACTGATGATTGTTACATATTTTTGGATTATCATGATCTTCTTTTGTGATTTATTCTAATCTTGTAAAGTGATGGATGTATGCCCTAGTATTTCATTGTTAGGAAGGCTATTCATATGTCTTGATTAGGGATCAATGATTTTTTTAAGGAAAGGCTTCATGATATATCATATGAGATTTTTAATGTAATATGTTATGTCATTTACATCCCCTATCAAAGTCTTTCCTATTTTATACTGATAGATACCCGTCATGCAAAATGTATTTTTGGGATTTTGGCATGGTGGATGTTTTTGGCTATTTGGTGGTAGCACTTGTCTTATGTATATATTTTCAATCGTAATATATTATACTTGTAATTGGGTTAGGATATTGGATTTTGTTCCTGGTTCTTTCTCAATTGAGCCCTTGAACCACTCTATTTAAATATATATAATAAAAATATTAGTGTTTTGTCCACTTTTGATTAAAAATAAATATTACCAAATTAAGTAATTGCATCAAAAAAATACTATTGAGTTTTTGTAGTTTTCCAGAGATACGACTAAGGATTTGTCATCAAACAAAGATAATAATCTATAGGAAGAATTTTTTCCCTCAATGGATCCTTTATGTGATTCCTCAAAAGGTTTGGGATTTCTCATAGGAAGAAATTCTTAATTGCTTACTTGATACATTTTCTCAAAAAAGTCCAAAACAACAAAATATGTAATTGGAAAAAAAAAATAGCATCTAGCGTAGAGATAAAAACTAAGAAATACAATATAGAAATTAATTGAAAATAAATCTTTCTTTTCTACTAAAAAACTTAAAATCAAAACTAGGAAAATATTTAAAAAAAAAGAAAAATCTAAATTTTATAATTTTATTTCAAGAATATCTTTTTTGGTTTATTGAAAGATAATGTGAAAGTCATTCCTTTCTTCTAGTAGAGCAGTCTCTCTTATCCAACCACACCAAGAAAATTTTGTAAAATATGTTAAAAAATACATTGAACAAGAACTAGTAGATAATCTTGCAACTTCAACAAGATAGTGTGGCTATGTAATTAAAATGAATTAAACTATTAGTCACCTATAATATATGTAAAATAGCATTTAAAAATTTTTCTAATAAAATAAGATTAAAAAAAAAAAAAAGTTGAAGAAGTCACCAATTAAGCCAATTTTTGAAGTCTTTGTGAGTGTGCAAAATGTGAAATCATATGAATGACACATGGACTGTCAAAGGGAGTGCAATATTTTCTAATTTTGGAGGCCTTCAAAAACATCAACTTAGATTTAATCTTCTTAGTTTATTTACTTAATTTTATTACACTTAGGATTTTAAGCCTACTTAGTCATCCATACATATTTGACACTTGTTGATGCAATTTTTTACCATTTGGAAGTCATCTAAAGAGGTGTTGAATCTATTATGAAGCCTAATCCTAGTTTAGTGGGTTTTTATTCATCACCACTCTTTTTTGAGGAGTCCATCCCTCATTTTGTGGAGGCACTCACACCTATTTGTACTCGTCTTATATGCATTATTCAATGGTTGACTTTGGGCTCACATTTTGTTATTCTTTTGTAATTTTATTTTACCTTCAAATTATGTTGGTTTCTACATGGTATCAGAGGAGAAGAAAGATAATTTTTAGCCAATATCATAGAATTTCATTACCCAACTAGCTCCTTGATGTAATAACAAATATTTCTCACAACCCTATCTTCTCCTAGGGTATCATATATGACACTTCTCTAGCCTATTAGGGTTCTTATCTAACCCTAATATTCAAAGGATTCTTTACTCAAAAACTTCACCTATTGAACTTGACAACATCATTTAGGAAATCAACGCACTCAACCATAAGCATCATGGTCATCTTCTTTCTTTTCCACACCAAGTGATCCAATAAGGCTATCACTATCAACCAATGGAGAGGAAGGGCCAAAACAAGGCAATTACATCTAATACAAGGCCTATCAACTTAGTTTGCAATGAAACAATAAATGAGTTCAAGAACTTGATTGAAACTCACCAAAATAGGGCTCCAAGCATTAGGGCTAATTAGGCATATTTTTGCAAATAACTTGACATTCTTCTTAACAAGATGAAAAAATGACTCCAGATTTTGACACCCTTTTCGAAGACCTAAAGGATTTTCTAGGTCTTGCCTTCCCAAAATATTTGTATAGAGGGTTCCTATTTGTAAGCCTATATTTAAGGGTTTCACTATGCACTGAGCATATCCATCAGGGTTTGAGTTTCCACCATTAAGAATTCATCACCAAATCTTCCCATTGAATTTGGGGCTTCTCCATACATATTTCCTCCTTTCCCCATGCTTTTATTAAAGAAACCAACACTTTAAATCACTCCTTTTTCCTCTATAATTCAATGTGATCCCTAGTCATGCATATTTGGCTTGCCTAGGGCATCACTATAGAACTAGAAAATATGCCTACCAGGGCCCATACTTCTCCACCCATATATTAAAAGGAGTCACCTCACCCATTCTAAGAGCCTGTACAAGTTCCATAGTGGAATTATGAGCTATGACCCCATTTATACAAACTGCCTGATTCAGACCAACGACATTGGGAAAAAAAAATATTTACAAATGAAATGAAAAAAGAAAAAAATCACTAAATATTCAAATGAATAAAAAATTAATTACATAAGCTAACTCATTTACAAGTCAAAATACAGAGTTCAATCCATTAAAACCCAAAATGAGTACAAAATGCTCAACTGTTACTAAATTTTCAATTATACAGTTCATACATTGAATTCAAAATGTCATCCAAACCCCACACATAGGTCAGGGGAGGCCTTATATATTTAACCATGCCCCAAATCTAAATTTTTCTGATAGTTATACAACCAAATTATCAAAGATGCATTATTGCAAGAAATGTTGTCAATGTTGTCAATGACAACATTGACAACTTTTACAACTTTTTTGATTCTTGCATTCTAAATTGGTCAACACACCATATAACTTATCCAAATTCACTAACATGCCTATTAGATCACAAACTATCCCTCCTAGACTCTAACAAGCATTAAATCCATGTTTCTATCATTTTTGGAACATTTACCTAATTTGGACAAAACACTACTTCTTAACATCAAATGATCTAGTTAGGTCTTCTAACCAAATCAAAACACCCTAGGACCTATCTAGTCCTATTATTGCACTAGTGTCTTGGCTAAGACCACTACAATACAACATAAAACTAGGAGCCTACGTTACAATATAGACTTACCTAGGTGCTCCTACAACATACTCCCACACAAAGAAAAGTCATGTCACTCCTATGGACACAATGTCTTCAAGAATTCCCTTCTCCTTGAAATCTGTATTTGCAATCCATGTTTCCTCTGACTTTGGTTTGTGCTTCCACTTGGTAAGGTGTTCCATGTAGTCCTTGTGCCTAGTATTATTCATGACCCTTGAATCCAATACCCTATCTTCTTTTGTCTGCATCTTGGGAGGTAAAGCATCAGGTTCCACATCCTTGCCAACCTCTTCTCTGTTCACATCCATCTCTATCAAAGGTCCTTTAAAATTTATCAAATCTGTCACATTAAAGATAGGTGAGATGCTCAATTCAATTGGTAGATCCACCTTATAGGCCTTAGCCCCATACTTGGCTAAGATCTTGCAAGGTCCTACTCTTTTCATTTGTAGTTTTTAGGCATCCCCTTCTGCAACCTAGACTTATTCAAATGTACCATGACATAATCACCTACCTCAAATTGAACATGTTTTCTCTTCTCATCTACTTTGGCCTTCAAATTTTGGGTAGAATCTAGTATAGTCTTCTTAACCTTATCTTGGATCTCCTTCATGGTTTGGGTGAAATCTTCAGCATGACCACTCCTATACTCCATGGCTCCAAGGTCTCTAAGCTCACATACACCCCTTGGGTGCATCCCATAAACAAATTCAAATGGGCTTCTACATGTTGTTTTGTTAACATTATCATTGTATGCATACTCTTCTTGGGTAATAACCACATCCCATGTCTTCCCATACTCCTTCATTAGGCACCTTCAGAAGTTACCCAACACTCTCTTAACCACCTCAGTTTGGCCATCAACCTGAGGGTGGTAAGCTGAACCAAATGACCAGTTGGCTCCCAATCTACTCCATAGTTTTTTCCAAAAATGGCTCATGAAATTAACATACCTATCTGAGACAATACTTAGGGGGTGGTCCATAGATTTGTTCAACCTCCTTAAAGATTAAAATAGTCCTACAAGGTATAAAATGACTCATATTACTAAATCTGTCTACCATAACATGAATACTATCATGGCCATGTTTTGTCTTTGGTAACCCTACAATTAAATCCATGGTAACACACTCCCATGGTCTGTTAGGGATTGGAAAAGGTTGGTACAAACCTTCATTTCTATCTCCTCCTTTTTCTTTCATGCACACTACACATTGTTCAACATACTTAGCTACATCTCTCACCATCTTGGGCCAATGGTAAAACCTTTGAACTAACTCTAGGGTTTTGTTCACAATGAAATGGCACTCAAGATTCCATTATTCTTTTCATGAATGATATTTTCTCTCATTAAACCCTTAGGGACACACAATTGGTTCCCCTTAAACAAAAATCCACTCTGCAAGGTAAAATAAGAAAATTGACTATGTAAGTGATTCTAAAAAGCAGAGCATACCTTATAGGCTTCACCAAAGTCTTCATATTTTCTGTAGAGATCTTTGAAACTCTCTATCCCAATGCTATTCAACTAAAATTTATGAATGGTTAGCAACCTCCTGCTCAAGGAATCTGCAACCTTGTTCAATTGTCCCTTCTTGTGCTTTATTATGAATTTGAATTCTTGAAGGTATTCCATCCACTTCAAATGTTTGTTACTGAGCTTTTCTTGGATGTTTATGTAGCTCAATGCCTAGTTATGAGTGAAAACCACAAATTATTCGGGAAATAAGTAATGTCTCCACTTCGTAAAATAATGAACCAAAGCATATAGTTCCAAATCATAAGAAGAGTATTTCTTCTTTTCTTCATTTAGATTTTCACTCAAGAAGGCTATTGTCCTACCTTTTTGGCTTAACAAACCCCCTACTGCCATTCCATTTGCATCACACTCCAAATTACAAAGCTTATCAAAAGTAGGGAGTCTAAGGATAGGTTGTGTTTCTACTTGCTTCTTCAACATTTTAAATGCTTTCTCTACTCTAGAAGTCCATCTAAACTTAGTCTTGAGACCACCCTAATGGTGTCTAGCATGAGTGCACAAATCCCACTGAAATCCCTGATAAAATTTCTTTAAAACTGGGCTAACCCATGAAAAATCATGACTTATGTCACTGTAGTTGGTGTGGGCCAATTTAGGATAGCCTCCACATTACTTGGGTCCATCTTCAATGACCCTTGTGATACAATGAATCCCAAATACACAAGTTTTGGTTTGAAGAATTCACATTTCTCAAGGTTGATTAACAACTTCTCTTCCTGCAATCTCTTAAGCACCATCTCCACATGCTTCACATATTCCACTGTTTTGTTACTAAAGATAAGTATATCATCTAGATATACTACTACAAATATCCCTGTGAGGTCCTTAAGCACTTTATTCATGAGCCTCATGAAGGTGCTAGGGGAATTTGAGACGCCAAATGGCATAAATCTCCACTCATACAACACATTAAAAGTCTTAAAATTTATCTTCCATTCATCCCCCTCTTTGATCCTAATCTGGTGGTATCCACATTTCAAGTCTAATTTAGTGAAAAACTTTGCCCCCGCCAAGACAATCCATCAAATCCTCTATCCTATGAATTGGAAATCTGTACCTGATTGTGATCCTATTTATTTCTCTAGAATTAGTACAAAGCCTCCACTTACCACCTTTCATGGATGCTAAGACACTGGTATAGTACATGGGATGATGTTCTTCTTAATTATCACTTGATCTAACAGCTCCTACACTTATCTATCCACCTCCAAGTTTTGGTCTTGAGTAAGCTTGTATGTTTCCTTATTTGGAAATGATTCACTAGGTAAAAAATTCAATTTGATGACTTATCACTCTTCTAGGAGGCAAAGTGGCAAGAGTCCCATCACCTACATTATCCTTGTACTTTTCAAGCAACTCTCTGATCTCCAAAGGAAATGGTTCTTGTTTGGGCTTCTCTTCTTCCTTTGGCTTAAGCAATATGGTATAGCCTTTAGTCCATTCATCTTTAAGGGCATTTATGAACTCCTTTCTACTACTCAAAAAAACACTTAGGGTCTTGGGTTGTGGCTCATCTTCTTCCAACAAGGACTATATTTTGAAAGTTATGTCACCATTCTTGAAGGATATGGAGTTTTTCTTCCCATCATACACTACTCCTATGTCATACTGCCAAGGCCTAACTAGGAGCATATGACATGAATCCATAGGTATCACATCACATAGCAACTTTTGCTTTTAACCTAGAATAGAAAACTTCACCCAAGTTTTCTCATTGACAAACACACTCTGGTCCTTGTTCAACCATGTAAACTTATAAGGATTGACATGAGGTATTTTTGTCAACTTGAGATTATTGATAGCTTCCTCTGATATAATTTTGTCTATGGAGCCTAAATCCACTATCACTTTGCAAACCTTACAAAGGATTTTACATCTGATCCTAAATAGTGCTCTTCTATGCTTGGGCCGATCCTTTATTAGTTGTCTAATTAGAACCCTTCTGAACATCAAATTCTCTCCCATCTTTGACTCAGTGTGATCAACCTATGGTGATTTGACACTTGTTGTGGCCTCTTGAGCATATGCAATCCACTTGCTATTGTTGGAAGAAGTGGGCTTATCGGGGCAACTATACACGGGATGACCCAATTGGCCACAATTGTAACACTTCATAGTTGCAAAGTATGAGTTTCTTCTGCCTGAACACCTTTCTCTACTAGAGCCTCCTTGAGTACCTCTTCCTCTAGTATAACCCCCTCTTGGAGTGCTTTCATTACCATTCTTTATAAATTTGGACTCTCCTTGGTTCCTTTTTAATTACCTCTACCTTGATAACCACTTCTATGACCCCCTTGATCTCTACCTCTACCTCTACCTCTGAGATTAGAGTCTCCCTTCTTCTTGTTCCTCTCTTCCACCTTTAGAGATAATTGGTGGCACTTTTGAATAGTAGTTGGAGTCCACAAACTTATCTACTTTTGGATGTTACACTTTAGACCACTCAAGTATATATATACCTTGATAGGTTCCTCTTCTTGAATCTTGCACCTTAGGCACAACTTCTGAAATTCCTCTATATAAGAGGCCACATCCAAGTCATTTTGTTTCCGACCTTGTCTCTTTCTATGAAGTTGAATTTCAGAGTCCTCTGGTAGATATTTCACCTTTACCTTGGTCACCATGGCTTTCCAGTTAGCTATAGGTTGTTTACACATCCTAACCCTCTCATCTTGTAGATACTTCCACCATTTCAATGCTAATTCTCTGAGCCTTGACTTTGCAACTTTGAGTTTTTTTGCCTCTGTGAGACCTTCACATTTTAAATGGTTCTCCATCCCCTCAATCCATTTCATCACTACTTCTATATCCATCTTTCCACTAGATAGTGTTACTCCTTCCAATACCTTTCCTCCTAGGGATTTTATGGCTTCCAAGAATGGTTCTTTATTCAAAATAGGGTCAAGGACGATATTTCCTCAGCAATCTTTTTACCTCAGTCACTGCTTTAAACTTCTTTTCCTTTATCTTTGGCATCAACTAATTCTTGAATTTTTATCCTCATTTGATCTAGGGCCCCTTCAAGGAGTCTGTTCTTCTCCTTTTTCTCACCCATATCCTTACCTAGCTTTGCATTAGTCACCATACTAATCTCCCCTACTGATTCACTAGTATTTAGAGACATACACCAACTCCCAAATCTTTAACTTGATCTGATACCAATCTAATGTAATGAAAAATATTTATCACAACCATATCTTCTCCTAGGGTATCCTATAGGACACTTCTCTAGCCTATTAGGGTTCTTAGCTAATCCTAATCTTCCAAGGATTATTTACTCAAATCCTTCACCTATTCAACTTGTCAACATCACCTAGGAAATCAAATCACTCAACCATAAGCTTCATGGTCATCTTCTTACTTTTCCACACCAAGTGATCCAATAAGGATACCACTATCCACAAATGGAGAGTAAGGGAAAAAACAAGGCAATTGCATCCAATACAAGGCCTATCAACTTAGTTTGCAATGAAACCCTAAATGAGCTCAAGAACTTGCTTCAAACTCACTAAAATGAGGCTACAAGAATTAGGCCTAATTAACCACCTTTTTGCAAATAAATTGAAATTATTCTTAACAAGATGAAAAAATGACTCCAGATTATGTCACACTTTTTGAATGCCTAAAGGATTTGCTAGGTATTGCCTTCCCAAACTGTCTGTACAGAGGGTTTCTATTTGCAAGTGTATATTTAAGGGTTTCACTATGCACTAAGCATATCCATCAGGGTTTGAGTTTCCACCATGAAGAATTCATCACTAGAGCTTTCCATTGAATTTGGGGCTTCTGCATACATATTTCCTCCTTTGCACATGCTTTGATTGAATCAACCAATGATTTTAATCACTCCTTTTTCCTCTGTAATTCACTCTGATCCCTAGCCATGCATCTATGTCTAACCTAGGGCATCACTATAAAATTAGCATATCTACTTTGCAAGGCCCATCCTTCTCCACCCATATAGTAAAAGGAGTCACCTGACCCATTCCAAGAGCCTATATAAGTTCCATAGTGGAATGATGAGCTATGACCCCATTTACACAAACTACCTGGTTCATACCAACGAAAGTCCAGAAAAAAAAAAAAAACTATTTATAAAAGAAATGAAACAAGAACAAAAGAACTAACTATTCACATGCAAAAATAATTAATTACATCAGCTAACTCATGCAAGAGTCAAAATGTAAAGTTCAATCCATTAAAACCCAAAATGAGTACAAAATGCTCAATTGTAACTAAATTTTCAATTACACAGTCCATACACTGATTTAGAAACTTCATCCAACCCCACACATAGGTCGTGGAAAGCCTTATATAGTTGACCATGGCCCAAATCCAACTATTTCCATCAGTTATACAACCAAATTCTCAAAGATGCATTCTTGCAAGAAATGTTGTCAATGTTGTCAATGACAACTTTTACGACTTTTTTTATTCTTGCATTCTAACTTGGTCAACACACAACATAACTTATCCAAATTCACTTAGATTCCTATTAGACCACAAATTATCCCTCCTAGACTCTAACAAGAATTAAATCTATGGTTCTACCATTTTGGGAACATTTACCTAATTTGGACAAAACACTACTTCTTAACATCAAATGATCTAGTTAGGTCTTCTAACCAAATCAAAACACCCTAGGACCTATCTTGTCCTATTATTACAATAGTGGCTTGGCTAAGATCGCTACAAGCTAAAATCAAACTATGACCGTAGGTTACAATCTAGCCTTACCTAGGTGCTCCTGCACCACTCCATCTTGTGGAGATCTATCTTGAGGAAGTCAGCGTATTTGGTTTGGCACTGGTTTAGTAGGAGCCACATTGTCCTAGTATAAGGATGCCAATTCACTTTTTTGTTTTTGGTAAATCCCATGAAGATGGGGTTTTTAAACTAAGGACCACACAATGTTTGACTTGTATGAGGGTATAGTGTTAAATTCCATATGTGTTTTCCACCTTGGGCCTCATGTTTAGACTCTGAGATTCTATGTGTGCCTCCTTATAGTTTTGGTTAGTCTCGATGTGGTTTGTAGCCCATAAGTCCATGTGGTTTGTAACTTATGAGTGCCTGTGGTTTTTTAAAATGTTATAGTTTGAATAATATTTTGTAAAAAAATATCTCATAATTAATAAAAATGACTTATTTAGGGTAAAAATGGGAATAAAAATGAACCTAATATAGCTAAGGACAAAGAAAAGTTTTTCAATAAGTGTGACCAAGCATTTGGCTTTCTATGTATAAATTTATCTCCTAAATTATTATTTCATGTTGAGAAATTGAAAACACCCAATGAACATCAGAAGATGTCAAAATACTATTTGGGACAATTGACAAACTTAGTAATCATGAGTTCAAAAATCAACTCCTAGGTCTTAGTGTTTCAATTTTTTCAACTGTAGATTGTTGGAGATTTGTTTATGTGCAGTTGATTGATTGTATGTTTGTCATTGATGACAACATATAATACACAGTAGTGATTCTATATGTACTTATCAGAATGATGATATCAAGCCTTGCGTGGTTAGATACATGTTGTAGACATGTTTATTATGTTATGTTCATACACACAGATCCAGATATGATGTTTGAGTCAAGTTGTGTAATTATGTTATTGGCAGTTATAGTTCTGGAAGAGTATCTATTCAGAACTGACGTATTTAACGTGTTTCTCGAGTTGCACTTATATTTAGTATATGCATGTGTCTATACATGATTATTTATGATTTGATGATTTTTATCTAAAGGCACCTAACATGTTTCAAGAAGATTACAAAGTTAGAGTTAATTTGGTGAGGCTGACTTAGTGAAGCGTCACGTCTATTCAATTTGTGTTGCATGGAATTAATATTGTTTGTGTTCTTAGTGAAGCCGATAAGGATGTTATGAAGAGTTGTATTATAGGTCCCATGATCTCATACTTTAAGGAAGATACTTATAGCAAGTCATTCATGATACGCTAAGTGTGAATGATACGAAAAGAGACAGAAAATGTACAGAGCAGAATATCAGTTGTGGTTCATTCATCAAGAGTCTAGGTGAAGAAGAAGTAGAAGATTACAATACATTGGAACTGATCTAGACAACAGGTCTACTCTACAGTTCATCATCCGATATAGTACATATCTGTTCTACAGAAGGTTGTAGCCTTCACCATTGAAGCAGTGAGCTTTTTGGACAGTGAGTCCTCACCCCTAACAGGGTTATTTGTAAAAGACTCCTAATAGGGTTAGACCCTTAAACAAGTCACTATACTTATTTCTTTGTAAAGAAAAACACATAACAAGGTTGCAAGATCTTCTAACAGGGATTACTATAAAAAAGTATAGTTCATTGTGGGTGCTAATTCCCTATGGGGTTTTTACCATTTGGTTTCCCTTTAATCAAATTGTATGTTGTGTACTGTGTTATCTAAATGTGCATTTACTTTATTGTATTATGAAGTTAAAGAAGTAGAAAGAATTAAATTTATTGATAATTGATTTACCCCCCCCCCCTCTCTAGCTTAAGGTAGATCATATTTCTTACTTCAGAAAAGAGAACCCTTAGTTCAATGGAGAAAATTATCTGGATTGGAAAAACAAAATGATAAAACATCTACAGTGTGTTGGCTTTGAGATCTTTGAGATAGCTACACAAGAAGTTGTTATTCGATCTTTGAAAGAACTGGTGAAGGATGATGCTACTAATAGACAAAAGGAAACATTTACCAATAATGTAATTGCTAAAGAAGCCCTAATCAGTGCCCTATCCGACAGTGAATTTTCTGAGATCAAGAAAATTGACAGAGCATACACCATATGGAAGTATTTAGAAGATATGTTTGAAGAAGATATTCAAGCAAAGAATGCACGCAAGAAGACATGGAAAAATAAATACAATAGTCTTGAGATGTTACCTAAAGAGAACATTAGAGCTTACAATCAAAGGATTAATGAAGCAGTCTCTGGAATCAGAAACAATGGTGGAGAAATATCAGAAGAAGATATAATGGACAAGTCGTTAACTGCCTTAACATCAGACTATGAAAACAAGATAAGTATTATAGAGGAAACCATGAAATTCTCACAAGACTTCAAGAGAGAGACTTTGATAAGTAAAATCTCTGCATTTGAGATATCAAGATTAATGACTGAACCTAAAAGTGAAACATCTTTCAAAGCCTCAGTCCATGGTAATAAATCCTTACACATCTCTAGCCATAATGAGAAAGAAGAAGTTGATGAAGAACTAGAATATATCATTGCTATGATTGCTAAAAGAGAAAAGAGAGGAAAAGGAAAATATGAAGGACAACTTCCATTCAAATTTTTTTCATGTAACAAGATTGGTCACTTTGCATCTAAGTGTCCCACAAGAGTCAAAAAGTTCAGATCTGATTACAAACCTAAATATAAGAAGGAATGTTACCATGTTGAAGAAGATGTAACTAATGAAGATTCAGGAGAAGATGAAATTGGATTCATTTCCCTTAGAGACATGGAAAAGTTGCTCGAGGAAATGGACATTGCAGATGAAAAAGAGGAACAAGAGTTAGCCCTAATTTCCAAAGAAGACATCATAACTGATTGGATCATTGATAGTGGATGCTCTCACCATATGACAGGTGAGAAAGACAAATTTTTTCGTTTAGAAAAATACAAAGGTGGTATGGTTAGATTTGGAGATAACACTCCTAACCCTATCATAGGCAGAGTTTCTATCACCTTGGATGGAAAGAACAAGACAGATGATGTTTTGTATGTTGATGGATTACGTCATAACTTGCTAAGCATTGGACAACTACTTGACAAAGGTTATCATTTCGAGTTCAAAGACAACAAGTGCATAATTAACAACAAGGATGGAGACATGATTGCATCAGGCTCTAAAACAAAAGGTAATGTTTTTCAGCTCAATTCAGATGTAAGTTGTTTTGTTGCAAAAATGGATGACAGTTGGTTATGGCACAAGAGACTGTCATATCAATTTTGATAACATAGTAAAGATAAGTAATGTCAAGGCACTCAGAGACCTTCCAATTATTGCAAGACTAGTTGACACAATGTGCAATGAATGTGTTATGAGAAAGTATGTAAGGAGTTCCTTCAGAAGCAAGCATAACTCAACTGAAAACAAATTGGACCCAGTGCATACAAATTTATTTGGTCCTACCCAAACAAGATCATAGTACGGAGAAAGGTATTTCATTTTTTTGTTGATGATTTTTCAAGGATGATGTGGGTTGCATTCTTAAAGAAAAAATTTGAAGCCTTTGAGAGGTTCAAAATATTCAAAGCTAAGGTTGAGAATGAATCTGGATTAAAACTGAAATGTCTTAGATCAGATAGAGGAGGAGAGTTCACCTATGATCAGTTTTATGATTACTATGAAGAACATGGAATAAAAAGATAGTTAAGTGCTCCTAGAACCCCTCAACAGAATGGGATTGCAGAAAGGAGGAACAAGATTATACTTGATACAGTGTGCACTATGATGACTGAAGGAAAATTTATGCACACATATTGGAGAGATGTAGTGAATACATCAGTCTATACTATCAACATAACTCAATTGAGGCCAGGCATAGATAAGAAACCCTATGAAATTTGGTTTGGTAATAGGTGCAAAGGCACTGCCACCCTCAATTTTATATTAATTAAATCATGCCAAATAAATGGTATATTGGTCAATCTGTATAGTAATGTATTTGAAAGGGAATTACATGACATTTGTAACTATAATTCTGAATGGAATTCAAAAAGACATAGGATAGGTGAACATTTTGTAACTGTCAAAATGGTCTTTAAATGGACATCTTTTTGTAACCAAAAGAGGGGGGAAAGAATTGGTTACGGGAGTGAGTGAGAGAAGAATAGAAGAGAAAATTCAAATGGCTCTCTGGCGGCAGCCAGAGAGCCATTCATTGGTAATTGTAGACGTTTATATTAATGGAGTTTCTAATATTCCTTGCTATCAGATTTTAGTTTTCTAGAAATCTCATTCCCATTTGGATGCATTCGAGTCTTATATGTAATAGGACTGTTATTTTGATTTAAGGTAATTTGGTTTCGTGGTTCTTTTTGCTAAAAGTATGTAATAGCCACAAGCATCGACTTTGAGCTATTAGAAACCAATATGGATTAATCCATTTTGGCTTATGTTTGGCTTCACAACAGTGACATTAGCTGGACTATTTTGCTTATACTTCAGTTTATAATAGTCCTGAG
Source organism: Thuja plicata (assembly GCA_018584345.1). Taxonomy (NCBI): domain Eukaryota; kingdom Viridiplantae; phylum Streptophyta; class Pinopsida; order Cupressales; family Cupressaceae; genus Thuja; species Thuja plicata. The sequence goes on along the minus strand of MU225105.1, from coordinate 3,122,479 downwards.
TGGACAATGGTGGTGGTCTAGGTTGAAAGATAAATTGAGTATTAGCTTTGGTTGTTTTTGAGTTAATTGAAATCATGTGGGTATCGGGTTTGAGTTTTGAATAGTCTAGTCGGGTCTGTTTTTGGGTTTCTTTAGCAGTCTCATATTTGGGAATAGATGGTTATCTTATTTGCATGAAAAAAAATGGTTTCTAATGAACAGGTTGCAAGAACCGTTATGAAGTGGTGGTGTCCATATAACTGAATGTTAACTGGTATTAAAGCTGATAACATGTATGTGAAACTAGGCTTGATAAATGGTTACCAAGAACCGTTTTACAATGAAGAAGGTGTCAAAATGGAGGTAGCTGTTCCTGTCTGCGTCGAGCCCAAGTGATGTGTTTCAATAGTCTTTGTGAGAGGAATAATAGTAGAATTCCTTGAATTTGGGGGAAACTGAATAATATGAAGTATCATTCCGAGGGTGAGCAATGAACCATCATGGTTGACTAGTATGTTCAAGCAATGTGTGGCTCAATTTTGAACATAGTAAAAGTGGCGAGCATCTATCCTTATGTGCATGCTCAAGTTGGTAACAATCACCATGTTGATGGAGCATAACTTGAAGTTGGTTTATTATTATTATTGGAATGAAACTCTAGTCGATACAATATGTAGAGATGAAGAGCATCTTTGATGAAAATTCAAAAGGGGCAAAGAAGTGTATGGAGAAAGAAAGAACATTTAGATGCTTCCCCATATTAAAATGTCATGGAAGATCATTAGGATATGTAGATCAAAGAAGAATATTGATGATTTTGTAGAGTTGTGTGCATGGGTCAAAAATGATTTACATCAGAATGGTATCAGAGCTAGAAGCTCTTGAGCGTGTGAGAAATGGAACTCACGCTAGGACCGAGTGGGAAAAGCAATTTGAATATTTGATTTTTTTGATGCAGTGTTTGGTTGTAGGTGGAAGTTCACAGCTGTAGTAAGGCAAACAAGTGGTCTGTCATGGGGGGCCATAGAGATGGTCCAAGGGCCTGCACGAGAGGTCCATGAGTGCCAACAGACCTGGGCAGAGAGGTAGTGAAAGGACTCCTGGGTGAGGCAGAGTGGTAGCAGCATTGCGAAGTGGACAAGAAGAAACACTGTGATGGCAACCCGCAAGCACTCCATTGATGGGAGTCACTTTCAGCATCAGAGAGCGCACCAGAAGTGCGTGCAAAGAGTTTTGGTCTAGAGTGAAACTTGGCATTTTCATGGGACATGGAAATCTTTTCTCAGTGGGAGTATGGTGCAAAGGCACTACCACCCTCAATTTTATATTGATTAAATCATGCCAAAGAAATGGTATATTGGTTAATCTGCATTGTAACGTATTCAACAAGGAATTATATGACATTTTTAACTGTAATTCTGAATGGAATTTGAAAAGACATAGGATAGGTGAACAGTTTGTAACTGTCAAAATGGTCTTTAAATAGACATCTTTTTGTAACTGAAAGAGGGGGGAAAGAATTGGTTACGGGAGTGTGTGAGAGAAGAATAGAAGAGAAAATCCAAATGGCTCTCTGGCGGTAGCCAGAGAGCCATTCATTGGTAATTTTAGACATTTATATTAATGGAGTTTCTAATATTCCTTGCTATCGTCTTTTAGTTTTCTAGAAATGTCATTCCCATTTGGATGCATTCGAGTCTTATATGTAATAGGACTATTATTTTGATTTAAGGTAATTCAGTTTTGTGGTTCTTTTTTCTAAAAGTATGTAACAGCCACAAGCATCGACTTTGAGCTATTAGAAACTGATATGGATTAATCCATTTTGGCTTATGTTTGGCTTCACAACAATGACATTAGCTGGACTATTTTTCTTACACTTCAGTTTATAATAGTCCCGAGTGGACAATGGTGGTGGTCTAGGTTGAAAGAGATATCGATTATTAGCTTTGGTTGTTTTTGAGTTAATTGAAATCATGTGGGTATCGGGTTTGAGTTTTGAATAGTCTAGTCGGGTTTTTTTTTGGGTTTCCTTAGTAGTCTCATACTTGGGAATAGATGGTTATCTTCTTTGCATGAAAAAAAATGGTTTCTAATGAACAAGTTGTAAGAACCATTATGAAGTGGTGGTGTCCACATAGTTGAATGTTAACTGGTATTAAAGCTGGTAACATGTATACAAAACCAGGCTTGTTAAATGGTTACCAAGAACTATTTTACAATGAAGAAGGTGGCGAAATGGAGGTAGATATTCCTCTCTACATCGAGCCCAAGTGATGTGTTTCAATAGTCTTCATGAGAGGACTAATAGCAGAGTTCCTTGAATTTGGAAGAAACTAAATGATATGAAGTATCATTCCGAGGGTGAGCAACGAACCATCATGGTTGACTAGTATGTTCAAGCAATGTGTGGCTTAGTTTTGAATATAGTAAAGGTGGCGAGCATCTATCCTTATGTGCATGCTCAAGTTGGTAACAATCACCATGTTGATGGAGCATAACTTGAAGTTGGTTTATTATTATTATTGGAATGAATCTCTAGTCGATATAGTATGCAGAGATGAAGAGCATATTTGATGCAAATTCAAAAGGGGCAAAGAAGTGTATGGAGAGAGAAAGAACATTTTGATGCTTCCCCATATCAAAATGTCATGGAATATCAGTAGGATATGCAGATCAAAGAAGAATAATGATGAGTTTGCAGAGTTGTGTGCATGGGTTGAAAATGATTTACATCATTAATGTACCTATAGTAAAATATTTTAGAATATTTGGCATCAAGAGAGATGATGGTGTTGGTAAGTTTGATGCCAGGAGTGATGAAGGTATTTTCCTTGGTTACTCTACAAAAATCAAAGCATACAGATGTTTCATTTTGAGATTGAAATAGGTAATTGAAAGTATTCATGTAAAAATTGATGAGAATTTTATGGTTCAAGAGAGATACTATGATTATGCACCTAAGATTGAAGATGAACCCAGGCCTAGCAACAATGATTCTATTATTGAAGAAATGATTGATTGCATTGATGTCTCATACAATGACCCTGAATCAAGCAGAGAAGAATCATAGATTACAGAAGAAGAAGTAACACCTAAGGTTCCAAAATTTACATCTAGATACCACTCTAAAGATGATATCATTGGAGATCAGAGCAGTAGTGTTTTGACAAGATCAAAAGAAAAAATTCTGTCAATGGATGAAGAAGTATGTTTACTTTCACAGGTTGAACCTTTAAGTGTTGAAGATGCTTGTAATGATTCTGATTGGAAGAATGCAATGAAAGAAGAATTAGATCAGATAATTAAAAATGATACATGTGAATTGGTCCCTAGACCCAGTGACAAAAATGTGATTGGAACAAAGTGGGTATTCAGAAACAAGATAAATGAAGATGGCACAGTAGTAAGAAACAAAGCAAGATTGGTATGTAAAGGATATGCGCAGAGAGAAGGAATAGACTACATTGATACATTTTCCCTTATGAGTAGACCTGAAGCCATAAAATTTTTCTTGGCCTATGCAAGATTCAAAGACTTTAAAGTTTATCAAATGGATATAAAATCTGCTTTTCTGAATGGTGACTTGAAGGAAGAAGTCTACATAGAACAACTTGAAGGATTTAATCTTTCAGATAAAATAGACATGGTATGCAGATTGAAGAAAGAACTCTATGGTCTTAAATAGGCCCCAAGAGCTTGGTATGAGAGACTTTATGGTTATCTTACCAAGATTGGATTCAAGAAAGGTGTAACTAATTGTAACCTATTCACAAGAGAGACACCTGACGGATTACTACTAGTTACCATATTTGTTGATGACATTATCTTTGGAGGTAATGACAAGATTAGTACAACATTTGCAAAAGAAATATAGAATGAATTTGAAATGAGCATGATTGGTCCTATAAAATACTTTTTGGGACTAAATGTAAAGCAGACAGATAAAGGTATATTCATTAATCAGTCAAAACATGTGAAGGAAATATTGAAGACCTTTAAGATGGAAGACTGTAAGCTAGTACGCACCCCTATGATAACAGGAAGAAAGCTTTCAAAAGATGATGAGTCCACAACAGTTGATAAGACATTGTACAAATCTATGATTAGCAAACTCATTTATCTAACTCAATCTAGACCTGACATATCTAATGCAGTTGGCATTGTTGGAAGATTTATAGCTGAACCCAAGCAGTATAACCTAATGGCAATCAAGAGCATATTCAGATAGCTAAAGGGAACTATATACTATGGTTTATGGTATCCTAAATATGATAATGTACAACTTCATGTGTATACAGATGTAGATTGGGCAGGTTGTATTGATGATAGGAAGAGTATATTAGGAGGAGCAGTATTTCTTAGAGACATGTTGGTTTCTTGCACAAGCAAGAATTAAAATGATATTTCTCAATCAACAATAGAAGATGAATATGTTGCAGCAACACTAAATTATTCAACCATGGTTTGGATCAAGAAGATGGTTACAGACTTTGGTATTTAGGTTGATTATCCTAATGTTATTCACTATGATAACACTAGCACTATTAACATGTCTAAAAACCCTGTGATGCATGCAAAGACAAAACACATAGAGATCAAGTACCACTTTCTAAGAGAAAAGGTTGAAGACAAAGAAGTGAAATTGGACTATGTGAGCACCAAAGAATAGTTGGCAGATATTTTCACAAAACCTTTATCAAAGGATACTTTTGAGTATCTCAGAGAGAATTTGGGAGTAATTCCCTCTCCTAAGTCTAATTAGAGAATACATGAAGAACATCAGTGCTTTATGACTGATGAATGGTTGACTACTCTACTTCTGGAGTAGTACCTATGCCTAATTGTTTATGGTGCCCTTTTCCATTGATGTCAAATGGGGAGTATATAGTAAGGGGGACAATATACTCTGGGGGAGTATAAAAATAGTTAGAAGAACTGAAGCAGTGTAGAGGAATCTTTGATGAGGATATTGAGAAGATTGTAAAAGAAAGAAGAAACCATGTGCTGATGATGTTTTTAATATCATATGTTGCCATCAATGTCAAACGGGGAGATTGTTGGAGATTTTTTTATGTGTTGTTGGTTGATTGTATGTTTATCATCGATGACAACATATAATACACAGTAGTGATTCTATATGTAATTATCAGAATGATGATATCAAGCCTTCAATGGTTAGATACATGTTGTAGACATGTTTAATATGTTATGTTCACACACACAGATCCAGATATGATGTTTGAGTCATGTTGTGTAATTCTGTTATTGGCAGTTACAGTTTTGGAAGAGTATTTGTTCAGAGATGATGTATTTAACATGTTTCTTGAGTTGTGCCTATATTCAGGATATGCATGTTTATATTCATGATTAGTTATGATTTGATGATTTTTATCTAAAGGCACCTAACATGTTTCTGTTATAATACTTTAGAGATAACTGAGAGGGGGGGTGAATCAGTTATCTGCAACTTTAAATATTTTGTACTTATTAATCTAGATTGATACAAAGTAAATATACATTCAGATAACACATTACACAACACATCAATTTGGTTATGGGGAAACCAAATGGTAAAAACCCTGATGGGAATTAGTACCCACAAAGAACTATACTATTTATAGTAATGCTTGTTAAAAGATTCTTCAAACCTGTTAGGAGTTGTACAATACAATGCAGTAGTATAGTTGACCTGGTTAAGGGTCAGACCTTGTTAGGAGTCTTTTACATGTAACCCTGTTAGGGGTGGAGGACTCACTATCCAAGGACTCATTGTCCAAGTGGTGAAGGCTACAACCTTCTATTTATTTGATACACACTGTATCAACAAGATGAATTGTTGTTTGTGACACTACTTGTCTGATCAGTTCCTTTTATGTGCTGATGCTTTAACCTCTTGTAAAGAAATATAATAATCTAATCAGTATTCTGAATGCTTCAACATAAACATCTATATTATCAACATATGATAAATATAGCTCTGTTGCATCAACACTCTGCTCTGCTTTTCAATCTCTGGCTTTCGCAACTCTTGTTATCACAAATGACCTTCTATAAGTACATACTCTAAGTATGAGATCATGGGACCTATTAGAAAACTCTTCATAATATATTTTTCAGCTCTACTAAGTGCACAATCATAATTACAACCGTGCAAGTCAATGCTGAACAGACGCGTTGCTTCACTAAGTTAGCTTCACCAATTTGACCATAACATTGTTATCTTCTCGAAACACAATTAGCGTGTTTAGATTAATATCAAAAACTCATAAATAATCATGAATATACACATGCATATGTAGAAGATATGCACAAATAAATTAACATGTTGCATACATCAGCCTTAAACCGTTAATCCTTGAAAACTATAACTGTCAATAACAGTTTTACATATCTTTACTGAAATATCATATCTGAGTTTGTGTGTATGAACATAGCATATTAAACATGTCAAAAACATGTATCTATCCACACTAGTCTTCATGTCATCATATGGATAAGTACATACAGAAGTACTGCTATGTATTATATGTTTTCATCAATGACAAACATACAATCATTCAACTGTTCAGAATCAAATCTCCAACAGTCTCCCCCTTTGGCATTGATGGCAACATATGGTAAAAAAAAATTCTATTCTTGGTGTCTTCTTTCTTTTACAATCTTCTCAATATCCTCAACAAAGATTTATCTACACTGCTGCAGTTTCATGTACTGTGTATTCTCTGAATACTCCCCCATTGTCATGCTTCCCTGTATGTATTCCTTGTTTGTCTTATTTTTACTGGTACATACTCCCCCATTGACATCAATGGAAAAGGGTGCCATAAACCATTCTGCACAGGTACTACTCCAGAAGTAGAGTAGTCAACCATTCATCAGTCACACAGGACTGATGTACTTGCTACTTTTTCTAATCAAACTTAAGAGAGGGAATGACTCCCAACTTCTCCCTTAGATACTCAAAAGTATCCTCTGCTAAAGGCTTCATGAAAATTTCTGCTATTTGATCTTTTTTCTTTACATAATCCAATGTCACTTCCTTGTCTGCAACTTTTTCTCTCAGAAAGTGATACTTGATCTTTATGTGTTTTTTCTTTGCATGCATTATAGGGTTCTTAGACATGTTAATAGTATTGGTGTTTTCACAGTGAATAACAACAGGATAGTCAACCTAAATACCAAAGTCTTTAACCATCTATTTGATCCAAACAATTGTTGTACAATTCAGTGCTATTTCAACATATTCTGCCTCTGCTGTTGACTGAGAAATACAAGTTTGCTTCTTGCTTATCCAAGATACCAGCTTTTCTCTGAGAAATACTGCTCCTCCTGAAGTACTCTTTCTGTCATCAATACAACCTACCCAATCTGCATCAGTATACACATGAAGTTGTGTATTCTCTGATTTAGGATACCATAAAACCATAGTCTATAGTTCCCTTAAGATATCTGAATATCCTCTTTATTTCCATTAAGTGATTATGCTTGGGTTCAGCTACAAATCTTCCAACAATGCCAACTGCATTAGATAGGTCAGGTCTTGATTGAGTTAGATAAATAAGCTTTCCAATCATAGATTTGTATAATGTTTTATCAACTGCTGTGGAGTCATCATCTTTTGAAAGTTTACTTCCTATGATCATAGGAGTGCATATAGGCTTGCAATCCTCCATCTTGAAGGTTTTTAGTATTTCCTTCACATATTTTGACTGGTTAATGAATATTCCTTTGTCTGTTTGCTTTACATTCAATCCTAAGAAATATTTTATAGGACCAATCATACTCATTTCAAATTCATTTTGCATTTCTTTTGCAAATGCTTTACTAAGCTTGTCATTACCTCCAAAGATAATGTCATCAACAAATATGGAAACTAATAGTAATCCATCAGGTGTTTCTCTTATGAACAAATTGTAATCTTCTGCTCCTTTCTTGAATCCAATCTTGGTGAGATATCCATTTAATCTTTCATACCACACTCTTGGGACCTATTTGAGTCCATAGAGTGCTTTCTTCAGTTTGCATACCATGTCTGGTCTATCTAAAAGGTTAAATCCTTTAGGTTGTTCTATGTAGACTTCTTCTTTTAATTCACCATTCAAAAAGGCTGATTTGACATCCATTTGATAAACTTTAAAGTCTTTTATTGTTTCATATGCCAAATACAATTTTATGGCTTCCAGTCTGCTCACAGGGGAAAATGTATTAGTGTAATCTATTCCTTCTTTCTGTGCATATCCTTTACATACTAATCTTTCTCTGTTTCTTATTACTATACCTTCTTCATTCATTTTGTTTCTGAATATCCACTTTGTTCCAATCACATTTTTATCTATTGGTCTAGGAACCAATTCCCATGTGTTATTCTTGATTATCTAATCTAGTTCTTCTTTCATTGAATTTTTCCAATCAGAATCATTATAAGCATCTTCAACACTTAAAGGTTCAATCTGTGAAAGTAAACATACCTCTTCATCTACTATCAGATTCTTTGCTTTTGATCTGGTCAAAACACTGCTGCTCTGATCTCCAATAATATCATTTTTAGAGTGGTATCTGGATGTAAACTTAGGAAACTTAGGTGTGATTTCTTCCTCTATAATCTATGGTTCTTCATTTCTTGAATCAGGGTCATTGCATGAGACAACAATGCAATCAAACATTTCTTCAATCACAGTATCTTTATTGTTAGGTCTGGATTCTTCTTCAATCAAAGGTGCATATTCATAGTACCTCTCTTGAATCATAAAATTCTCATCAATCTTAACATGCATGCTTTCAATTATCTTCTTTAATCTTAAATTGAAACATCTGTAAGCTTTGCTTTTTGTAGAGTAACCAAGAAAGATACCTTCATCACTCCTAGCATCAAACATGCCAACACTATCATCTCTCTTTATGTAGCATTTGCTGCCAAATATTCTGAAATATTTTAGTGTGGGTACATTACCAAACCAAAGTTCATAGGGTGTCTTGTCCACGCCTGGTCTCAATTGTGTTCTGTTGATAGTATACACTATTGTGTTCACTGCATCTCTCCAATAGGTATGTGCCACTTTTCCTTCAATCATCATGGTGCATGTTGTATCAAGTATAATCCTATTTCTCCTTTCTACAATTCCATTTTGTCGAGGTGTTCTAGAGGCACTCAACTGCCTTTTTATTACATGTTCTTCATAGTAGTCATAAAACTGGTCAGAGGTAAATTCTCCTCCTCTATTTGATCTTAAACATTTCAGTTTTAGTCCAGATTCATTCTCAACCTTCACTTTGAATATTTTGAACTTCTCAAAGGCTTCTAACTTCTCTCTTAAGAATGCAACCCACATCATCCTAGAAAAATCATCAACAAATAGAATAAAGTACCTTTCACCATAGTATGATATTTTTTGAGTAGGACTACATAAATTGGTATGCACTAAGTCCAACTTGTTTTCAGCTGAGGTATGCTTGCTTCTGAAGGAACTCCTTACATGTTTACCCATAACACATTCCCTTCAAATTGTGTCAAATTTTCTTGCAATGCTTGGTAGGTCTCTAACTGCCTTGACATTACTGATCTTTCCTAAATTATCAAAATTGATATGACAAAGTCTCTTGTGCCATAACCAACTATCATCCACCTTTGCAAAAAAACAACTTACATCTGAATTAAGATGAAAAACATTACCTTTTATTTTAGATCCTGATGCAATCATGTCTCCATCCTTGTTTCTAATGATGCACTTGTTGTATTTGAACTCCAAATGATAGCCTTTGTCAAGTAGCTGTCCAACACTCAACAAGTTATGATGTAATCCATCAACATATAGAACATCATCTGTCTTATTCTTTCCATCTAGGGTGATGGAACCTCTGCCTATGATAGGTTTAGGAGTGTTAAGTCCAAATCTAACCATACCACCTTTGTATTTTTCTAGATGAACAAATCTATCTTTATCACCTATCATGTGATGTGAGCATCCACTATTAATGATCCAATCAATTCTGACATCTGCTTTGGAAATTAAGGCTAATTCATGATCTTCTTCTTTATCTGCAATGTCCATATCTTTGAGCAACCTTTCCATGTATTTAAGAGAAACATATCCAATTTCATCTTCTCCTGAATCTTCATCAGTTACACCTTCTTCAGCATGGTAACATTCCTTCCTATACTTAGGTTTGTAATCAGATCCAAACTTCTTGACTCTTGTGGGACACTTGGATGCAAATTGACCAATCTTATTACATGAAAAACACTTAAATGGAAGCTTTCCTTCATACTTTCCTTTTCCTTTCTTTTCTCTCTTAGAAATCATGGCAATTATCCCTTCTAGCTCTTCATCAGTTTCTTCATTCTCATTATGACTAGAGATGTGTGAGGATTTCTTACCGTGGATTGAAGCTTTGAAGGCTATTTCATTCTTAGGTTCATTCTTCAATCTTGATATTTCAAA